>OY755180.1:18293570-18864628 GCA_963576735.1 Bedellia somnulentella | reverse complement strand
CTGCGATACATACATACTATGTTAATAGGGAATAGGCATAAAATTTGAAATGGCCTAACATAGTTTTTTCTCGAATACTTATTATCGCAATACTTTAATTAAAAGGTTTTTTTTTATTTACTTATTATTTAAACCCCTAAAATAATATTCAAAAAGCGCAAAATAAGGGAGCGAACTTCAAACTTCCAAAACGCGCCACCATTGGTCGAACGAAATGTGACGTCATCTGACATGACATTGTGTTGGTCACACGTCACGCAAAGCGCGCGAAAAATGACAGCGTTTGAACTGCTTAAATTTTTTAAAAGTTTTAAATTCATTTTAAAAAATATCTAGAGTATTTTAAAGCCCATAAATATATTTTTCTACGTTATAAAATAGTAAAAAAACAGGAATATTCCCTATAGTGGTCAAACATAATCATAATGATTTATTCGTTGTAAATGCGGGTTACAAGGTTGTTACATCATATAAGTAATTGATCCATACACATTTTGCTCTTCCGAGCTTACAACATCAGGTAAGCTAAGAAAGTCACAGATGTTTGATGATACCTATGTTTAGAAGTGTTTGATGAAGTCTAGCATTGAGGTCACCAAATCGAGATTGAAAAAATGCTACCACATCCTTAACTTTACGTTATTTACACCATTCTTTCTGACCGTCAATTATGTGTCAAACCAGAAAATGTGAAATGAAAATTACCGGTATCGGTATATATATAGATGTATTCCCCGAAAATAGTCCAATATTGTACAATATCTGTAATCGTGATTTTTCAGTATCAGAAGTCGTAATTCAAATTATAATTAAATTTTAACCCCGCAAGACCTAGCGCAAACCTATACAACCATTTCAATATGACTTACTCACACTTGTACGATTTACACCGCAGAATCGCACATTTGCTTACTCGGCATAAACAGATTTTCTAGTTCAGTTCGTTACCGACATCAAGACGGGCGATCGCATCATAATTTTCACATCATTATAAATAACTCAATAAATCAATAAACTTTATACCGTATCAAGAGGTATTATTTATCATATCATTACGTTGTACGAGTAGTACCTTACTAGCCTACCGTACATTTTGGTCCTTCGAGCCGGATGATATATTGGGAAATACGGGTAAGGGCTTCAAATTAGCTCACGACTCGTATGAGACTACTCATTAGTCATCAAATTATGAACAGAAACTTTGCCCTATAACAAGTCCGTGGAATATTTATTTTACTTGGACAGTTGATTCGGAAAGCTAATACAAACGTAAAAAAAACTTATAATATAATTAATATTGGTGTTTCTATATATGTCGTCATAGTTAAATGTGACGTATAACACCGCTCAGTTATGTTGTTAATATATGTTGTTGTTGAATAATATTTATATATATTCAATGAAGTTAGAAATTATGATAGTCATCTAAAAACCGCATCATCTAAAAATTTTCAGGATATTGTAAGAATATCGAGTAAAATCAAAATCGCTCAGCACTTACAAACCTTACTAAATAGTAACGCCAACCAAAATCATTATATGTTAAGATAACAAAACTTACTTTCCTCCCCTCCCCGTCCACGCTGTCTCCCCCGCGACTGAACGAGGCTGATCTACTGCCTTCCGCTTCCGGTGATGGTTCCTCCTCTAACGCGTCTGATATCACGGGGATTTCTAACACCTGAAATGTTATTATTAATATGTATTTACTTAAACTTAAGAACTATGATAATGATATTTAAAACTCGACAGCGTTCTGCTGATTACAACCACCGCTGCTCTAGATATCACTTCCTCCCACTAAATATTAGAAGGGATATAAGCGATATCTGCTTCCTGGCTAACATTGCAAGAGGCACCATGGACACACCAGAACTACTCGCGCGCATCTCCTTGCGGTCTAACCAGCTTGGACTGAGACTACGTCCTGTACTGTCTGTTCCTACAGCCTGTACTAATTATCGTAAGAATTCCTTCTTAATACGAACTCCAGCTAAATTTAATGAACTATCTCTTGATGTTGACCTATTTTGCACCAGCATTGCCACCATAAAGCGATTAATGACGCAAAGTTATTTTAACACCTCGTGATATGTACGTACCTACGTAATATAAAATTATTACATAATCAATTAACTATTCCTCGATCTTTTTTGTCTATGTTTTTGTTTGTTAACATTCTATCTGTGGAGATTTGTTAATAGCATAGGACGATCTATTTTACCTCTATATTGTATACTTTTGTCTGTAAATCTTCCTAAGAAAATAAAATAAATAAAATAAATAATAAATGATAAAACCGTAAAATATATGACATCTTATGAATATGCTTCAAACTTCAATTCGTTTGTTGTCTCATTGTGGTATAGTAAGATGTTACAATAATTAGTTAAGTCCCAACACTGACCCCTATATTAACATGAGTGAAATAGATCGACTAGTAAGTACAGTGTTGCTTTCCGGGCAAAACTGCTTTATTACTTTCCATGTTAAGAGTCTCCCTCGTTAAAGTTATTTTAACAAAAAAGTTTTACATTAGAAAATAATGAAGTCGTAGTAGTGGTAATGTACACAATTCTCTTAAACACAAAAATATAGCAATATATACAGAGTGTTACATGCTAAAAGGGGGTTATTAGGGATAACATTTATACCAACCTTTACTAAAGGGCCAACTTGATAACAGTCATATTTTTCTCTTACAAATTAGCTGAGATCTCATCTCAAAATGTACTGAGATCACAAAAACAAAGATACTCTAATCAAATTTATCCCATAGTAAAAGTTGTTCAAAACGACCTTCCCAACAACCTCCTTTAATGTTGATACCAGTCAACTTTACACCCTGAAAAAAAACCTTCTTGCGTTTCGTACTGAGATTAGAAAAACAAAATTGCTCTAATCAATTTTATCCAATAGTAAAAGTTATTCAAAACGATCATCCCAACAACCCCATTTAATTTCGATACCATTCAACTTTACATCATATAAAATAATCGTGGACAAACATACATACATGCAGGTCAAACACAGAACCTCCTTTATTTGTTTAGTCGGTTAAGACACTAAAACCTTCTCCTAAATATAACAAATACTTTTCTGAAAACCGCACCCAAATAGCTGTAGCCAAACGCGAGATAATCGGGGACAAACATACATACAAACAATCGATGCCGTGTAGTGTCGGCTTAGACTAACATTATCCCATTCCTACCCGTGGGTGATCGTAAGAGGCGACTAAGGGTATAGGGGCTTTTTAACTTCGTTTTTATTCTAAATTGAAGTAGAAATGATAGTTGGCTGTGTAGTGTCGGCTTAGAATAGCACTACCCCATTTCTACTCGTGGGTGATCGTAAGAGGCGACTAACGGTATTGGGGCTATTAAGTGATTTTTTGGCGATGTGGTTGTAGACTCGTCACCAAAAACATTTATTATTACCATCTTTTCCCCAATCAACTTCCAAAAGTGGCTGCGGAATTTCTCATTGCAAAGCTCTGGCTACCCCGTTAAGGGATTTATAGCCGTGAGTATATGTATGTATGTAATTTTCTGAAAACCGCATCCAAATAGCTGCACCCAAACGCGAGATAATCGCGGACAAACATACAAACATACATATGTTTTTTAAAAAACGTACCTGTGTTTCGCTGCCGCTGTCGCTCTTGCGGAACTTGAAGAGCAGCACGTGTCCGTGCGGCAGCGCCACGGCCAGCCGGCGCGACTCCCCGCACAGCGCCAGCGACGTCACGGCCAGCGGGCTGTCCTCCCCCGCCACCGCCGCCGTGCCCTCCCACACCGAGCCGGAGCGGCGCTCGAATACTGAAGTTTGACAAATGGAGTTTAGTGACGTCACGGCCAGCGGGCTGCATTTAAAGTACATCAATTCAATAAAAATTAAACTATCTTTGTTATAGCTTCAACAATTTAAGACAAATAAATCTTTAATAATCGTTTCGTCATTCATGTTTTTTAACTTAGTAAGATAATTTCGACAAATATATTCGTATAGTGTATTGCTGTGTAGTGTCGGCTTAGAATAGCACTACCCCATTTCTTCCGGAGGGTGTACGTAAGAGGCGACTAACGTTATTGGGGCTTTTAAGGGATTTTTGGGCGATGCGGTTGGAGACCCATCACCAACAACCTTTATTTTACCATCTTTTCCCCACTCAACTTTCCGAAAGTGGCTGAGGAATTTCTAATTCCTTAGCTCTGGCTACCCCTTCTAGGGATTTATAGTCGTGAGTATATGTATGTATGTATGTATATTCGTATCCCACTCACTACCTAAAAGATTAAAAGAAAGTATTACAAATGCTTGTAATATAATGAATGACCAACGACGTACACTTAGCAACATATGAAAGAAACAAAAGTTACAGAGAAACTATTGTTATAGCCATTAACTAAATTAGTTATCAGTTACCAAAACCTCCAGGACGATCGATGTTGGTTTCAAAATAGGACGTATTATACGAGCACATGCCAAAAGAAACTAGATACTCAAAAGTTATAAAATTTATTCTTTTTTACAAGTATCGATCTTTTCAAAGTATTCACCCTGAGCATGTATACACTTTACCATACTTCTGAACCAATTGGAAAATACCTGTGACCAGTCTTCTTTAGATACCTCAGAAATCTCGAAATTATAGGCAACCAGCGTATCTTCTTTGCTTTCAAACCTCTTCCCCTTTAGTTTTTCTTTGATTTTTGGAAACAAGTAAAAATCACAAGGCGCTAGGTCAGGGGAATATGGCGGGTGAGGGAGAATTGACACATTTTTCGAGTTGAAAAAGTCTACCACTTGTCTTGTCACACCAAGCTGATATTACTGTTGGAGCACAAACTGTCACATACCATTCGGACTTCACCGTTCTTTCATTCTCTAGCACAACAGTAACAATATGACCCGTTTTGCAGAAAAACGAGGCGACCATTTGTTTCTGTGTGCTTCGTGCACGGCGACATTTCGTTGGAGTTGGCTCGTCTTCAAAGCACCATACAGTCGACTGTCGCTTTGATTCGGGATCATAGTAATTTAGCCATGTTTCGTCACCAGTCAGTATACTTATAATATACGTTTTTTTTCGCCTCCGTTGAATTTATCTATCATGAATTAGCACTAATCGACCCGACGGTCTTTCTGCTTATCAGTAAGTTTGTGCGGCACCCATCTCGAAAAACGTTCACGGAGAGAAAGGTGGTCGTGAATTGTGGTTTGCATTGCTGCTGATCCAATTCCTAGTTCTCGCTCTGGCTCTACATATGTAATTCGTCGGTTTTCGCGAAAAAGTTTTTCGACTGCACGAACGTTTTCTTGCGTGACCGCGGTTGGCGGCCGTCCTGTCTTCGCTTCATCTTCGAGACATCCCCGTCCTCTTTTAAATTCAGCAAACCAATTGAATACTGTTGCTCGGAAACAAGCAGACTCACCAAAAGTAGAAGCCAAAACTTCAAAACATTCTTGAGGCTTTAAACCTTTTTTAAAGTCATAATAAATCATAGTGCGAAAATCACGTCGACTGAGCTCCATTGTTGCAAGTTAATTCCCGCCAGATTCTCGGAAAAATGATCCTCATTCAAATAAAAAATAAATAAAAGAAGTGTGTTCTATATTCAAATATGTCAATAAAAGACCAGCCTATAAGATGGTGTATAGCTTGCCAGAGTCAATTAAATGAGAAAAGAGTATCTAACTTCTTCTGGCATGCCCCTCGTCTTTAATCATCTTTAATAGTGTCAAAGGTTATTGATCGCGTACCAAAAAATACGTTATGGCATTCTCACCTTTAGAACATTTTAATTTGTACAATATTTGCAAGGTCCCGGCGCTAGCGTCCCAGAATTTAACACTTCCGTCCGCGTGACTGAAACAAACATATTTATTATGAAATATCTTCTAATTGTTTTTATTTTGTGATGACTAAGAATGCAACATTGATCGTGTTTAAGTATCTGATGAAAGCAAAGATATGTCTAATTACCAAGTATACATTTTTGGACGCACAGTTTTACCAAAATTATTCACTATTTGCATGAAATTACTTTTCAGGTAGGGAATGGTAGTATAAACCCAATTTAACGCCTTAAAAGAAAAAAAAATATACATATATAAACTCAGTCCATTATTTCCCATTCGGGTAGGCAGAGACAGATCAGAGGCAGATCGCCACAAACAGACATATTACACAGATTAAGTATGCTCCAAAGTAAATACAATTTAATGACTTTTAGTATGGGTTACTAACACGACGATATGCTTAATACTCCTCTAATGGATTTCTAAACAGCGTCCTCAAAAACCAGTAGCTACACATCTGTCTACTAGGCTACCATCATCAGTCATATAAATGATATGCAAGCATTTACCCGGTTAATATAATAGCACTATATGAGCAAGACGCAGTGGCCCACCCACCGCCGTCTATGGGCCATAGTTTCTCACTGAAACCCGTCGCTTTCTTGTTGCCCTGCCGACCCACTGAGTAGAATGCTGGGATCTGAAATGACATTATTAAATATGGTTAGCGTAATATCTCGAAAGATAAAACAGATTTAGTTCATTTACTTTGTGAGAACGCCCTTTTTTAACTAATTTAACTAGATCTCTGAAGTTGCCGTGTAGTGTCGGCTTAGATGAGCACTACCCCGTTTCTACCGATGGGTGTACGTAAGAGGCGACTAACGGTATTGGGGCTTTTAAGGGATTTTTGGGCGATGCGGCTGGAGACCCATCACCAACAACCTTTACTTTACTATCCTTTCCCCACTCAATTTTCCAAATGTGGCTGAGGAATTTCTAATTCATTAGCTCTGGCTACCCCTTCTAGGGATTTATAGCCGTGAGTATATGTTTGTATGTATGTATCTCTGAAAAAAACTATTTACTTTAGCCAAGATTTTTTGACAGTGTGAATGTCTATTCTATATTTATACCTTGCCTTTGTGTAATATATATGTAGGTAGGTCTAAGTTTGTTAAGCATTGTAATGTCAGTCTCGCAATATACGTTGACTAAAGAACTGCTGTGTGTTTCATTGTACTCCGTAAATACTTCACACTTTGTATTTCAAACATGCCACGCGACTACCGGATATAATAATATGAAATTCTGACATTTCACTTTCCAAGACTGTAATAATAATAATAAATTAAAAAAAATTAATCAATAAATCACTCTTTCTAAACAAGGAATAACTCTGTGGGAAAGGTTTTTAGATATTTACAAAACTTCTTCGATTAGGCTCTCAAAAGATCTTTATACAGAATTTATATCCTGTGTACTACTCTTCGATCATATATACCAATATATATATATATATATATATATATGTATATAAAAATTGCAGTAATATTAACATGTCTATTGTATTTTGCGGTCCAACTGAAAATATGTCGGAGTTTATATTTATATTTATGAATATTTATTTATTACACTGTCCATGCAAAACGTGGGTACTCTGAACACCAGGTGACAAAGTCACGTGATGTTTAGAAGTATTAGTACCTCTGCCAACCCCTTCGGGGATATTCGGCGTGAACGTTTATGCTTATTATGCTTATGCTTTATATTTATGAAATTCAAATGCATAGGTTTTTAACTCAAATAAGGAAATATTGGATTGAATCAGGCGTTACTTTGCGGAAATCCATAGCAATACTAATATTAATAAATTTATTTAGCGGAATTAAGCGAAGAAATTTATTAATATTAGTATTTCAAATAAGGAAACCAAGTTAAAGTAATATTTACACAGACTCTAGTAAACTGAAGCAGCTTGACTCAAATATTATCAAGTTTTTCTGCATTATCATACTTTAAAAATATTCTAGCTATGATAACATTCTGCAACTACAATAAAAACAACTATTGATTTACGGATATTTCATCACGTAATATGACATGGTGTTTAAAACCAAACGTTTCCAGAACTTTTCAGTTATCATGGTCACAGGAAGACTTCGATTTGTAATGTAAAATCGTGAAAATCTTAGAAAATACTATTTTGCAACTAGTTCGTATCGTCTCTCATACCCGGCCTTTTATTAACCCCCACACTATTAGCTTTTCATTTACCCCCACATTATCTATACGTACCAAGTCCGAGGGGCAATCCGCAAAGTAAGAGCAACAAGTGACAGGGGACTCGTGCAGGTCCATGGGGTAGGGGTTCTCGAAGCAGGGGTAGCCGGGGGACTGCAGGTCGATCACCACCAGGTCCTGGGAGAGAAGCACCACGATGGCGTACGGCTCTTGGTCGTCTGGAAATACGAGAGAAAAAATGGTTATTATTGTATTTTGTTTTTAAATTATTAATAAATATATTGTTAACGATTAAAATTTGCAGTGGTCAAGATTTTCAAAACGATAATAACCCAGTGCATTCATGTCACTGTCAACAACAAGTTATCAATCTTTCCTAGTTTTTCTCTGGAATTATTTTCAGAAGATTGTTATTACATATTGATTCGGGTAAAAAAATAATCTATTAGTCCGTCATCACGATGACATTTTTATTAAGCACTAGCTTTCCGTTCATGGCTTTGCTCGCAAGGAATTCGGTATAAAACATAACTATAAGAAATTCTTGATTCCCGCGATTTCCCTCCGGAACATATATTTTTCCTATTTATTATATATTAATCTTAATATTTAATCAGGACTTCTAACTATACGCCTGAAAAATTTCAAAGCTATCGGTTTATTAGTTACGTCGTAAAAGCGGAACAAACTCACTTTCCGATTTTTAATATTAGTAAGGATAATCATTGGACAATCATTTTTGTAGTAATTGCATTACATTCCGCTTTGGAATAAACATAACATAACATAAACGTTCACGCCGAATATCCCCGAAGGAGTTGGCAGAGGTACTAATACTTCTGAACATCACGTGACTTTGTCACCTGGTGTTCAGAGTACCCACGTTTTGCATGGACAGTGTACTCACGTGATAGGGGGCAGGCCTATCGCCGTTTTGTACGAATACACTGTCACATGACTAAGTACAACTCAGCCATGTGGGTTTCCTCCCGATGTTTTCCCTCACCGTTAACAACCATGATAAATTAACCACACATATGTCTTTAGAAAAGACAAATTGGTGTAGGCCCGACCCAGGATTTGAACACTAGTCGTTTGCACGATAACCGAGTGTTCTACCCACTGGGCTATCACGGTTGCTAACCGCTTTGGAATAATATCTTAATATTTTAATCAGTCTGAGTTAATTCACACATATTTTTTTAAATAAAGTCAGTCACCTGCCGTCCAAGGGCTCTCGCACAGCGTGACGAAGTCGTGCACGGCGTGCTCCATCTCCAGCACCGTGGTGTGCTTGCCCGCCAGCACCGTCACAGCGTGCCCGCCGCCCCCGCCGCCCCCCACTGGCAGCCCACCCGAGAAGATCACGAAACTCTCGCTAGAATATAGTGAATGAGACTAAGAAGAATGTGGAAGTAGGTGTTGGAAGACCTCTATTCTACTAAACTTCCAGGGTTGTATTTCATGATTGTCAACGATGAAACAAAACATCGTAAGTTGGCTGAGTTATGCTTAATCAGGTGATAGTGTATTTATACAAAGCCTTTATCGAATATACAATGGCAGATAAAACGTCAATATTGTGAACACTTCGTAACAAAATGTTACGTGTTGAAGTTATACAAATCTAGCCATTTGTTTGGGGATATTTGCCGTGTAGTGCCTGCTTAGAATGTCAGCACCCCTTTCTACCCATGGTTGTCGTAAGAAGCGACTAAGAGTATGGCGCTTTTTAAGTGGTTTTTAACCAACGATACTTTATTCCTACCATCTTCTCTCCTATCAACTTCTAAATGTGACTGAGGTGTTCCTAGCGCTGAAGCTCTGGCTACCCCTTTTTGGGATTTATGGCCGTGAGTATATATATGCGTGTATATTCGGGGTAAAATATAGGTAAGTAAAGTAGAGTCAAAAAACTGTGTCTTACCCCGTCCGCGAAGTTTTCCATTCTAATCTGTTTATAGGCTTGCAGGGCTCCGGCTTGCCGTCCTTGTTCGCCTTCGCTGGAAATTTACACCAACCAATATTAATATAACGTTCATTAAAGAAGAACAAGAAAAGGCTTTTAAAATAGGCACATAAATTGCTGCAAACATTGCTACAATATTACATTTAAATGTTGAAGTGTCTTAATTTGTGTTTTTTTTGGTGTGACTACGCGTTATATATTAAGTTGTTAACTTAAATTAATTGTGCACAAGTATACTAAATTTTTCACATAAGTCTTCAAGTATTTTGTGCGTATCTCAAAGTAAATGTTTTTTGAATAGAGCAAAGTTTGATTTGAACTAAATCCGAAGCTTTCCGAAGCACAACTTAATCGTGCTCTATCTATTATCCATCAATAACACTCTCCGCACAAAACCGCTGAGTCATGACAAGCAAAGGACAGACCTAATATTGTCGTAACGTCCTTCCCTCGCAAAGTTCGCAATGTGTGCTTAGGACGTTATCAGCCCGCCCGCCCTACCCGCGCGTCACGGAAATGCTTTATAACGATCATTAAAATATATTTTGCGCTAAACGCTGTTGCAACTTTACTACATTAACGTGCAGGCAATGTTCTTCTTGCGCTATCCATCATGTTAATTTGTTGTTAAATGCGAATGAAGATTTCAAAATAAATACATGCATTAACTAAAACAGAAATTTTGAATCTTATATCACCAAATCCATTTGATTCATAGTTAACTTGACCCTCATTAGTCCAAATGGTGGTAGAAAATTATACAAATATTGTAAATCAATTTCTCTTTAGTTATTTTAACGGCGATAGGCCTGCCCCCTATCACGTGAGTACACTGTTCATGCAAAATGTGGGGACTCTGAACACCAGGTGACAAAGTCACGTGATGTTCAGAAGTATTAGTACCTCTGCCAACCCCTTCGGGGATATTCGGCGTGAACGTTTATGTTTAGTTTTATGTTTATTTTAACTGCTATTTTTAGCATTGATTTGATATGATATAATTTCTGTTTTCTGGGATGAAACCCACAACCTCCACAACGAATTCACGACCCTCCTATCTATTAAATAAAGACCGTCGTGAGACATGCAATAAATACTAAATAGAAAGGTACAAACTCCCTACATTTGTTCACAAAAATGGTAGTTGTATTAACAGATGTGATTCTGTATAACTTAATACTTCCTCAGGATACTACAGTAATTATTTTATGTATAGGATCTGAGGCTGTCATTACATCAACGGTTCTTTATTTCTACCATTCTAATCTCATAAATAAGAGGATTAATAAGTTCCGAAGTTATGTCTTCCTTTTTTGTACAAGATGCATTCAAAATATTGTCGGTCTTTTTATGCCCAAAATGTCGGATATGTTGACGATTTGGTCCAGAGAAGGTTGGTTGTGTAGCTTTCACGTAATGAATGCTCGACTTGGCAATACGTCGTAGGTAAACCAATAACTCTTTGAAGAGGATATATTAGGCTTGCGGTGCGTGTAGCGAGCCAACGCAAATATGTGTTTGTGTGTGTATGTGTCGCCTGACACGGGTCTGCCATCACATTATTATGTGTGGCCGTAGAGACAGATATTTACTCACTTTGGATCAAGGCCAACATTGAGGTTATACTAAAACTTTGAATAAGTTACTTTGGCGGCTAATTATAGTAGATAAAAAGGATGAAACATAAAATTTTAAAAACTTGATAGTAGATTAAAAGTATGAAAACATAATAAACTTCAATTGTAAGAAAATTTGAGAAACTTTGAGTTATGTGTTAAGGGCCTCCCTCGAAAATTTCACTGATTTTGGTAGTTTTCAAACTCAATGAAACCTGCTCAATGAAACAATCACACTCTAAATAAAATATATGTTCAAGTTCAATATCTTCTCTTTAATAATGACGGTTCTCATTCGTTTTCAATAATAATCGACTAAGAAAAAAAATAATTTGTGGGGGGCTTTTTTATCGTAAAGTCTGATATTGCTGTCAGAATACTGCATATATGTTATCGATTACGTAATATTTGCGTAGACAACTGAGTAGTCTATCATCTGTATGAATAATTTTTAGTCTTTTCATCCTAATTATGGAGTTATAAAGCAAAAACCCTAAATTTCAATGTCAATCTAGAGCGGGTCCCTGTGCGGAGAACGGGGCGGCAGATGGCTGTTAGCCTTCATGCGCAGAGCTTGTGTCGAATTTTTCTGTAATAGAGCTGCTTGCCGCTTCCCGCGCTTTTTAGATAATTTATTTTGGTTGTGCGCAACATAGTCGCTTGTTTTGCTTTACATTATAAGTTTGATAACAATCGTAATATTATCGTTAATTTCACCCTGTATAGATAGTACGAAATGGTCCAACGCATTAGGGGCCATGCGCTGTTGATGTGGGCGTGAGTTCAAATCTTCTATCCGGGACATGTTTTTGTTTATTTCTTTCCTCGTAAAATTATTTTGTTTCGGTTATGATGATAAATGCATGATTAAAAATACTGCGCATAATTCTGTTTTGTGAATACGCTCGTTTTATCCTAATGTTCTGTAAATCCAGCTGAAACAATTATTATCTTTTTGCTTTCAATTTATGTGATGTTTTTACATATCTTTTTAGTAAGATTAAAAATATTGTTTACCTTATAATAACGTCGGAAAATTAAATAAAGGAAACAAACATGTGCAGAAAATCGAAAATTTCCAATTAAACAAAAAAATTTTGAACAACATACATACTCACGGCTATAAATCCCTAAAAGGGAAAAAATATTAAAAAAAGGTTCGCTAAACAGAGGGCTCAGATAATGAATGCAAAATTGTAAGTACAATTTTTTCTACCAATAAAACACTTTAGGCATATTTTATTATATTGCACGGAACATAGTCGTAAAGTTTTGCCATATATTATATTGTTCGTTCGCAATCCTAATATAATCGTCAATTTCGACTCTTAGCTCTAAAATCGAAGTGGTGTAACGCGTTAAACGTTTCACGCTCAGTGATGAAGGTACAGAGTTCGATCCTCAACCTAGCGACAGTATTTTAGTTTGTTTTTTATTCGTAAAAAATTCTATTATTTTCTCCTTCGGATCACGATGAATGCATTATTAAAAATACCTGCTGCTATTTATTCTGTTTTGTAAATATGCTTGTTACGTTTTACCCTATAGCTATGTTCCGTGAATAATCTTACCTTCTAACTTTTCTTTCAAATCTGGGTGTTTTTTTTTATTTATATGATGTGTAATATACTTCTCCACTTTAGTCATATTTCTACTTTCTAAGAAAAAATATATAAATATCTTAATATATGTATTCGAACCGTTCTTCGATCAATTATTTTGATCCATTGTATTTCATTCATGTGCTATTAATTCTGATTTAGGCTCCAAAAACGTATTGCTTTACAAGGGGATGAGAAATATGCAATAAATCAGGAACCTCAATCATCTCGCCAAGTTCAATTAACAGAGTAAGTAAAATAGACCAGGAGCTGATATTTATAAATTTTTAGTGTTTCATTGAACTTTGTATTTTGTAATAAATTGTGAAAAAGTTATCATACCCAATTGAGCCTATACTTATATATTATGAATTAATTTCAGTTCAACTGAGATGATGGAAGAAAGTGTATTTTCGTCCCACAATACCGACAGGGAGAAATCATTGGAGAACACGGCTACTGTATCTAATGCACCTGAACTAGGCTCATCAACTGTGATAATAGTGCTCTTAAACGCACCTTTACTTTTGTATTTAAAAAAAACGTAAAGGTATATTAATTTAAAGATTAACAGCACCATCACCATGCCATGCTTTTTCAACACAGTAAAACGAACGATGCATGTGCTCGAATATATTAAAGATTAGCACTGATATTAACAGACTGTTAATTTAACAATAAATAACCCTTTTAAGTCCGGTATATTCCGAACTTCTGTCTCTTTTATTATTTAAGTTATTTAGTCGCGGTGGATAAGTTATTTAATATAGCTATCTTGCACAATTTGGCGTAAAAACTATTTTATATGAGTTGAAGTATATTTTCAGCCGTAAAATTTCGGGAAATGTGAATTTAGATAATCAAGAAAACTTTTGAACAAACCTCTAATTAATTAAATGAACAAGTACAAAAGACGCACATTTATAGCCTCCTTCAAACAAGAAACTACAAACAGGTATTCATGAATCTGTGCCTACAAATACCTAGTTATAACTTAGTTTTTAATATTGAAAAGAACCTTAAGAATTGCCTTTTGCTTTCTGCACCATCTCAATAAAATGATAATTTTTATGAAAATTATTTGGGTTTTATAATTTACTTATGTTGAATCAGTAGTAAGTAAGTATTCATGAAAAAATGCCTACTCCTGTTCTATAATTTGAGTCGATTTTTTGTTCAAGTGTGGATTTTTGACGTCGAGATATTATTATTATATAATTACACGTTACTTCATTTCTACTGCCATCCACGTACACTTTGTTGTGTCGGTTAAGAATAACATAAACCCCTTTTACTATGTCACGTGAAACGTATCATCACGACACCAACATTCTTTTCGACATGTTCCCCTGCTATATTCCAAAGGTATCAAGAAATAAGTTTTGTGGAAATAAAGTTATTGTACTGTTGAAGTATTTGTTTTATTTTTATAACAATATGAATTCACTTAGCGAAACATAATTAACACATATATCAATACGCCGCCGCGCCGATCGTACAACGTAGTACGAGACTGTTTTGGTAGATGGCGCTATATCTACATCTATATCGCTATAATCTATAGTTATCATAGTTGCTAATAGATGGCTTGTTTTACGAGTTCTATTAAAGGTGAGGAAACGGCAGGGGGAAGCCCAAATGCCGTTTCAAGGTTCTCACTTTTTCGTGGGACGCCCTTAATATGTTATTTTTTGGCAGAAAGATTATATTATATTAAAATATAGTTTCTCTAAAACGGTCGATATTTCTTCCATAATGATATACATGGAAACTAGGCATACTACATCTACAGTCTCCAAAAAAAACAGAACCTAAAACACTCACCATGAGGATAACTAATCTGTATAGGCTTAGGCGCTCGTGTGGTCCAGGTGGCGATGGATCCGTCCGCGTGCGCCGTCATGAACTTGCCGTCGTGCTGCCACGCGGCCGCGCGGATGGCCTCCCCCCCGCCGCCGCCGCCGCCTCCTCGCCACTCCGCACTGCGGGTGCGTAGGTCCCATACCACTACTAGACCGCACTCGTAGGCTATTAGGAGCTGAAATTTTTAGACTTTTTTTGGTGAATTTTTATTGTTTTGCTATTTATTTCAATAAATTATAGTAACAATAAAAGTATAATGATATAATCTAAAATGTACATGTGTATGAATATTCAGGCAGTTAAAAAACCAAATAATGTCAATAATTTAGATAAAAAAAAATCCAGATTCACGTTGAAAAAGTACATTTTATAATAACCATTACATCAAAAGTAAATTGAATATTTTGTTTACGAACCGATAGCTACTACGAATTTTGCGTGTCGTTGTTCGTAGATAAACACCTTATGAAAGCCATACGCAAAACTATGAATTATAAAATATTTTTTTAAAAAATAGAAGCTGTGTAGGCTGCGTAGTTTTATTACTTTAATATTTTTTTACAACTAACTTAAAACTAAAAATAATTTAACAATAAAATTAAACAAATATAATAAAAAAAAAGGTCAATTAAACAAACCGCTCCGAGACATTTCCGACCCAAAGGTCCCCATTACGCTGGCAGCGTTACCCCGCTGAACAGCTAGGGAGATCCTCTGCATCAAAAATGCCCCAGAACGGTAGTCCCAGCCACGGTTCCTCAGGCGACGACCTATCTCTTTTATAAAAGATTTCCCCTCCAAACCCCAAACTCCGGTAGTTTTTACAGCGAGAGGCACAAAGAAAAAAGAAGACATAAGCTGACTATATTTAGAAAGCTTATGTCTTGCAGCCGTTTCAGCAGCAGCCCCCGGAGCTGCAGAGGTAGATCCTACATGGGAAGGTGCAAATGTGCAGACGCAAGTGGCATCCCAAATCAGGCAACGACCTCTCTCCCACGGAACCAAGGTCAAACCATCCGAGCGCTTACCGTCACTCCTGAATAATCCCTGAGGCTCGAGACTGCAGGGATGTCAGCAGAAATGAGAGCTCTGCGAACGATATCATTAATAGACTGGTGCCGTGAGATTCTGCCTGCACTACGGACACAATGAAACCCATGTCGACCCAAAGAATCCACCTGCGCCCCACAGACACAGCGATGTGGTTGACAAATGTTACATCCTAAGCGAAGTGCCACTGCAATCCACAGAGAATTGTTGTCCAATAGGGTCCCAAGCTGCGGAGAGGGTAAAGCATACAGCCAACAACCAGAGTCTAGATGAGACACAGCCCTAAAACGTGCCAACTCTGCACCAGAACATTGCTCCACCATATCCTGCAATGCAACCTGACAAAGCTCCTCATCCCAAGCACGCTGCCGACTAGGCTGCTCTGGCAAATCACTGTTTGGACATCGAACACGCCAAATTCTTAAAGCCTCCTCAGCAAAAGGAATCCGGAATCCATCACCATTAATACATAATATGGTAGTGACTAGATCCAAAACCCCACGCGAGGAAGCCAAAAAAGCCGGCAATCCTGTGTCTCGAAGACAGCGAATACCCAAACCTCCATGTCTGATTGGCAAAGCAGCCTGACACCACTGAAAGTCTGATAACTCTATATTTAAAACATTTTCGAGCAATACTCGAAGGGTGTCGTCATATCTCTGCGATAATTCAACATGAAGCCAGACTGGAGCGGTACGAAGAGTGTAAGTTAGTCGAGGAATAGATAGGCAACTACGCAAAATTGTCAAAGCTACATGAGCAGAAAGCTGTTTTAAATGTTGTTTCGTGTCTGCCAAAATATTCATTTTCGAAAGAATAACACCCGGTACACCCTCTGAAAAGATTGGAGCACCTAGAAGAGTAAAATTCGTCTTGTCCAAAACTTGTACACCAGGTATAAGGGCGTTGATACTCGAGTGAACCTCTTGAGAAGCTTGTCCAGAACAAGGAAACAACTCACATTTCCCAAAATTCAAATGCAAACCTAAACGATCAAAAGCTTGTATTAGCACAACAGTATCATTCATCACGGAATCCAGGCTGCCACCAATAACACATTTATTATAATAACTGCTAGGAGACATCCAATGATCAAAATACGACCAGTAACTTTAGTAAGACCATAATATTAGTGAGATAAACGATATCAATCTATTCTCATTTTTCACTTTGACAATAGTATGGGAATAGATAAAATTGTAATTGTAAGTTAAGGGGGGTGGATCTGAGTTCAGTTATATCTGTATCTTTTGGTTGGTTTAACTTATCCAGCATTATAATAATACATTCATCGTGATGAAAGTTGTGGTAAAAGTTGGCGTATTATAGAAAAAAAATTTTTTTTGTTATAGTGTATGTCTGTTCATCATGCATCATGAGTAATAATAATCTAGTCTTGATATGAATACTCACATAAAGCAAATAAGAAACGAGATACTGAAAAAAAAAACGAATTTTAACCAAATCTAGCTCACCTTACTAGCATCCAGAGGGTTGTCGGTTATTTCTACAACTGCTCCAGGGTGGTTGGCTCTTGTTCTGAAACAATGAGAAAACCGTTATATTGAGCAAAATTCATATTTATTTATTGTGTACAAGGCATTCATGTATGTATATCGAAGTAAAATGTTCCTTAAAAAGGCACTGAAAGGAATTTTAAATTATCCTTTACTATGGGTTTATAACCAAATATTAGAAAGCTAAGTTAATGCCATTGAGTGTCAGCTTAGAAAAGTCGGTTGACAACTTATTACCAATCTCATTTCAACAATAATTACAAACTTTTTTCTGGAAAATAAATGAGGAATACTCCAATTTGTGGCTCTGACAACCTTATATTGGTATTAAACCGTAATTATATGTTAGTTGTTGTTGGTATCGCTAGTAGAGGGCGGCCCTGGAAAAGGTTTCTAGACCAGTTCGAAATAAGGCGGGGGGGGGTCCGAAGTGAGAAGAATAAAAAGGCATGTATGAGAAGAATGATGGGGAGCAAGAGACCTTTGTCAACATTGTGCCAAATGGCGATTGATAGACTCCAATGAGAATAATGGGCGTGGGTATAAGTAAGTAAGTATTGTCTCTTGGGAACAAATGAAATGTAATTTTTCACGTCTATAAAGAATGTAGACGTTGAGTGATCAAGTGAACTGTAAATTACGCTTCAACATAAAAAAGCAATTACTTTTTATCGTTTCAATTATAATATTCAAAGTGGAAAGGTTAGAAAGTAACAAAAGAAACCATTAAAGTATAACATTATCTGTAATGGTCTGGTATCCCGCCGCAGGCTTCTTTCAGCGATAAAACTAATTTAATGTGGCTGTTATATTTGGCCAACATTGATTATTTGGTAATTGCTGTTAGCCTGTTTCTAGAAAGGAAAGTTTCATCTGTTTAGACTAATATTATTAAGTGAGTAACGATTGTTTTTTATTTGACTTTGTTTATAGGTGTTGATTGATTAATGATAGTGAACGTTCTTATGAATTATTATTTTGAAAACCGTGATAGCTCAATGGTTAGAACACTCGCCTTTCCTGCAAACAGGCGTGAGTTCAAATTCCGGGTCGGGACCTACTCTTTGTCTTTGTCTCTTCTAAAGTCATATGTGTGGTTAATTTATCATTGATGTATTTATTTATTAGCTTTGTAGTGTCGGCTTAGAACAGCACTACCCCATTTCTACCCGTGGGTGATCGTAAGAGGCGACTAAGGGAATAGGGGCTTTTTAAGTGATTTTTGGGCGATGTGGTTCGAGAGCCATCACCAAAATATTTATTATTACCAGTTTTTCCCCACTCAACTTCCAAAAGTGGCTAAGGAATTTCTTACCACCAAAAACATAAAATGTAAAAAAATGCCAAGTCTCTCGATGCAGTCTTTCCATCGTAAAAAGTTTTGAGATCTCATAGAAGCCAAGTCCTATTCAAAATATTTCGTAGTTATAAATCAACATTTAGTAATTGTATCAATAGTTTTCTTTATATTATAATTATAGTGACTTGGCAATGAGCACAAGAAGAAACAAATAAAACGGCATATTTGGAGGAGTTTAAAGTTACACACACCGCATGCGTAAACATTAATATCACAAAATTAATTTTCTGTTGGTTTATCCGTGTCGTCCCAACCGAATTTCGGCAACGGCAGTCAGTCTTAGTGCACTCTCGATTCATTTACTTTCATAAAGCGATGGCCCGTAAGGTATTCTTAATTATTGTATTGGAGAATGTAGTCGGTAGTGACCATCATGATTCACACATAACAAATAATCTGATCACTGGTCTCGTCAGTAACATTTGCACATAATTCCAGGCAGCAAGCAGCTTTTAATTTGTGCTCATTGCCAAGTCACTATAATTATAATATAAAGAAAACTATTGATACAATTACTAAATGTTGATTTATAACTACGAAATATTTTGAATAGGACTTGGCTTCTATGAGATCTCAAAACTTTTTACGATGGAAAGACTGCATCGAGAGACTTGGCATTTTTTTACATTTAATGTTTTTGGTGGGATCTCATTTATTTTTTGTAAGTGTATTTCTTTCTTTTACTTTTAGGTGACCTCACAATTTCTTGGACGTCAGCTACTGCTTTGCTTAGAACCCATTCTCTGTCTCTATCTCTTTTGTTTCTTCTCTGAGGCTTCGTTACTTCTAAGGTAGACAAGTCTGGGCGATATATACTTCGGAGTCGATTATATTCAGCTATTGCTGTCTCCTGAGCTTTGATACTACTAAAATTCCCTTATCGTTTGACGACTGAAAACTCCCATACATGCTGTATGACAACGAATGAAATAAACACGACCCATCTCCAGGAATAGAGATGACTCTGTGTGGACAAAGGTCGCCATTTATGTACAATATTTCACGTTCCATTACACTATATTTACAATTACTTCTATAACAATAGGGCTTAAACTTATATATATATATGCAAACTAAATAGAACTAAACTAACTAACAAATAACTAACTAAATAAATATATATCTACTAACTTACAAACTATAACTAAACTAAACTAAATAACACGTAAAGTTCTCCGAATATCAATTATCACTAAAATATTTTTTAGTTTCGAAATGGGTTTTCATTGACAGATGTATCAAATGAATATTATCGAATTATTTTGAAGTACTACTTACACTGCGCTTTGTAACGAAACCATAGAGCGATTCAGACAGGTACAACGCCATCTATCGAGCGCTCATACAATATTTATCGCAATACAATGGAGTTTTAGCTTTATTAATTTAATGAACTTTATGTATTAATGATAGTCTATGTATTACATTTATATTATTCTTTTCTATTCTATGTATGTATTCATCCAATTGAATAGGTACTTGAACAACGAACAAAGTTAACAATGCAGTCAAAATCCATACATAATGTTCTTGCCAAACCGCAAATATAAAATTGTTTTCTATGGCATATAATTTTTTAATGTTTTTATTATTTTTCCTTTATATGTGGCTAATGACCTATCTTGGTGCAAAATTTGAAGTTTCTAAGTCTGCTAGAAGTACCTTAGATTTTTGATGATCTGTCAGTGAGTCAGTGAGTGACAAAATGGTGTAACTTTGATCGACCGTAACTCCTAAACTATTAATTCATTTGGCGTGTAATTTCGAACTTAAGCTTGTTCTAATGCCTACTATTATTCACCGAAAACCTAAACTCCTAGCTTTGTCCACGTCGAAGATATAGGGGGGGCGAAACAGCCGCGAACCGCTTCGAGAAAAGATGGTACGGCCGTGCCCGTTTTGCTCGAGACTTGGCAGGGGCACTGCCGTGCCCCCAGATTCCTTAGCTCTGGCTACCCTTTTTAGGGATTTACAGCCGTGAGTGTATGTATGTATGTGATGTTATTGGTAAGAGGAATCATCGTGTGGTAATCCAAACGGCTGAGTTGTACTTAGTCATGTGACAGTGGCCTCCCTATCACGAGTGTACATAGTCCAGACAAAACGTGGGTGCTCTTCTGAACATCAAGTGACAATGTACCTATTCCACCTCTTCGGGGATAAAGGGCGTGAACGTTTCAGTTTGAGTATGACATTAATCTTCAAATTAATGTATTCTAATAATGTTGTCAATATTTGTAAAGTGTCTACTTAATTTTATATGAAGAAACGTTATAAAGGTCAACAATGAATCCCAAAAATTACACGGAAAACCGTTAGTGCATGGCATAATTTTTTGAAACACGATTCGCACGTATAAAGCAAACTAGTGAAAAAAATACATACATACATATACTCACGGCTATAAATCCCTATAAAGGGGTAGCCAGAGCTAAGGAACTAGAAGTTCCTCAGCCACTTTTGGAAAGTTGAGTGGGGAAAAGATGGCAAAAAAAAGGTTGTTGGTAATGGGCCTCCAACCGCATCGCCCAAAATCCGTTAAAAGCCCCAATACCGTTAGTCGCCTCTTACGTACACCCACCGGAAGAAATGGGGTAGTGTTATTCTAAGCCGACACTGCACAGCAATGGTTTGTGAAAAAAATATATTCAAATATATCGCAGAAACGTCTCACTTTAAAAAAACAATCGTAAAGTATCAAACATAAGGTTTCCCTCAAACCCGTTCGTAGCAGTAAAACAAAGGTGCTATAGGTAGTGTAAGGCTGTGTAGCATCTTTCGGCTGCCCCCGACCCTGCCGTATCTAGGTCGCTGCCCCAAATATACGGACACTCAATCTTCACGAGAGACTACTCTGATGCTTGACCTTCGAATTGCAAAATAGGGGGAAAGCATTTTGATAATATTATAAAATCTTTAACCATACTTTTGTAGTTGACGTCGTCCGTGGCCAAGTGGATAGGTAACTAGCTTCTCAGTCTGGAGGTTGCGAGTTCGATCCCCGCTGAGAGTAACATTTATGTGATGAGCATAAACCATTGTTTCTTGTCTTGCTTTCAAGTCTTGCATGTTATTTATGCATACATACATACGTACATATACTCACGGCTATATTTCCCTAGAAGGGCTAGCCAGAGCTAAGGAATTATAAACTCCTCAGCCACTTTTGGAAGTTGAGTGGGGAAAAGATGGTGATGGGTCTCCAACCGCATCGCCCAAAAATCCAATAAAAAGCCCTAATACCTTAAGTCGCCTCTTACGACACCCGTGGGTAGAAAGGGGTAGCGACATTCTAAGCCGGCACTACACGGCAATGTTATTTATATGTGTCATCATCATGTAGTCCTGTTATCCCTCATCAGGGACATAGGGCCCGAAGAAGAGATATCCACTTTTCCCGATTTTGTGCGGCAGCTTCCAGGTCCTTCCAGTTCCAGTGAGTTCAGTTGATGCAGCCTCTTTTTCAACTGAACGCCTCCAGGTGGTACGGGGGCGACCCGGCCTTTTTTTGCCATACGCTTGCCACTTTAACCCTTGTTTGGATAGATGAGTGTCTGGTCTTCTCAGTACATGTCCAATCCAACGCCATTTCCTTATAAGGATCTCCTTGTCGATGGGCTTTTGGTCAGTCAACTCCCACAGCCTTACGTTTGTTGTGGTTCGCGGCCAGAAGATTCCCAGAATGCGTCGTAAACATTTGTTCACGAAGACCTGTAGCTTGCTGGTTACTTCATTTTTAACGAGACATGTCTCGCATCCTTACAGGGGGACTGACTTTACATTGGAGTTGAACACTCTGATCTTTGTACGCCGTGTTATTATTAGAGACGTCCACACCGGTTTTAGTTAGGCGTACACGGCTCTTGCTTTGTTGATGCGCGCCTCTATTTCCGCTTCCGCCCCCCCTCTGAGGTCCACGACGCTCCCCAGGTAGGTAAATCGCTTCACTTGTTCGGCAACCTCACCATTGACATAAATTGGCGCTTCGTCGCGGGTGTTTAGGCGCATGTCCTTGGTTTTGCTGCAGTTGATGCGCAGCCCTTCTTTTGCAGCTTCGTCTGCGAGGTCATCGGTCTTGGATTGTAGGTGGTTACGGGATGTGGCGAGTAGACGGAGGTCGTCTGCAAAATCTATGTCCTCGAGGGTCTTACCATGCAACCACGGAAGTCCTCTCCCTTCCTTGTTGGTTACTCTTCGCATCACATCATCCTCATCATCATCATCATCATCATCGCTTTATATGTGTATTATATAATATTAAATATATCATTGAGTTAGTTTAGTATCCCATAATACAATGTTTACTTAGTTTAGGGCTAACCTTATCTGTGTATAATATGTCCGATAGGATTGAATACAATTGTGCATATTCTGGTAACGACCACAAATTGTATTATAGTCAATCAAAAACGGCGGAGAAATGTATGACTAAAATGATTTATACATGTAAAACAAGTAAATTTAAGACATTTTACTTCGGAGAAATATAACAAAATTAGTGAACATAATATCGCTCCACTTCTACGATTCACTGTTTTGCTGTTTCCGACACGGAAATTGCCATTTATTTGTGTTGTGTTGACAGAAGGAAACGGTTGCCAAACATTTCATTTATGTATTTTCTTCATAAATGTAACAGATTTGTTATCTAACGATAAACATAGATTAATTGTGAGTGTATTTATTTGTACCAACTAATTTGAATTTATTTGTTCATTTAAATAATTTAACTCCTGATTGATTCTGGGCACTAGTAAGTAAAAACATACATACATACATACATATACTCACGGCTATAAATCCCAGGAAGGGGTAGCCACAGCTAAAGAATTAGAAATTCCTCAGCCACTTTTGGAAATTTGAGTGGGGAAAAGATAGTAAAAATAAAGGTTGTTGGTGATGGATCTCCAACCGCATCGCCCAAAAATCCCTTAATAGCCCCATACCGTTAGTCGCCTCTTACGTACACCCACCGGAAGAAATGGGGTAGTGCTATTCTAAACCGACACTACACGGCTAAATAAAAAATATTACAAATTATCTCTTAATGTGCCCTTTAAAAACTATGCTGTTGATGAAAATGGCTCAAAGTGGACCGTGCGATTAGAAATCTATAATTATCTATCTTTTTTGTCAACATTTTAACGTTTTTATTCAGTTAGTAGAATGGTGGTAGCTAGAGCTTTAGCATTGGAGTGGGAAAATATTTCTAAATATGGGATCATAATGATGGGTCTACGATAGTCACAGCACATTAACTTAAAAAGATCCCGGATAATCTTGTTCGCCTCATCATCATAAAATCTACGACAAAACTTGGAGCACTTACTCCTATTGCTCATTAAACCCATCTCACCAAAGAAATCTTAAAGAACTAATCCGTAAAATTCCAATCGCTTATCGTCACTATAATCTCACAGTAGTCCTCCTTATGGCGCCACTTGTTGCCGCCGTCGAGCCGCGTCTCCCCCCGCCCCCCGCTCCACCCCGCGGGGGAGGGGGAGCTCTCCTCAATGATTACCGCTATAATGACTTAGCTGTTTCAGTCTTTCAGTGTTCAACTTCGCTTGTGTGAAATGTACGGGGATCTGATTGGAACAGATTTACGATAGTATATCAGAGTGGATATTATTTTTGCTTCTTATTAAGTTTTTGTAATTGTTAAGATAGAGAAAAAAATCCTAACTTTTTATCCAGCACGTATCAAAATTGATGACAGATGAAGAAGTGGGTGAGCTTATTAAGAGGTCCCTTTTTCTTAGCCCCCTTTAGGATTAAGATAGAATTGTGTTTTACTGTTTTTATTGTTCGCTGTGTAGTGTCGGCTTAGAATAGCACTACCCCATTTCTTCCGGTGGGTGTACGTAAGAGGCGACTAATGGTATTGGGGCTTTTAAGGGATTTTTGGGCGATGGGGATGGAGACCCATCACCAACAACCTTTATTTAACCATCTTTTCCCCACTCAATTTTCCAAAAGTGGCTGAGGAGTTTCTAATTCCTTAGCTCTGGCTACCCCTTCTAGGGATTTATAGCCGTGAGTATATTTTACTCAAAACACAAATTTAAACGTTCACGCCAATTTACATTTTATTGTTTAATTTCAAAACTATAAACTATTGCCTAAGTGGTTAGCAGAGGTACGTGACATTGTCACCTGGTGTTCAGAGCATCTCCGTTTTGCTTGAGTACTAGTGTACTCACATGATAGGGGGCAGGCCTATAATGAATCGTTTAGTACGAATACCACCGTTACAAGACCACCACAGTTACAATAAAGATAACTTAGCCACACCTAGGACGTTAGTAAAGTCAAATTGGCTTATGCCCGCTCCGGATTTAAACCCACGCCTGTCTGCATGAAAGCCGGATGTTCCACCCATTGAGCTATTAAGGTTGTTCATCTCAAATGAAACGGAAACGAAACAAACATGAAGTGGGCAGATATTAGGAAACGGCTGAAAGAGTTTTGCCAATGCAACTAATATTGCCAGTAGAAGACTGAAGAAGGTATCTACCAAGAATCTCAGTATCCTAAACTAACGTTGTGAAAGACTATAAAAACCAGAAATACACACTAAACAACTCGACATTGAAACTCGCAAGCAGCAAATAAGAAAAACAAAAAAACCATTATAAATTCTGCCAGTCACAATGGAAAATCCAATTCTACGAGTAACGTAAAGCAAAGCCGAGTGCAGTGATTTCTTAAGACGACAAACAGACACGCCACAAAGCCGGCAGTGTAGTTATTGTATTCGTGAGTCGAGCTGGTGGAGAAATGTGGGACGGTGCATTGCGACTGGCGGGCCGTCTTGTGGGTGACTGTTATTGATGGTTTAGAATAAGCATTAGATTTATTATAATGTACCTAGCCACTGTGTATTCTATTTTATTTTCTTCGGAAAACTTACAGCCTTATATCTTAATAGCTGAAACAAAATATAACTTAATGCCAATTACAAGTTCCCACATAAGCTATAATAATAGAAGGCAACTTAGGGTATTGGGGTCCTTTACGCGATTGTTTGGCGCGATGGACACCCGAGGAATTTCCCATTTTGATGCTCTGGATACCCCTTTTAGGAATTTATAGATATTAGTCAGGATCGTACAAAATGGCGATCATGAATCTCTTCCTAGCCCAATAGGAATAAATGGCGTGAGGATAAGTCAAAAATAAAGCCAAGTTCTTTTTGAATGTAGTCTTAATGGTTAAGGTTTAGCTTCGTTAGTTAGAATTCCAAACGAATAAAATTAAAAAAGGTAGTTATTATCAATTGAAATACCATCACCCACCCTAAAACAACCCAAAAGTCTAAATACTTTTTATGTAAAGGAAAAAATATGAAAAATATTTCAATAATTTCCGTTCCGCAATCTCAAAGCAAAATGATAGAAGAACAATAAAAGCGAAAGCCATTGAAGGTGTGTTCGTAATCAGTGAATCTGAAGCGACGTCGCCGCGGTAGACACCCAACTGTTGCTCGAAACACAGCGATAAGCGGCGGCGGCGGCACAAAGCGTTTCCGCCGTGCCACTTCCGGTCGCCATGTTGCTGCCGCCGCCGCCGCTGCGGTTATCGGCTCTCTTTGTTTTCGTCCATCAACTAACAACTGTTTACTCTCCACGACACGAGAAACAATTAAACCTCGACGTGATCACACCGACATCTACCTACACTACCTAACGCTAGATCGAACACAAAGGTTACGGAGCGTGAATTCTTCCAATGCGAATAACGACCAAGTTATTTTTTGCTCCAAATGACTATAAAGGACCTTTTTATTGCGCTCACTGCGTAGAACGTTATCGTCCTTTCTTATATTATATCATCTTTCGAATAAAAGATCCTATTAACATTCGTGTTTTTGACACATGAATTTTTCGTTTTCTTTTTAGATTTAAGTATAGCCCTTAGTGAAAATAATTATCGAAATATTCGAGGAAGCTCGTTACGACGAACCAATCAGCGTGCGACTTTTAAATGGCGAATGAACTGCAGCAGACGGGGTTGTCACTGCGCTCGAGGGAACGTAATAATGAGCATCATTGTGATGTGTGCAACTCTATCAAAAGAGTTGTGAAAGAACGAGAACAAACAACAGAGAGCTCGAGGCAGCAATTCCGCCAATTAAAATAATAAGTGTGGCTGTTGAAACAGTTTAAGCGAAGTAGAATCGGGTTGGGGGAGGCTGTGGTAGTGTAAGTTATATGGGTAGCGGATACCAGCCCAGTTCCACAATGGAGCCGTAATTAAATTGGGAGAGCAAAGTGATATAAGTTTAATGGTGTGTTGATGTTAGCGCTTGAATAAATTCGTTGATAATATTAATGTTACTGTTTCAGAATGTGCGAGCAGTTTCCAGCGAGGCGTAGTGAGAGATTAGCTGACGGATATTGCGTTATTTCATTCGATTATTAAATTACGCGTGTTGTTACAGTGATGAAGTTTGCTTAAATCATATTTAAGATGTTGAATAATTATTCGTTTGCAAAGTTTTCCTTTTTATCTAAATGTTTTTTTAAAATATATTTTAGAGGCATGATTGCTAAGAGAATTAGAAGAGTAAAATAATACTCGCCAAATGTCGAACGATATAAGAATCACATTTTTATGTTAGTTTTAAGTAGCCAATAATATTATATTGAACTAGTACTACGTTCTTGTGATAATGTTCAATCATCTTTGCTTTCCCTGAACTTTGACTAGAAAAATAAATAAAACCAGCCATGTGTAACAAGAACGGAATAACTTTCTAAACAGAAAATAGCAAATTAAATTAGACGAGAACACAGAGATAGGACGTCTTCCTAACGTCCATTCGTCATCGTGTTCACAAAAGCAAATACTTGGAGTGGTCTCGAAACAATACGCTCCTGTAGGCTCGAGTGGAAAAGGCATGACAAAGCATTATCCTCCAAAACGACTCGCGCTCTCTTGAGGGTGTAATAACAAGGCGATAGCGGGGCGGAGAGAGCAGGGGGAGGGGAAGGAAGGTCACAAAACCCGTCTGAAAAGCCATTTTCCACATAATTAAAACTAGAAGTCGACAGACGTTTTGTAAATGACAAACTTAATTAAACATACTTTGGCTAGAGATTCATCAGATTCGCAACTCGGCTATTGTTTTCCGTTGTCATTTGAAATTTTGGCAGTCCATTAATTTATTTGAGTAACACTATTTAATAGAAACATTTTTGATGAGCGAAACTTGAGTCAGTTGGAAACAAGTTTGTCGCATTTTGCAGACTTCAAGATGCTCGCTAACGATACAGATCTTTGTACTGGTTTGTGATTTATGAATCCAACGAGGCTGCTTGCACCAAACTTTGACTTCTTCAAAGGTTCTGTTTGCCTTTGAATTTGAACTGTGAGAAAATATCTTAGCGTAAAATGTTTTGGACGAAATATTTCAAATGAGAAAGTAAACCAGGTCGATGCAATACGGAGTATTTCACAAAAGTTCAATAATATTACTCGGAATGGGTATATTCGGCATTTGAAAGTTTAGAGTTGTATTTTATAATTTAATGACAATAATTACAGTTATTAGGTGATGTACTTTTGAGCCGAAAGTTTACATGCGACAAGCGAATCCAGTTTTTTAACTTCTATATCTCTATCGTTTCGATATGCAAATATAATAATAGTTAAATAAAGTGTTGACTCCAGATAAATAAACTTATATATTTTACATATAGACTAGTGGACCGCCCTAGCTTCGCTAGGTGTTATTTTACAAATATCTAAGCTTTCGTCAATTACCCCTTATGAAATGTAGCGTGATAATATGTATTTTGCGAAGGTTGATTGTAGATGGTATAATTTTCAAAATCGGTTTATTTGTATCGAAACCTATTCATTATAGAAATATAAATCTTTCCTTTTTATAATAAGTATACATTCTGATCAAAGTATGAAAGAGTGTGTTTACGCTTCAGTAATAAAAGAGTAATTAGACGAAGCCATATTATTGCATTCAGTTAAACGGATTGTAACAGTTGGATCACAATGTATACAAATGTATGTGTGGGTATCATTTGTTGACCACAAAGCATTCTATTAGTTTCATACATACTTACGGTTAGTATTTTTCTACATACATACATATACTCACGGCTATAATTCCCTAGAAGGGGTAGCCAGAGCTAAGGAATTATAAATTCCTCAGCCACTTTTGGAAGTTGAGTAGGGAAAAGATCGTAAAATAAAGGTTTTTGGTGATGGGTCTCCAACCGCATCGCCCAAAAATCCAATAAATACCCTTAGTCGCCTCTTACAACACCCGTGGGTAGAAAGGGGTAGCGACATTCTAAGCCGGCACTTCACGGCAATTACACGGTATTTTTCTGTATACTTAATTTTGTTTTTATAAAAATATATACGTACTAACTCATTACAAACTGCACAAAAATGCGTCACATTATCTAAATTGAATTTACCATATTTCACAGAACTCATTAAACTGAAACTGTAACATCAAAGGGCCAAATAGGAGGAGGGTGTGGGGTGCGGGGAGCGGGGGCTGTTTTCACTAAACTAATTCGTAACCTGTCAATGTGCAGTTAGGTGCACGTGACAGCCCTGTAATTTACCAAGTTATATAATCGTTTACACCGCGCCAGACCTCGACACGAACTCCCACTTTCAACTCTAACGCCATACACACATGGTTTAATATTGAGTTTTTAAGAACGTATAAATAGGGCTGCTATGATTTGGACAAGTTAATTAAAAGTTTATTTTGTATTTTATTAGAACATGTTAAATTGTTAACGCTATAAATATATTGCAATCTAATTCAGCGATCATACTCCGTAATACCTTGTTGTTACTAACTCCCTTCTAACAAAATTTTGAGAATTCCATTATTGATAGCAATTCTACAATTCTTTAGATTATAGTTTCACCTAACGTAAACTTTTGATATGCGATAAAACACGTTAATAAATAAATGTATGTAAAGGATATCACCTCTTTACTTCCTATTTCTTAGTGTGTATGAAATCATTATTATCTATGAAACTATTAGCTGTCAGTGTGACGTGATATAGATTTTAGAAGGAAAAAGTTAGAATATGAATCTTTAGAAAACCGTGAAAAACATTGTAAAATGTTATAGTTAAAATATTATTTAATTAGAAGTAAAGGCTTTAAATGTTGTTTTTTGTTATTTCAGGTAAGCTTTTCTGTTTAAAATGTTTTAGTTGTAGTAAAACTTATATAAAAGTGTGATGCGAATAAAATAAATTTTGTTATTTCAGAAAACACAATTTCGTCTTTATTTCATCTGAACTAATATCATTATAAAACAACATTTTTCGCAATTAAAAACAACAAATATGGAGAAATTAAGGTTTGATTTTTGTGTGAAAACAGCGGGAGATGAAAAGTCAAATATTATTTGCATAACTTCTATAGGAACACCTGATGGCCAAAATTTTGGCATACCGACCGAGTATCAACCCGCAAACTTACACCAACTTATAACAAATACATCTCACTACGCCAAGATAAGAAAAACATTGAACAAAAGACATCAAACAAGGAAAATATGGATAAATTTAACTGATGAGATGTCGAAGATATATTTAGATGAAGAACAAAATATACAGTTTAAAGATATCTACCTTGAAGAGATGAATGAAAACATAAATGATTCAAAACCATTAACTGAGAGTTCAAATAAAGCATTAGAAAAAATATTAGAGACATTACTTGAAGAAAAGCAAAGAACATCTGAAATTCAAAATTTGGGAAAAATTGCAAAAGATTTTGCGCTTGAAAAATTCACAGGTAAAAATGCCAACGCTCATCAATGGATTAAGGACTTCAACAGAGAATGTGAACGTTTCCATATTGATGAAGACAAACAAAAAATTAAAATTTTAAAACAATTTTTAGAATATTCAAGTGTAAACTGGTACAGTTGTATGTTAATAAAATTTACAGTTGAATCAGAGTGGATTAGATGGGAAAAAAATTTCTGCGAAACATTCGGAAACAAAGGTTGGTCGCCAATTAGATATGCTCTTGGATTCAAATATAAATCAGGCTCATTACTTGAATATGCATTGAAAAAAGAGAAGTTATTATTAGAGGTTAGGAAGACGATTGATACAGGTACTCTTATAGACCTTATAGCCGCAGGCCTGCCTAACTACCTGATTGACAAAATTGACAGAGAGGCGGTACAACAAACTGAAGATCTTTATAATGAGATAGGCAAATTAGAACATCTTGTTGAGAAAAACAGATATGAAAAAAAAAACTACATGCACTCTGACATAAAATCAAAAAAAAATGAAGAAAAGAAACCATGCCAAATTTGTATCAATAAGGAAAAAGGGAAACGTTTTCATCCTGAGGAAAACTGTTGGTTTAATACGACGAATCAGAAATATGTAATGAAAAGTGTGAATAACTCGGAATTAGAAGTTGAACTTAATGAAGAGATTCCAAAAAACTTGAAGTATCACCATTAATAAATATAGAGTTATTATTAAATAACAGATTAAAAGTTACAGCAATTTATGATTCTGGTTCAAATGTATCATTGATTAATTCAAAATTATTGAAAATACAAAAAAAAGAAGATACATTTAAGAAACAAACTGTAAACTTGAAAACTATTAATGGTGAGAAGAAAACAAATGGTATAGTAACATTAAAAATAAAAATATATGACATTGAAAGTGAAATGAATATTTTTGTAATAGATAATGAAAATTTTAACTATGATTTTCTCATTGGTTTGGATTGTATAAAGAAATTTAGATTAATGCAAGATGAACAATTAAATATCATACAATGTAATAATTCATTTAGAGATAATAAAATCCAAAATGAAGCGGATAACAAAAGTAAATACTCTGAAACAGATATTTTAAATGTCAAAATTCCTAATGTACTAGGTGACAAAAATAAAAAAAATGAGACTAAAAACTCTGAGGTATGTGAAGAAAAAAAAAACAGTTTAAACGAATATGAAATTAATTTCAATGAAAATATTACTTTGAATGAATTTGAAATTGAAGTTAACCATCTAGATATATGTAAACAAACTGTAATCGATAAATTAATAGACAAATACAAATCAGTTTTCGCCAAGGACAAATATGACGTGGGTACAGTACGAGGTTATGAAGCTCATATAGACTTGACAGTAGATCGATACTGCTACAAACGTCCATACAGATGCACAACTGATGATAGAAAAGAAATTGAGAACCAAATATCAAAACTATTAAAAAAAAACTTAATTGAGGAATCATATAGCCCTTTTGCTGCACCAGTCACCTTAGCATACAAGAAAGAAGATGGGAAAAGATCAAGATTGTGTATCGATTTCCGAGAATTGAATAAAATAGTTGTCCCTCAATCACAGCCATTCCCGTTAATTGAAGACTTGATGGTAAAGACGGTTAACTGTGAGTATTATTCCACTTTTGATATAAATTCAGCATTTTGGTCGATCCCCATGAGAATTCAAGATAGATATAAGACAGCTTTCGTCACGCAAGAAGGCCATTTTCAGTGGACATGTCTTCCATTTGGTTTAAAGACGGCTTCAGCTATTTTCCAAAGAATATTGAGAAATATAATAAGAAAATATAATCTCTCAGATTTTGCAGTGAATTTTATAGACGATATTTTGGTTTTTTCTAAAAGTTTTGAAGAACACATAACACATATATCGAAACTACTAGACGCAATCTTAACAGAAGGATTTAGACTGAAATTCTCTAAATGTACCTTTGCAAAGGATCATGCCAAGTATTTGGGACACATAATAAAAAAAAATTCGGTTACACCTCTCAAAGATTATTTAACAGCTGTCAGGAATTTCCCCATTCCAGAAACAAAGAAAAATATACGTCAGTTTCTGGGAAAAGTAAATTTTTATCATAAATTTATACCACACAATGCAATAATCCTGGAACCATTACACAATTTGTTACGTAAAGATGTTAAATTTATATGGACTAAAGAATGCCAAAAATCATTTGATAAAATAAAAGATTTACTATGCTCAAAACCAATTTTGAAAATATTTGAACCAGAACAACCAATAAAAATATACACTGATGCCAGCATTCAAGGCGTGGGAGCAGTGTTAAAACAGGAAGATGAAAACGGAATAAACAAGCCTGTAGCTTATTTCTCAAAGAAATTGACCGACACTCAAAAGAGAAAAAAGGCAATATATTTGGAATGTTTGGCGATTAAAGAGGCTGTAAAATATTGGCAACACTGGCTAATGAATAAAGAATTTATAGTATATTCAGATCATAAACCACTAGAAAATCTTAACATCAAGTCTAGAACCGATGAGGAACTGGGCGATTTGACATATTACCTGTCTCAATACAATTTTAAGATAATATATAATCCAGGTAAGTCAAATCAAGAAGCGGATTGCTTAAGTAGAAATCCAGTCTTAGAACATTATGAAAATACTGAAGATTTTTTGAAAGTTGTTAACCTAATAAGCATGCAAGATATTAAAAAGGACCAAGAAACAAATCTATATATACAAGACGGAAAATCAAAATCATTTATACTGGAAAATAATATTTATTACAAAAAGAATAAAAGAGGAAAAAAAATCGTACTTTCAGAAGCATTTAGTAAAACACTAATTAAAAATGTACATTACTTTTATTGCCATATTGGGAGAACCCAAATGATAAATAAAATAAATCCTTTCTATACAGCAAAGAATATCATCACAAATATCAAGAAACTGTGTGATGAATGTGATATTTGTATTAAAAACAAATCAAGAAGGAATCCAAAATTTGGTTTGATGTCCCATTTAGGCCCAGCAACACGTCCTTTCGAAATTGTATCGATTGACACAATTGGTGGCTTTGGAGGATCAAGATCTACAAAAAAATACTTACATCTTTTGGTTGACCATTTTACACGATATGCATACATTCTGACATAAAAAAATCAGAGCTCCAATGATTTTATCAAATTGGTTGAAAAAGTGACGCAAGACAATAACATAGATATGCTTTTAACAGACCAATATCCTGGCATAAATTCCAAAGAATTTAAAGACTTCTTAAAAAAGAAAAATATAACAATGATATTTACTGCTGTGGACGCGCCATTTTCGAATGGTCTGAATGAAAGGCTGAACCAAACTTTAACCAATAGGATAAGGTGTAAAATAAATGAAAATGACAAAAAAACTGCATGGACAACTATTGCACAAAAATGTGTAGAAAGATACAACGAAACGGAACATACAGTTACTAAGTTTACTCCAAAATATCTTTTGGAAGGAGAGAAAATGGATATTTTGCCACTGGAATTTAAATCAAGATGTACAGAAGAAGATCTAAAAAAAGACAGAGAACTAGCATTAAAAAATTCAATAAAATCCCATAACTATAATAAAAAAATATACGATCTAAAAAGAGAAGACTATAAATTTGGAGTGGGTGATAAAGTATTTATAGAAAATGGAAATCGGCTAAATAGGAAGAAAATGGATGAATTGAGGATTGGGCCATATAAAATCCTAAGAAGGATTTCAAATTCTATTTACGAGGTTGATGTTGGACATAAGAAGGCGGAGTCAAACTTATACCATATCACAAAGTTAACTCCAATAGTGAATAGCTTTTGAACGAACAATCATCACGATGTTGTTCTCTCCGAGGGTGGGAGATGTAAAGGATATCACCTCTTTACTTCCTATTTCTTAGTGTGTATGAAATCATTATTATCTATGAAACTATTAGCTGTCAGTGTGACGTGATATAGATTTTAGAAGGAAAAAGTTAGAATATGAATCTTTAGAAAACCGTGAAAAACATTGTAAAATGTTATAGTTAAAATATTATTTAATTAGAAGTAAAGGCTTTAAATGTTGTTTTTTGTTATTTCAGGTAAGCTTTTCTGTTTAAAATGTTTTAGTTGTAGTAAAACTTATATAAAAGTGTGATGCGAATAAAATAAATTTTGTTATTTCAGAAAACACAATTTCGTCTTTATTTCATCTGAACTAATATCATTATATGTATGTATCTATAATACTTGTATATAGGTTGATTTGTTAGTTAGTTTCAATCAATCAATAAAATATTAAAGGTGTCTCTAGAAAACCAAAAATTGTTAAATGTTTCAGAGGAATTGTTTTCTCGATGTATTTTAGAACTTTTAATACATTGAAAACTACTTTATATTCTATAAAATTAGTTTTACATTTCTCTCACCGTCAATAACACTCGCCGTGAAATTTTAATACGACTTTGGCAAAGACTCAAACGTGTAAGCCCGATTTAAGATTTAAACCCATGTTTGCCATTAACCCTTTTAAAAACTTTAATATTTAACTAGATCTATCGGGAGTTATATTTTGCTTACATGATGTTTACTCAACATACTTCAACAGTTATGATTAAAATAATTATATAATAGTAATACATTATGATCTTGGCCGCCTCCTAACTCCAATAATATTAACCATAAAGCTAGAAAACTGCACTTTATTGCTCAGATAGTAAAAGCGATAACTTCCTCAAGTTAATGAAGCTTGCGGCTAGCCAAGTCACGTGGGCTATACACCAACTGCGGCGGAGTAATGTTTCATAAGATACACATATTTCACGAGAACTCGCCTTTATTATCTTCCGGCTAAATTAAGTGAGAAACAACCAGCCACTTGTAAACTACACACTTTTGTTTTACTTCGTTATGAAACTGAGCTTTAATAGCTTTTTATTTTCATCGCTTCTTTTGAGACTCAAACATAACATTCACTCCATATATCTTGAAAGGAATATGTTTGAGAAAATTATGTGACACTTGGTGTCCAGCCAACGAATACGACTATTTAACGCTTAAAACGACACTAGATAAAAAAATATAAACCCCAGAAATTAGAATAATTACTGTTCGAATAATTTTAATATTAGAAATGAATGCCTTAATCTGTTTTACTTTCAAGTAATAAAAAATTAAGTAAAATCAGACCCAATCTCCTTTACGACTTCAACTAAATTGATTTTGCTTGATTGAAACAATCGCCCAATAAAAAAGGCGTAAAGCTAGCTGAAAGTTACTCGCTTGCAAATACCTGAACCGATTCTGAGTGAGTTTTTATATAGAAAGAAATAAAGAAAACATTTAATTGGAGCAAATCAAGTATCTCCAAATACCTATTTCATAGTAACAAATCACATGATATTAGACACTTATTAATTTCCAATTAAAGCCACTAATTCGAATTAGTATAAAAAAAAAAAAATGTTTTTATTGAGTAAAACAAGGCTACATAAATTACAACGTGCTTATGTCTCCATTTAAACTTAAAAGTCTGTGTTTGGAGACATCGCTCCTATCTAAGAACAATAAAATTTATTATTACAATAAGATTAAAAATTAAATTACTACAATATATCAAATTAACTTATTACTATAAATTTATTAACTAAATAGTTTGTATGTGTGTGTTTGAGTGTGTGTGTGTGTGTGTGTGTGTGTGTGAGTGTGTGTGTGAGTGCGTGGTGTGCTTGAGAGTTTGTGTGTGCGTGAGATTTTTAGTGTATATGTGTACATGTTAGGACATGTGACTGTATATATACATATCATAATCAAACCTCTATCATTCTTGGAGTAGTGACTCCACCTCATCATATGTTTTATCTTCGAACCACATAGATATACTTTTTTTGCAATCATAAAATGTTTTAGGATATATATCCAAATCACTATTTAACCTATTGTATATGAGTGCAACACGTTTATTAAACTGCCGTCCAGCGAAAACAGTGTTTGTTTTTGGGACTTTACAAGGAACGTATCTCCTTCTCTGAAGAGTCTTGGGAGGATTGAATTGTAATGTTTTATGCAGTTTTAATACCGAGTGTATAACATATAGTTTCCTAACTGATAACAAACCAGAGAGGAGGTATAGTTTTTCAGTAGGAAATCTCCTTTTCTTAAAGAACATGACCTTGATGAGGCCGCGCTGAGCACGCTCAACCTCCAGAAATCTTGTTTTAGCCGCACCCCCCCATATCGTTATACAGTACGTGATGATCGATTGCACCAAAGCCACATAAATTTCCTTTAAGAGATCTCTAGGACGCCCTTTTCCCGGTACAGTGCCCGCTCTCGGAATCACGTGTCGTAGTGTTTTAAAGATATACGTTAGTTTTCTTATTCTTTGCATGACATGCTCAAGATGTGGATACCAAGATAGACGCTGGTCCAAAAAAATGCCTAGGTATTTGGTTTGATTTACTTTTTGCAAAACAGGACACGTACAAATTTGGGTATCTAATGGACTTACGGAGCAATTAATATTATTACAATTATGTAGCCGAATGGTGAAGCTGTCTGCAGGTTGAGTATTATCATAGATACTAAAGCACATGTAGTTAGTTTTATTAGCATTAAGTGTCAAAATATTTTTATGTAACCATTTTTTTATTTCCCTTAACCCCAACTCAGTACTGATTCTGATCTGATCCCAGGAATCCCCAGCGAACACGACAGCGGTGTCATCGGCATAGGAAAATATTTTGGCATCCTGGACTAGCATATCGCATAAATCGTTAATATATATTAGAAATAAGGTCGGGCCAAGGACGCTTCCCTGTGGTACGCCGTATGACACCTCCTCGTATTCACCGGTGACATCCTCCAATTTTACTTTCTGCCTTCTACCAGACAGGTAGTCAGTGAAAAGCTGTAACGGGGTTCCCCTTATTCCAATTTTATTTAGCTTGTTTATAAGGATGGGGAGAGAAACGGTATCGAAAGCTTTCTTTAAATCGAGAAATACAGCCAAACACTTCTTTCGTTTGTCAAGTTGCTCAATGACAAAACTTGAGAGCGCTGATACTGCGTCTTCTGTGGATTTTCCTTGGCGAAATCCAAATTGACTATTTGAAAGTAAGCTGAATTTGTTTAAGTACTTAAGCAGACGTGCATTAAGTAATTTTTCTAAATTTTTTGAGATTGCCGTCAGAACCGAGATAGGCCTATAATTACTGATCTCATTTCTGTCCCCACCCTTATACACTGGAGTTATTACTGCTTGCTTAAGAGGAGCTGGAAAAATACCTTTATTAAAACACAGATTCGCAATATGAGCAATAATTGGGACAACTTCGGACTTTGCCAGCTTTAAAAAAGATGTAGGGATATGATCCCAGCCAGGCGCACTTTCCGATTTGAGATTTATTAAAACAGAATGGACCTCCTCATTATCAGTAGGTAACAGAACAAAAGAGTTTGTTTGTGCTGGTAAACTGTCAAGATATTCATGTAATTGTTGGACATTAGGCTGGGATTGCTCCGCAAGTTGTTTGCCAATACTGGAGAAAAATTTATTAACATAGTTTGCTGATTCAGTAGGAGATGATTCAAGGTTTATTAACTCTGTACATGAATCCTTAGTTTTGCTAGTATATGTGATATTTTTAATGTTTTTCCAAAGTTTTTTATTGTTGTTTACTGTTTTTGCTAATACTTCCCTATCATATTTTCTTTTTACGTGTTTTATAAGTTTGTTACAGTATTTTTTATATCTATTGTATGTTATTTTAACTATATCATTAAAAGGATCATTTCGCGCTTTTTTCTGTAAGTTGTTCCGATTTCTAATACATCGTAAGATTCCTGAAGTCATCCACGGCTTTATTGTACGAAACTTGGAAGGAATGTTCTTGATGACTGTATTATCATTTAGTGTTTCAGTTATACTAAATATTAGACGGTTTACTACCTCAGTGGGGTTATCACAGTACAACAATTCTGCCAAGTTTTTATTTTTTAATTGATTTAGTGCTTGATCAAAGTTAATCACCTTTTTAGTTTTTTGTACAGTTATGTTTTGTTTTATAATATTGGTATAACACAAAACAGTATACAGTATACAATAGTATACAATATTGGTTGTGGTTTATGTTGTATAATTACACTAAAACCGACACAGCGCCCCGCACCGCCCCCTGCCCGCCCCCTCGCCTTCCCGCCAAGTTTATTAAATTTTAATGAAAGGATTATATCGCGTTTCATTATTATACCCGTTCATTGGATGTTGATCAATAGTTCCCGATGTACGGGGAGCGCGATCGCGTTACAATATGTTGTTCAAAATGTAATGTGAAGAAAACTGACTACGGTTAGGGATACAAATAATCATACCAATTTTGGTATGAATATAAGACCGCAGGTTTTACGTTTTGCTGTGTAGTGTCGGCTTAGAATAGCACTACCCCATTTCTTCCGGTGAGTGTACGTAAGAGGCGACTAACGGTATTGAGGCTTTTAAGGGATTTTTGGGCGATGCGGTTGGAGACCCATCACCAACAACCTTTATTTCACCATCTTTTCCCCACGCAACTTCCAAAGGTGGCTGAGGACTGTCTCATTCCCTAGCTCTGGCTACCCCTTCAAAGGATTTATAGCCGTGAGTATATGTATGAATGTTTGTAAGTTTTACGACAAAACAGTTAGTAAATGACTTTAAAGCTTATTTGTATATTCGTAGTTCTTTCTTTTTTTGCTTTGCATGCAACATGAAAATACAGAATCAAAATATGTATTAATATTATAATCTAGAATTTTTGAACCCACTTAATCTAATATTTCTAATAGAAATATTTCTAGTTTAGTTAATACATTGAGAATAATGCAAGCAAAACCGCACTTAAACTCAAGTATAGCTGTCTATGTACTGCATTTTTAATTTAATGTTTACGAGCCGTCTAAGAGCGCCGTCATATAATATGAGACGATGTCGTAACACAGAGCTGTATAAATATAGTGGAGCGGCTCCGGGTAATGTCCCGGCGAGGGATTTGACCAACTACTGTAAACTTCTGGAGAGGGTTTAACATTTTCTGATACTTTGGAGCGGAAAAGAAGTTTTAAATCTGCTTCGGAGCTTTATTTTATATTAAAGCTTGGTTTTATATCCATATTACATTGAGCTGGAAAGTTTTCATTCATTTGGTTCTTATCTTTTGCAAATGAACAAATTTTTAATAGCACAGTCTCATTTGATATGGTTCCATTATGATGATGAATTGTGATATCCACTCGTATAATGGTTGTTATTTTTGCATATTATGTTCATCTAAAGTAATAGTCATCGACTAAGAACGATATAGTTGCGAACGCCTGGCCTGGTTGAAAATATTGCTCACTAATGGTATTATTTTACTTTTCAAAGACAAATTTGGTTCGATACGATACGTATAAACATAATAATGAGTAAAGGTTACTCAAAGTTTCAGAATATTACATTTACATTATATTATTAGGAATGGTACTCGAACATAGGTAACTTTTTACCCAGTTATCGTCTGTGCTAATATCACACAGTAATTAAAAACCAAACTCTTATGTTAAATCCTTAACAAGTAAAAAATAATATAGCCACTTGAAACGATTTCACAAAGATTGGCAGCGTTTTACCGACCGAGACATTTATCTCTTCCCACGGGATATCGTATCGCGGCCGACGTAAAACACAACATTTATATCGACACTAAAATTGTTACTCAACTTAAACCAACACTTCCTACGAAACATGTTCGGAGAACGATTGGAACTTTTAATGGTCATGTTCATTTCACCAAATGGAATTAAAAGTAAAAGTAATAAAACTAATACTTACTCCAGATTTAACAAAGTAGGTACGTTTTGGTTGTTTGAAAACCCGTAAGTAAATTACTATAAGAATGTGGCAGTAAAAGTTTTCAATTTCTTCATATTAATTGTGTGTATGTTTTCAATACCAACTGATATTTATTATTACTGCAATCGCAGTTCTTTATGTATTCAATTATACAATTATCATTTTTCATACCTTAAAGATGTTTTTATTACAAAGCCCTTGCTTAAAAGCTAAGAAAATAGAAGAAAGTTTTGGTGTAATTTCAGACAAAAGCATTTATGAACTACAAGTATGTCAACAACGTCATAGCGATATAATAAAACTCATGATAAAAATCAAAGTAATAAACGACGCTATAAGAGATTATGTAGAATTTAACGACGCCGTAAGATCGCTCTTGTCGTAAATATGTTTATCACTAAGTGAGTTAAGCCAACACATTTTATGTAGTCGACATTCGATACTCAACATTTACGAGGATTAATTAATAGACACATCATAAAGTGTACATCAATGTCATACGTGACATGACATCATCAATTTGAAGACGTCTTTTTGTTGAAGAATGTAATTAAAATATACATTTTTGTTTGTCCCGTCGTTTCAACTTAAAATGGCAATCTGTTGAGTGATTTAGGACATTTGGTATTAAGAAAAATTACAGTAATTAATATAATAGATGATTTTAAATTTTTGCTTAAGACCAATTTGGATAAAGCTCAATTTTATCTGAAGTTAAACCCATCTGCTGTGAGTATTACAACAACTAAACCAAATAAAATCAATAAAATTACTAACCAACTAACTGTAAGAAAAACTGGAGAGTTACTGAGATCTCAATAATAACTAACGACTTGGTACCATTTATACGTCGATGTCCTGCAATCACATATAGGTAAATGTATACTCACACTTCAATAGCCTTGTTCCAGTTGATGACGTATCCGCTGAGCAGGAAGGTGTCGATGTGCACCACGTGCACGTTGCCGCGCTCCGTGCCCACGTGCAGCCACTTGGACTGCAGCGGCAGGTGCAGCGACGTCACGCTGAAAGTGCAGGTAAGTTGTTATGTTGTATATTATGTTGATGAGGAACGAGACTAATGGTTTTGTAGGGCAAAGTTGATGAATTGATAACAGAAAAGTTTGTGTTAATATCATTAAATGCCTTGATGCACAAAAGTCAATCAATTTATTTCAACTGAACGCGTAAGAATTAGTTTAGAGCATTTTGACTTCCCGACGGGCAATGATGTGCTCCGGATATGATGGGATTAGGTTGGAACTTTAATAAATTCGTAGAAATATCGATAGCACGATGTATTAATTAAATGGTGATAACGATTATTACGTATAATGACTGGTTACGTGTAGTCTTGTTGAATGTGGTACGTTTTGCGCTATCAGCATTTTTATATAGTGCACTCTATTATTTAATGACAGCGCGTAACTACAGCACCTGAAAACTATCTTTGAGATCTATTATTAAAATTTTGAATTTGTTTTGCAAAATTTAATGCAAGAAGTAAGAAAACTCCAACTCAAACAAAATTTTATAGGGTCACGTAGACCGTACCTTTTATTTTCATGATGTTAAGCTCAGTACATTAGCGTACTGCATTAAAACAATATTGCGCCAAGTTTCTAAATAATATCCTTCATAAAAGTTTATATCACAATAAGCTTGCACTTGAAGAGCTACGAGCAGCCATCTACGAGAGTCGTAGAAGGACGTGCTACGGCGTAGTAGAGTGCTACGAATCCTCGTAGTAAAGTGCTGCGGATACAGTCAATATTAAAGAAAATGGGATTTTTGAAGTGAAGGAGCAATTTAATAGCTTCTATAATTTAGACCAAGATAAATAGATTAACCTTTATTCATTTAGAATTAGCTTTGTTATTTACGGAAAGAAATAATTCGACACCAGCGAGCGGGACTCGAACCCGAATTTATTTTCTTAATTGATTAGTAAATATGTGTGGTTAATTTATCATGGTTGTTAACGGTGAGGGAAAAACATCGTGAGGAAACCCACATGGCTGAGTTGTACTTAGTCATGTGACAGTGTATTCGTACATAACGGCGACAGGCCTGCCCCCTATCACGTGAGTACACTGTCCATGCAAAACGTGGGTACTCTGAACACCTGGTGACAAAGTCACGTGATGTTCAGAAGTATTAGTACCTCTGCCAACCCCTTCGGGGATATTCCGCGTGAACGTTTATGTTTCTGTTATGTTATGTAAATAATACCCACATGAGGTTTCATGCACAAAAAAGTCTTATTAGCTTTGTTATTTCAGTGAAAGGTTGTTTGCAAACCAAAGGTAGTAGACGCACATTAAAGGTGACTTAGAATCTTTTTTCATAATTTAGATCACAACGGTCACTCTAATTCTCATTATCATAGACACTAAAGTGTACATAAATACATCAGCTCAATTACAGCGGCTTAAATACACTATAAATATATGTATACCTCATGCAGTTTCTGTTTACAATATACATAATATTACACAGTATATGGTGTTCCGTTTAATCCGTATCCCAATAACGGCGCCTTGCTAGCAATTATCTAAATCCAATAGAGCCTCATCGTAATTGCTTAGCAACGTTATAATAATAACAGTTACCAGGAACGGCTCCAGTTATTGTAATGACAACGTGACGCCTCCGTACGTGATTGTTTCTACGGGGAAAAGGTCGGCCTTAGTAATTTGGTAAGGAAATATAAAGTTTTAGGACAATTTCCCAGAAGAGTAGGTAATTATTGAAAAGTTCTTATATTTTATTTTTTATTGGAAAAAAAGAAACTAGGATATATAATTTATCTCTTTAAGTCTTTAAGTTTTATTCAAAGATGTAGGTAGCAGGCAAGTACGGTAGATACAGTAAGGGGTAGAGGGTGCAAAGGGAGGCTTACAAATCAGCAATTTGTATACAAACGAGTAAGAGCTAGCCGCGTCCAGGAACATTAACATGGAGATGCCGCTCCCGTTTTATTGCAATATTGCTCCGTAAATACCTAATGGGTTCATTGCGCTAATGGCACGAATATTTAACAAAGTTTTCTTGGGCATTTTCTTTCTTATAATTTAACTAGTGACTTAAACTAACTTCTTTTGGCATACCATTTCAGAGTAAAGGTTATAAATCAATATTCTAAACTGTTTTCTACGGTGCAGTTCGTTACTGATGACTGAGTTTTATCGTAAACAATATTTTCAAAAACACTCTCATCAATTGAAAATATTGATTAAGAGTTTAAATACGTGCTATTTTCTAAAACATATATATTTCTCAACTAATTTTAGAAATTCAATAAGTTTTTGTGCATTGTCATCAAACTCAAATACCTTGCGCACAAATCACTCAAAAAGCGCTAGAAACCTGCTTAGCCTCACAATCATATTACAAATACTGAACTGTAAAATAAAAGTATCAGTCTGCTCTCAGCTAACAAAAATTTCCACAGCTACTAAATTTAACGCTTCCACTTTAAAATTATTCAGCAATAAATTGCAAAGTATTCCATGATTAAATAGCACAATTATCATGAAAAATTACCCCTCGAAATAACACTTAGCTCGGGTCCCATTCATTTGAATATCATTCTCAAAGTGATAAATTAGGAAGCGTTCGCGTATAGTGGCAGTAATGAGCTCAGATTGCTTTGACAAATGCAACTTTTATTTAAATTACGAAATTATGTTGCCAGCGGGTTGAAAGCACAGCTTTAAAGTTGCAGTCTAATATTTACTTATGATTAAAAGCTTAGATAACACATCATATTAACATGATCTTAGATATATGACAGCGTATCTTTACTAAGTGGCAATAAGCTCGCTTCTAAAATATTGTTCTAAGTAAAACTCAGTTATATGGGTTTGTTCACAATGTTTTCTCATAGTAAATAATTGAGAAAAGACTCAGATATGTGTATAGATATTAGGGCATGTGTTTCAAAATACTATCCCAATTTTTTCTGTATTCAACTTCCAAAAACAGCTAAGTTATATCAAATTCTGTAATTTTGGCTACATTTTACTAAGTTGGGATTTATAGTCGTAAATATACGCTAAAGGTTACATTTTTTACCAACATACATGTATGTAATATCATAAAACCTCACTCACCGTTCCCTCTGAAACTTGAGCGACTGCACCCGCTGCGGACACTTCTGGCGGAAGGTCCACAGGTGGATGTGGTCGTCGGCGGTGGCGGTGACCAGCCCGCCCTCGTTGACCAGGAACGTGATGTGCAGCACCGCCTCGCCGCACTCGTGGGTTGCGTGCGCGTCCACGCCCGGCCGCCCGAGACTGGGGTGGGTTCAGGAAATAGCTTGGGTTTTGATGTGTGAAGTGGTGAGTGTGAATGAGGCTCAACAATTATGTATATGTATAATAATGTGACGATTGTTATATGTTTAACACGATGGGCGCTGTTGGTGTTATTGTTACTAATATAGTAATTATTGGCTATTCGTTTGTTATAATTCGTGAACATGTATGTAAAGCTGGAGCCTACGTCCTGGACAGGGTGATGAGGTACCACGCTAGACTAGTGCAGAAAACGTGTGAAAGTTGAAGTTGACTATATAAAAAAATAACCAACAACTTTATTAATAAGTTTTAACATATATGAGATAAAAAAAAAGATTTTCCTTCCCAAGTAACTAATAGAAAACACACGGCGAAACAAACGAAACACTTCCTTACCAATTAATTAAAAACACGAAAGTTCTATAGATTGAAATGTTTATTTTATCTAAAAACCAATTGCAACAAACAATACAAGCCACGATTGCTTCCCAACCTCATTGCTAAATGCTATCGCATTTGTAACCGCCACAGAACCTTATCAGATTTAACGCTACAGCGAAAGGATTTGCACTAACCGGCAATGTAATCTTCTCGGGCCGAAATCTTTTCGCCTTTTTCTTTATTCGAATAATACGATTAGAATCTTTCACGACGTCGGTTAATGGTTTTGTAAAAACTTCGCGAAAAAACCCTTTGAGGAGTAAAATAGCTCCAGAGACGTTTCCAATTGAAAACGGATCTTCGAGAGAAGCTGAGTGGATGGTAAATGCATTAGGATCGGTTGACAGCAAAGAGGATGTGTTGATTTAGCAACTAACTCAACTTGCTCCGACGCAAACGCTTTCCAATGCCAGCTATTTCAAAGAAGTATTATGGGGTTAAATTGTAACAGTCTTCGTATTTTTGTAGCTGCTGTTTGATTAACGTTGCGTTATGTTGTTTAATATAAAAATAACATGACTACGTGCTAGTTAGCCTGGTGGGGTTCCTATCGTTTTTTTCTCAACGTTATCCACCATGATAAATTTGATACACATATGATCTTAAAAAGATTGGATCTTGCGATTCGAACCGATGCCTCTCTGCACTATAGGCAGGCGTTCCATCCCCCGAGCTATCACGGTTGTAAAAAATATCGTGGAAGGGAAATCATATGAAAATAACAACTTAATTCTGGAGTCTTAAGTCTGGAGAAACAAATAAAAGCAATAAAAAGTAGACAGCTTAAAAAGTTAGTCGGTTGGTAACAGTCCATTCACTCTGTGCGGCGGCGGCGGCGGCGGCGGCGCATTCAAGTGAAAAACAAACCTTCAAAGTTCAATATGGACTAGATTTCCCGCCAAAATGCAAATACGCTCGAACCTTCTTTGCTTTGAACATCATCGCCATATTTGCTTGTTACAAACGTACATGTTTCATAAAAAGTTCTTGACTACGTTATTGGGAGCTAAAAATGAAGATAAATGCTTCTGGTTTTTATTTACCATCGGGGGAAAAATTTGCAAAGTTACCAAACACAGTTTACAAACAGTTTTTTATTCTGATGTGTGACACTGAGCAACATTGTACAATGATAGAAAATTATATGGTTTATAAAAATATAACCCATATGATCCAAAAAGCTACATAACCTTGTTGTTTCTATCAGTGTTTTATTTACTGTTGGGTAACATTGTAGTAATACTCAGCGGGAACAAATCAAAAGATGATGTAACAATGACACAAATGTAAAAGGAATGAAATAACAAACATATTTCTCCTGCGTACGGGAAAGGAATCAAAGCGTTTTTACGTTTCTGCACGATCTATTACTTTTAAAGAATATTCGACGTTATGTGAAATGAAAGACTCAAGTATAAAAAAGTACTTGTAGAAAGATAAATGTTTGGTACTAAATCTTGTATTTTATAAGATTTTATGAATGCAATAACATTGCACCATTGGAATGTCATAGATAAATAAACCGTTTTTAAACAGGTTCTATTATTTATTTCAGAAATAAAACATCATGTATGAAAAGATATCTAAATACAAACGAAGCGCGTGAACCATCATCGATAATCCGCCCATACCTCAATGATTCCTAAAAGCATGAGAATATTGACGTATGTTTTATTTCCACTTAACGAAAGAGTTTCAGTAAACAGCACTCAGCATATTACGGGCGTTGGCTGGCTCGTTAAAATGATGTAAAATATAGATGAGGCTGCTGTGCTCCTGACACGCTACGCCGGTGATTGCCGCGCGAGCCTGTGCTCAACATATTACTGAGGTTTGGCCACTACATCAGCGGGTACTAATAAATTATCAACGAAATATTGTCATTCGAATAATAAGAGTATTGAGTAACGGTAGTTTATTTAAACAGTATGGTAGAATTCACGAGCTCCAATAAGCTGCAAGTTATACATCACTACAGTGCTGCTGGTTTACAGCCATCTCCTTGTAATATTCACGCAACAACCAGATGGGCAGAATGAGGTTTTTTCCAACAAAATAGCATATATAGTAGAAAACTTGTTATCAAATAGGAAAAGAAGTTGATGTGTTTTCGAACAAACACAGCATCAGCCACTTTTGTGAGATGAAAATTAAAGCCAAAATAAGATGAAGGACTTCTAACTCAGTATGCCTTTCTTTACTACAAATCCTTAAGTAAAAAAAAGATTTTTAATGTTATTCTCAGTCAACATTGATAGTACCTAATTTTAAATTTTAAATCCAATATTTAAATTTAAGCGTCTGCGCGTCTAAATTTCTTAGCCGACTCTTTAGGATGGAGTTATTTTCGGGTCCCCGCTCCCGAACAGTTTCCTTTCACTGTGAATTACCATCCGGCGGCTTTGTCCTTGGCCCTGTCGTGTGTTCGGCGTCACACACATTATGCATGAATAGCCTGATACGGTCGGCTTAGAATAATACTGTCCCGTTTCGTCCCATGGCGGAAAAAGAGACGAATGCTGAGGGGTTTCGTGTTGTATTATGTGGGATTTGATAAGCGACTCATTACCAGGTATCTTTGTAACAGTTTATCTTTTGAATGGTTTTCATGTAAAACAACGTGCAGACTCACAATATTATGTCTTTTTATATTCAATACAATATGGGGCCTCTGTTTGTATGGATTAATTATTTGGTTACGTTTTATGTGAAGTATTAATCATTTGCTCAATCAATTCGTTTGTTATGCAACTCTTTCCAGCCCGTTAACATTTTGCTAAAACATATTTTGCTCAATGTTCAAAGATCTTAGTTTAATATCCTAGTCCTTACGAAAGAATAATTAAAAAAAATATCTTCGAAGAATAATCAATCACTCAACAAATACGTATGTTACTCGATGTTAGAAGTATGTTGAAGTTTTAATGCATACATACATACATATACTCACGGCTATAAATCCCTTAACGGGGTAGCCAGAGCTTTGGAATGAAAAATTCCTCAGCCACTTTTGGAAATGGGGAAAAGATGGTAATAATAAATGTTTTTGGTGACGGGTCTCCAACCACATCGCCCAAAATCACTTAAAAAACCCCTATACCCTTAGTAGCCTCTTACGATCACCCACGGGTAGAAATAGGGTAGTGTTATTCTAAGCCGACACTACACGGAAGGTTTTAATGGTAGCATTAAATTCGAGGCAGACCTAGTTAAATGTGCTTAAATTAATTTCTATTCATATTAAAATTAAAAGAAATAATAACAAAGACAGATGAAGTAACAAACATTGAAAGATTGAAACTTTTGCATGATATTTATATATTTAATATAATTTACTTTTAAAAAAAAGAAGGATAAATTTCGAGACCGGCGGGGATTTTTTCCTTTATTTATCCTTTATTTATTAGTTACAATGCCCACATGAGGTTTTCATTAACAAAAACATTCAAAAAAATAATTTACATTGTATAAATTTAGCTGTGTAGTGTCGGCTTAGAATAGCACTACCCCATTTCTTCCGGTGGGTGTACGTAAGAGGCGACTAACGGACCCATCACCAACAACCTTTATTTTACCATCTTTTCCCCACTCAACTTCCAAAAGTGGCTGAGGAATTTCTAATTCCTTAGCTCTGGCTTCCCCTTCTAGGGATTTATAGCTGTGAGCATATGTATGTATGTATGTATAAATTTAGCATTAAGTATGAGAAAAAACGTTTTTCTTGCGTCCAAATAATAAATATCCTATAAATTATTCTAGCAAACATGATAGTCCAGTGGGTCGAACACCCGCCCGAAAACAGAAGGGCGTGAGTTCCAATCCTAGGTCGGGCCTACACCAATTTGTCTTTTCTAAAGTCATATGTGTGGTTAATTTATCATGGTTGTTAACGGTGAGGGAAAACATCGTGAGGAAACCCACATGGCTGAGTTGTACTTAGTCAAGTGACAGTGTATTCGTACAAAACGGCGATAGGCCTGCCCCCTATCACGTGAGTACACTGTCTAAGCAAAACGTGGGTACCTTCTCTGGAAACTAGATGGCGCTTGCCATGTGAGTTCAGAAGTATTGGTACCTCTGCCAACCCCTTCGGGGATAAACGGCGTGAACGTATATGTATTATGTATGTATTCTAGCAAACTAGAATAAAAGAAACATGCCACCCCAATATCCGTCCAAATCACTGACATAAATACAGCTGGTATGACAGAGAGTCCAGTTATTAACAAGACAAGACCGTGTTCCATCATTCCATTGTATCGCCGACGAATTAATGAATCACGCCCGACTAGATTCAGTTCCGCCATTGTGGAAACAATCTCGGGAGGCTGCGAATTGCGTGTTTTGGTACACTTCCTAACGTCGATTACAATTACACTGAAATATTAATAAAGATAGAAAAAGGAATGTTGAGATGGTTTGGGCACATAGAGAGGATGGATGACAGTAAATTGGTGAAAGAGATATATAGAGCCAATGTGGAAGGTAATGTTAGTAGAGGACGACCTCGGAGGACACATTTGGATCAAATAGAAAATGTGCTCAAAAAGGCAGGTGTCCGCAGTATGAAGAATAAAAGAGCATGTATGAAAAGATTGATGGATGTAAACGAAGCCAGAGAGGTGTGCCAGGATCGTACAAAGTGGCGATCGATAGTCTCTGCCTACCCCAATGGGAACCAACGGCATGAGTATATGTATGTATGTATTAATAAAACGTTTTATATATTGTCTTGGAATCTGAGGTGGGTTTACTTGTATACTCGGAGTTTGAGATTGAAGACTATGGTTTATAAGTGAACTTCAGAATAGTCGTTTAAAGCTTTTTTCAACAACTACACATATATAATGCAATAACTATTAAAATTATGAACTAGAAAAATATAACTATTTGTGTATTGTTAAAAGTTTTATTTCAAAATAACAGCACCGTTTGTCTTTAGATCTCAGCTTAAACATTTTGTGCGCATTTGTATTTGTGTATTATAGCTTTAGTGTAGTAAACTGTATTATACAAAAATACTGTCTTAAAATTACTATTCAAATCAAATAAGGGTCATTCTATGGACTAGATATTTTTGTGTTCGGATGATATAACGTAATTACTACGATTCCTAAACCCGCTTTTGGAGCGTTACCTGCAAGAATAGTCCTTAATCTATAGATGATATATAAATTTCCATATATAATTACAGAATTAATTATAAAAAAATCGCCGACAGTACATGACATGTCACGTCCTGTCGACTGTTCGGAAACGACATCAACACATTTAAAAATCAATTATAAAGAGACTCGTTCATTAACAGTTCATTATTTTATAATTTTAGATCAAACACATCGTTGGCTTGATTTTAACGAAGTTTTAATCAAATCGTCTTGTAACATAAAAAGTTATTGATAGTTCTACGACGTTCGTAAATTCCCCGTCATTCCTGTCTACCATGAAGGATTGTATTAGTAGGAATCGAATTTATTAGTGTGTAAACATTATTTTCCGTTAATGGCAACACTAAATCATACTTGTTAAGATACGAAGAAAAAGAATTGTACAACAAAACGGTGTTGGTGATATTTTTGGTTGTAAGGGTGTTTTACAGGTCTATAGAGATCAAGCGTCACTTCTGGAAAGATCGTAAAAAGGTCAATTTCATAAAAAACCTATTTTCACTTCGTGGCTTTATGAAAAATAGGTATTTTGTCACTAAGATTTACCGAAAATAAACTTAACCTCAAAAAGATATCACTGCTAGCCCAAATTAAATTAAATTTCTCACATCTGTCGACCTCACACCTGTCGACTGTTTGGTAGACAGAAGTGAAAATCATAGACAGAAGTGATTAATTCTTCGTTATAAAGTGATTTTACAACTAATAATTTTTGTTTGTAATTTTTTATGTTCATAGACTCTTACTATGATGATATTGGACAATTATTTATATGATTATCATGCATTTAAGATATTTTAGAAAACTGATCGACAGATGAGATGTTAGTCGACAGGAGTGATGAATTCTAGGAATATATTTTTTCTGTAATAATTATATTTGTTTTTTTTTTTATTAAATTAAGTTAGAATACTTTATATTGTAGTTCGCATTTTTAGCTGCATTTATGAAGCACATTGCTATTATAATAAACCAATACAAAACGGTTAACAAAATTAAGAGGGTGTTGTCAGAAGACGAAGCCTTGCTTCATATTGATTTTGCGGAAAATTATTCATGCAAGTACGCTGAGGAAGTCCAATCAGCACATTTTGGGGCCTCCAAACCTCAAATATCTCTCCATACATCGGTCTTGTACCTGCACAAAGATAATGAAGAGTCTATTCAAAGTTGCTGTTCGGTATCCCAGAACTTGAGGCATGATCCAGTTCTTATTTGTGCTCATCTGAAACCAATTATTGATCGCATAAAGGAAAAAGTGCCGAACATCAAAACAGTCCATTTTCAAAGCGACGGTCCCACGACGCAGTATAAGAACAAGTCAATGTTTTTTTTGCTGGTGAAGTATATCGGTGCAGAGTTGGGAGCGGATAATTTAGTGTGGCGTTTTAGCGAAAGTGGGCATGGAAAGGGAGCACCGGATGGGATAGGAGCATGCGTCGAGAGAACTGCAGATGCCAATGTGGCAGCTGGACGCGACGTCTCCAATTACCAACAATTGATCTCTTGCTTGCAAGAAAATTGTCAAGGCATACAAATTATGCCTATTGATGAGACCCATGTAGAATACATATCTGGCATTCTGAACAAAAACACCACACCGCCTTTTAAAGGCAAGGCCAGCTAACGTGGAGTAAGACTGATCCCGACGTGATACACGCACGCAAATTAAGTTGCGATACCTGCAGATTTTACGAAATATGTTCTCATCACAAAATTGGACGCATCTATCTTACGTAAAAAACAGATGATATTGCTACTGGTGAAATAGAATCTTTGTCTCCAAATGAGACTCATTGTAGCTCGCCTATCTCCAGTCAAGAGCGCCTTCAATCCTTGTCGCCAGAATTACTGCCAAAATTAGTTTCCAAAGCAAAATTTCCGTCACCCAACGAAAACCGTTGCATCTCACTAGTCTCACCAGAATTGCGACGAAAAACACATCTTCGCCCGCAAAATCTACAAACAGGATCTCGATCACCAAATGAAACACCATCACCATATTATCAAAAGAGATACTTCTATAAAATGTGCTATGGAAGTGATGATTCCGACGAAGAATGTGACAGCGCAAGCTTGCGGCAGCCTTTGATGGAGAATAGAAACGTCACTTAACTACTTCTGAATACTTCACAAACATGCCAGAAATGCATTCGTTTGCAATCAAGTTCAAATGACGAGTGGATATTTTGATCTGTCGACATAAGTGACGTGATTTTCTGTCGACAACTTTTTCTTTTTATAAAAATGCTACTTTTTTGAATATTTTTTATTTTTGTTAACGATTTTTAGTATTAAGACTTTGAGTTTATATTTGTAGAAGTGTATTTTATGTCAGATTTTTATGAAACATAGTCTAAATCACTCTAATGTCTTTCCTGTCGACTTTGTGTTCACTCCTGTCTAACGGTTAAAACGTGAAAAGTGTTATTTTCGATTTAATTAGTAATATTGATCTCAATCATTGTGATACTTCAGTTCCTATAGGTTTAATGATAATTATAATACGACAAAATAAAGAAAAAATAGATTTTTATTTTTGTTTTTATTTTCCTACTCCACGGTAGAATCACCCATAACTTATAAACAGTTCCCCTTTTTTGGGCGTCTTAAAATCTTTTTTAATCTCTTCAAATTGATATTGTTGAGGAAACTCATAGGCAAAGTGTCGAGTGTAATCTCCTTGAAACAATATTGAAATGATATAATTACGTCGCGACAACGCGGAGACGAGCAACCAGATTGTAATTAAATAAAATAATTACTTGATGTTCTTTCGACGATAGACAGCTGACGGTAATTATTTAATTAGTTTAATTTGTGTTGTTTGCCAACTCGGGAGCCGGGATTCCTGGTAAGGGATTTCGACTTTACACCTTAATCGCTGCCTAATTAGGTTTAGTTTTACTAATTATCTTTAAACAAATAAAAAAGGTAGTTTGTTTAACTGTTTGATTTTATATCGGTGCATCTTTTTATAATGACTGTTAATATATGCAGGGGATGATTGAAGTTTGTTTTACATGCTCCCTAGGTTGCGCATAGCTCTTAGGTGTAGTGAGTAGCCACTTAAATAAAGAACTGATCTTCAAATCAAAAACGTATACTTAGTATTTTAATAACGATTAAATTAAAATAGAATTCTTTCCACTCTTTTAAATATTTACTAAGGTATGCGTTTACTTATATAATATCAGAAACCATTCCCATCAAAATCACTTTATGTTCCTTACTTCATACGCTGAAATTCATGATGAATATATTTTCACTTTTTAACTCAAATCTCTCGTACGGTTTCTAATTATTTCAGCATTCTTTTTGTAGTACATTTATTACTTATAACCACGATATAAAAAGACGTGGTCGTGTGTCTCGCTAGTGATAATTAACTAAATTAATTAGTTCTTTGTACCGGGGAGCGGCGGCGGCGGCGGCGGCACCGCGGCTCTTAACTCCTTGTAATTACTCTATTTTCTCTCGTAATATTGTCACTCCAGCTAATTATCTCTTTGTCTTGTGACTGGATTTAATTAGGTTGGAATTATTTGGTCTACATATTACTAACTAATCTACACACACATGAAAGGGCTGTGGAATTATTTTAGGTAAGGTTAATATAATGTAAACTGTAAGAATGGGTAGCTTCATTAGTAGTTCAAAATACCGTTTGGGTGTATAGTGAAGTTTTGTTGAGTGAACTAAAGTTGTTCTTGTCTCAAATGTTTTCCTTTAATTTTAAAGTATTTTTTACAGAGACTTTTGATTTCTTATTTGTAAAACTGCGGTCATTACACTTTCAGAAATATACTCATAAAACCTGAGCGTAAAACAGATATGCGTTACATAGTGATGATCCAATTATCCTCTCCTCTGATGTAAATGTTGCCGGACATCGATCGTTCAACGTTTGGGACGCTGAGCACCAAATCATGCAAAAATTGCTCGTTTCGCTGAAATTCGATGTGTGTTTGGTTACATCAACTAAACATCTCAAATGAAACTACAGCAATGATTCTGAGCCGTAAAATTATGTGGTCAAAAACGAGAAGTAATTTGTTATCGATTACAATATAATTGGAAATAAATCGAGCTACATCTGTGCAATAAGACAGGACACACATGGAAAGGTCATATAATGTCCAAATTAATAAAAGAAATGGGTAAAATGTCTTAAGTGTTACTAATACAAATGGATCCATTGTTGTCTGAATAAATAAATAAATTATTATTAAAATTATTTTAGACCAACCAATAAGAAATCAACATAATGGTGTGTAAATGATTAGGTATTAGCTAGATTTTAAAAGAATCATAACCAGGTATATTAAATTTCGAAGTAATGACCCACATATTTTGTGACATGATTAATCCCAAAACTTGTTAGCAGACCTACCTTTTATAAAGTTAAACCCATGACAAGCACGCACATCTTGCTTCTTTATTAATAAATTTCAGTAGTAAATAAAATATAAAATGTTCAACACTTGCAAATTTTGAAAGTATATTGGTACAATATTGGCGCAGTGCCAGATCTGGCGCGTGCCTAGCAGACTGAACTTGGTAATTTGGGGAGGAAGCCCATATCAGCCGAGTCAGACATTCTTATTGGCCGGGATTTCATTTATTTCTTAAACTGTTTATCACGTGATATTCCCAGAAAATACTTTAAATGTTAATGGTTTATAAGAGAACTCTGCGACCACACTGCAATTAAAAAGAAGACAAGGTTTCAGATAAAAGAGTCATCCAATAAAAATAAAACTAAAATCCTCAGATTTTACAAGTGTGCACGACAGGAAACTAGCTAAGTGATGTATATGATAACAGTCCTTTAAATTTTTAGATATAAGAAGAATAATCTTAAGTATAGAAATAATCCATCAATAAATACAATTTGATAAAAATAAAAATGTAATTTTCCGTGATTGGCAATTCAGCGCACAGCTTCGAATCCTTACAGCCATAACCAAAGTAAATTTGTTCTGAACGTTAGCTTTTAAAAGTGAAAAGCTCAGCTAAAACCTAGAATGAAATCAGTTAGTACACCCGCTCGTGTGAGACGTGTTAAAATAAAACCGGCCATTTAACCGGTCCGATCCGCTTTTATCCGGATTAAACCGGTCGTAACCGGCTGCGGCCCAACTTCCGTCCGACATTTTGCCTAATATGTTGTCATCAGTGTAGTCCAGAAATTAATGAGCAGTATCTGTGAAGGTGTTTTTATACATTCATTTTTATAAATACCTGCTTGTATTTTTGTCTTTTTCTGATGCTTATGTTAAAAGAATAGCAAAGATTTTTATGAAACAATTTTTAATCTAAACAGCAGTGTTTACTGCTAATAATGCCTTAATGTACCAGCGCGTGATAAAGATACATTCTTTATTTATATTACATTTCTCAATAAACTAATCTAAATAATTTAATGTTTACGTTTTATATGCCTTTTGAATCTGAACGTCAAAGCATGTGCCTTAAGCCGATGCATCCATGTGAAACTAAAAATACCAAAAAACATCCAATATTTTAGCATCTACCGAAAGTTGTCAAAGAAGACCTCAAAAGCGGTAGATGTCACAATGCAGTAGCTGGCAATACATCACACATGACAACACCGGTGCGGTGACGTCAGCAGTCCTCGCGCCATTTTTCAAACAGGACACCTAATACAGGCTGCTCTGTTTCGGACACTTGTCAATTTCTATTAACTAGAAAAGATGCGAGTATGAGTTTTTTTTTGTCGTAACGTGATTTTTTCTAGGAAAATGTTTTTAGGTAATTTCGGCGTTAACATAAATAGTTTGTGAGTTTATCATTTATTAATGAGTAATGTGCCCAGAATTATCGATTTTTCTAAAATTTCATGAATATTTTACTCCAAATATAATTGCAATCAGTTATTATCTGTAATCCGCACTTAATCAAACATGTATGATGGACAATAAAGCTTATACAATTTTCGTGATTTTTACTTAAATTTTGAAATATAAAAGCGCAATAATATATTTCATAATATCTTAATTGTACATAACATAACGTTAAACTATAAACTCTTATGAAAGAAGCCTTAAATAGAAACGTCTATGAAAAAACTACCCGTCACTTTACAAAAAAAAATTGTCCTGTATAAAATAATTTGTCGCAAGGACATGAGTTCGCAGTTTCCATTGATGACGCGACAGCGGACGCTGCGTTCTATGTCTATATTTCACATTCGACAACTTATGAAAAACGTTTTATATTACAGAGCCTTTACAACTTTCCTTAATACAGAATTAAAGGTAAAATACAAATTTGTCGTAATTTGTAGATGTCCGCCGTAGTGTCGGCTTAGAATAGCACTGCCCCATTTCTTACCATGGGTGATCGTAAGAAGCGACTAAGGGTATAGGGGCTTTTTAAGTAATTTTTGGGCGATGCGGTTGGAGATCTATCACAAAAAACATTTAATTTACAAAAAAAGCCCCACTTAACTTCCAAAAGTGGCTGATGAATTTCCCGATTCTGACGCTCTGGTTACCCCTTTACATAAAATACTATGAATAGACATTAACATGTTTAATATTATTATTATGTAATGTAGCTGTGTAGTGTCAGCTTAGAATAGCACTACCCCATTTCTTCCGGTGGGTGTACGTAAGAGGCGACTAACGGTATTGGGGCTTTAAAGGGATTTTTGGGCGATGCGGTTGGACACCCATCACCAACAACCTTTATTTTACCATCTTTTCCCCACTCAACTTTCCAAAGGTGGGTGAGGAATTCCTCATTCCTTAGCTCTGGCTACCCCATCTAGGGATTTATAGCCGTGAGTAAATGTATGTATGTATGTAATATTATGTCTATGATAGAACATTATATTTTCGTTCATAATTTGGGACTTTCGAGCTATTACGCGCTGTCTAGTTTTAAAGGAGAGTGAGATAAGCTATTACTAGCGCCCTTGTCGTTATCATTATGTTCTTAAATGGCACTTCCTTAACTGAGTCATTTCATTAGTATTTCTAGCTATAAATAATATAAAACGTCAGCCCCTACCGACTTATAATTCGATATTTATGAGTCCACATAGAAATCCCGACCCCAATTACCTCCCAACAATTAGAACATCGTCAAACATTTCCCCCGAGAAAGCAATCGAGCTATCTCGTACTCATAAGTGTTGCTTGGACCCGTATTAACATTCGGTCCGTCCCGTCTCAAGAGAGCCGAGCTTATTTCGCCATCACCGGCGGTCAGGAGGCCTAGTACAAACGCTATTTTATCGACACGATATCGGTTAGAATGAGATGACAGTATACGATACTAGATAAGCGCGTAAGAGATGGCTGGTTTATACCACGCAATATCTAGTTAAAAGGACCCTCCTACTAGCTATGCAGAGCTTTATTTAGATTAATTTAAGTGTATTTACTCGGACGAGCGAACGGGTACAACTTCGACCTACAGACGCAACTAACTTCCACTGTAACTTGCAAGCTTGCTTTACTATTCATAGAACCAAATTAAACCGTTAAAGGGTATTTATAAGGAAATGTATATTCAAGCTTAGTTTAAAAGAGAGGTAGCCAAAGTTTATAACGACTCTTTAGTTTCTCTTAGTCAAATAATAAATATTGTTCTAGCAATAGAATTGAGAAAATATGATGAAACAAAGGTTCGTTATGAGTACTTAACTTTTAAATTATTTGTTCAAATACGTCTCAAAGTCAAATTACACAGACACACGGAACATTCTGTATTAATTGGTACCAAAAACCATCATCTGTAATACTACTGTTTATACTGAGTACATCTGTATCAACTTCTGACAGCTTGATCCCTTTGTACTAGCACAACTCTCAAGTTAAATTCACAATTTAAATATTAATCTCTGGTCAGTCGTCAGTCAGTGGTCGTCATTTCGGTCGGTTGACCCGCCGCGCCGCACAATTCGTCTCCTCAGAGAGGAATGGCGACGAATTGGCGACAAAAATATTAATAACAAAATAAAAAAAGATTTTTGAGATTCTTTGACTACCGTTCCATAGCAATATAGTTTCAATACATCTTCTGTTATATAACCAAGACAAAGTAACAATTGAAAAGTGTTTATTTTATTGGTTCCAGCAAATAAAACTTGTTCGCGTAACTTCCACTCGAATGCAAGCGGCACGTTTAAGTGGTTTTGACTGTGTCAGACAATTCACCCCTTCACCCTCTCCACCCCTTACAAGCACACCCTTCCTTCGTCTAAAAGCTTCAACTTTCATATCATGAAATTTAACTGGAGCCGTGAGATGGATTACTTAGTACTTAAGAGATTTGCTTAGTTTGCGATATCTGCATATATTAAGTTGCATGTAAAATGAGAAGGATGTGATAGACTTTGCATTCGGTAACGGTCATGAAGTGGCGGCTCAGAATATGACTCGAATACTACTTTAGTTATTTTAATAGGTTCAAGTAATAAGGTGAATCCAAGTGACTTAAAGAAATCATTTGAGAGGTTAGTTAATTTAAATGTTAGAAAAATAATTATAAGTGACTTCCTATATTCCAAGCATCTTAGCTATAAGGTTAACACTAGGATATATAAATTAAATATGTTACTATATAATTTGACTTTGGGATATAGGCAAAAAATTGTTAATTTTCATACAAATAATTATATTAAGAAATCATTAATGACTAAGAGTACCTTGAAAGTACCTGATTATTCTAAAAAACGTCTAGCTATGTTACTAGCTAGTAATATAGTATACAATAATGTTATTAATTTGAATAACATAACAATTTCAACTGACTTGGATGCAGTTATTAGTACAAGTACTAATGTATCTGCAAATTTAGCTTTAAACTAGGTAGTAAGACAAAGGAAAAGGCATATATTTCACTAGTTCATCAGAACATACAGAGCCTTTCCTGCAAATTATTAGAATTAGAGTTATTCGTTAATAAGTACAATGTTAAAATACTTTGTTTGACAGAACACTGGTTAAAAACAGAACAAATGAACTTTAGTTTAAAGAATTACACGGTGGGCAGTTGTTTTAACAGAGAGTCCATAATGTGTGGGGGTAGTATGATACTATTATATGTAGACATTAAATTTAAAGAAAGAAAAGACATCTGTAGACTCTCTGTTGAACAACATGTAGAAATCTCATGCATTGAATTGAGCAAGTATATAATTTTGTGTGTATATCGCCCACCCAAAGGTAACTATGACATCTTTGAAGCAGCGATGGAGGATGCTTTGGGGATGGCTTCCCGCAGCTCCAGAGAGGTTGTAGTTTGTGGGGATTTCAATGTTGACTTATTAGGTGAGGGACTAGTAAAGGAGAGAATCTTAACATTTTTTCAATCATTTAATCTTCTAAATGTATTTAATGAGCCAACCCGAATTACCTCGACCTCTGCAACATGTTTAGATAATATTTATTGCATTTGTGACTACTCTGGTCACTTCCTTTTTGATAGCATTACCTCAGACCACAAGGGACAATTCATAAATTTAGAATTAACCATTGAAAAAAAAAAGTCAATTGTATGTAGACAGATAACTGAAAAAAAACTTAGCTTATTTGAAAATAATATTAGGTCTAGCATCAGCCCCCCAATGAGAAGCAGTGAAACATTAGAGAATTGTCTTTCTTTCATCAATGAGCTAAAAACAGAATTTAACAAAATCTTTAAAACTAAGGTAATACTATGTAATACAAAATGCTCTTTTGCTGAATGGGCCACCGCTGGAATTAGAATAAGTAGAGATCACCTATATAACATTTATAGAGAAAAGTCCTATAACTTCAACCAAGATTTTATTATTTATGTCAGAAATTATTCAAAAATTTTCAAAAAAGTTTGTGGTGAAGCTAAATCTAGATGCATAAAACATAAAATTAAGAATTCTTCTAACAAGAGTAAGACTGTCTGGAAAATAATTAACAGTGAAACTGGAAAACTAAAGTCCCCTCATGATCTCAATTTATTATTAGATAATGAACTGATACAGTCAAGATCACAAATTGCTGACATTTTTGAAAATCATTTTATAAATACCCCCACTCAGACAACAGAGAAATTAAATTCATGTCCCCAGAAAGCTCTTGAGTTGTTGGAACAAAATGTTACCAAAACAACAGCACAGTTTTCTTTCAAGTATGTTGACAGTAATGATATAATTAAAAATTTTAAAACCATTAATCTTAAAAAAACCGAAGACATAACAGGAATGTCAGTTTTCGTCATAAACAGAATAATAAATATAATCGCTCCCCATTTAACGATACTTTTTAATAAATGTATAGATATAGGAGAATTTCCAGACTGTATGAAGTTAAGTAGGCTCATCCCACTACATAAATCAGGAGATAGTCAGGACTTTACCAACTATAGGCCTATTTCTATTTTACCAGTTCTCAGTAAGGTTTTCGAGAAAATCATGTCCAACCAAATGCTTTCATATTTTAATAAAAATAATATATTCCATGACGAGCAATATGGTTTTACTAAAGGTAGGTCTACTGTAGATGCAGGAGTGTCACTAATGAAACATATTTTTAATTCATGGGAAAACTCCCGGGATGCGTTAGGTATATTTTGTGACCTCACAAAAGCTTTTGATTGTGTAAAAAAGGAAATAGCGTTGACTAAACTTAAATATTACGGTTTTGACGAGCAAGCACTGAAATTAATGGCATCATATCTTGATAAAAGAACTTTAAAGGTAGATATTAATGGAACCACGTCGAAAGGATCGGAAATAGAGATGGGCGTTCCTCAAGGTTCTATACTTGGCCCATTACTGTTTCTGATTTATATTAATGATTTACCATTTATGGTACAAAAGTATTCTGAGATAGTTATGTTTGCAGATGACACATCTTTAATATTTAATGTAGCGAGATCCTCTACATCTCTTGACGACGTAAATAAAGCTATCTCACTGGTAGTGCATTGGTTTACTGTAAATAGCCTGGTTCTGAATGCCAAAAAAACTAAATGTATTAAATTTACTTTACCGAATGTTAGGCAAGTTGACGCCAATATTGTTATCGACAGTGAAAAAGTAGAATTAGTGAAAGAGACAAAATTCCTAGGGATAATAATCGATTCTAAGTTGCAATGGGGACCCCATATACTAACACTTTCTAAAAGGCTGAGCTCAGCAGCGTATGCCGTGCGTAAGATTAGAGAAATAGCAGACATAGAAACAGCTCGCATTGTTTATTTCAGTTATTTTCATAGTATTATGTCGTACGGTATTTTATTATGGGGTAAAGCGGCTGATGTTCATAAAGTTTTTGTCTTACAAAAGCGAGCTATCCGATCTATTTACATGTTAAGGTCGAGGTATTCGTTGCGCGAAAAATTTAAAGATATTGGCATTTTAACTGTCCCTTGCCAATACATATTTGAGAATTTAATGTATGCCAAAAAGAATATAGGCCAATTTAGTAAAGTTAGTGATAGGCATACTGTTAACACTCGGAATAAGGAGAAACTTAACGTACCGAAGTGGAGACTTAATAAAGTAAGTAACTCCTTTATGGGACTATCCCTGAAAATGTTCAATAAACTCCCTTCTGACATATTGGAATTGCCTGTGGCATCTTTTAAAAAGGCAATTAAAGCCATGCTTTTAAAGAAATCTTACTACAGTGTTCAAGATTTTTTAAACGACAAGGACCCAACGCGCACCTGACCATGTCCGTAAAGCTATAAATCTTCCCTCGTTATTCCTAGGAATAATTGTCTGGTGAGGATTTTTCTTCTCACGTTATGTGATTGGTTTTTGTGATGGACAATTTATTTTAATTATGTCAAACTAGCGTTTGGTTTGGTCGCATAGAAAATCTTTTGTAAAGTACAAACATGTTTATAAACTGAAATTGTACAATCCATATTTTGAAAAAATGAAAAAATGTGAATGTAAAGAGTTTCTTTGTTGCTTCTTCTCTTTACGAACACCTTCCGAAGCAACGGATTAACGATTAATTTAAAACTTTGACGTTCAAAAAATGTTAGTATTTAACTTTATTTTGAAAAATAAACTTTTTGACTTTTTTTTTTGACACTACATGATTGATTTTGGAACACTCCGCACTCCGTGACTAGAATCTGGGTATTCAAAGTTATTGAAGGACCAGAAAGTGCAATTTTTAACATTTCACTTTTAATAACGGCTATTCAGCCGTTAGCGTTAGCTAGAATTATAATAAACCACTATTCAGTGGTTTATTATAATTCTAGGTTGCCAAATTTTAGTGCATATAGCTGGCACCGTATCCACGTATTCAATTGAAATACTCATAAACTTATTTCTCATAGAGAGTGATATAATAATCACTGTGGAGAGTTACAAACAAATTGATAAAATATCTCCTATATGTTTCATCGTAATTTAATTTTAGCTCTATTTAACAAGTAGTCATTAGTTTGCAATAACTTGTACAGCATTCAATAAAGGCAAAACAAAGCACCTAAGCATATGCCAATTTAAATGCAACATCAAAAACCTTTAATTTCCCGACGTTCATTTCCTGACACTCTGTGGAGCTTCTCGCAAATAAATGTTTCTAGCAATGAACATTGCTACAAATTGAATTGGTTTTAGCAACGAACGTGATTTATTAGTGCACGGCGTTCACACTCGTTTGAATACTGTGTTCGCCGTTCAGTGTGCGATCGAGTGAACTCGCGCGGGTCTCTCTCGCTGCCATTAATGGCAACTTACCTGTGAGCTGTCACAATAAACTGGGCTAAATGCACGAGCGTTAGTGAGGCAGTGTTTGAAAATGTATGTATCGGTTATCATTCCTGATTTGTTCCTGCATGTTCATTTTAAATAGATGACTGTTTTCCTAATTATAAGACTCGTATTATTGTAACTGGTTATAGTATTTCCTATCTAAAAATTGGAAACGATACTTTGTTTTTTTCGATCGTTTCTTTATCTCAACGAAACTACCTACACAAGCTCAATATGTATTTTTCATGTCTTGAAATAAAGCCCTAAAAAATTAATTTAAACTTATTTCAAAGTTGAATCACGGTGCTAGACAGCAAACTAGGAACTTTTAACAATATAACCAAACCTAATTCTCTCCTACACTCTGAAACACATACTCACCGCAATGCTAAAACCTAAATAGCGATGTCATTGAAAAGGATACATTCTGAGGTTTCCGCTCTTGTCTCCAATGGCTAGCAGTTTCTGTATGGGGTCCCACGCGAGCGCCGTCGGGGAGAACGGAAACCCATGTCTGAATGTCTGGGGACAAAGGAATGTATGTGTTATTACTGGAAAACTTATATCCATATATTTTCTTTAGAAATCGACTTGTGTATTATTGGAAAAGAACACGGCATTAAATGGAAAAGATATCGTATAATATCCGGAATTCGGCTTACTGACTGAAACTATGTGTTTCGTTTTTTAACAATGTTGTTAAAAATAACATTGTAAGAAAATGTACATATAAATAAAAAAAATTAGAAACGCTGCTCTATCCGAGGGTATCGCAAGATTTTGGCTTGGAGGACTTTTAAGTGATTTTCAGGTGATGTGACTGGATTGGGACCCATCACCGACTATCTTTAAATTAACAATCATATCCACACGAAATTTTCAAAAGTGTGTCAGAACATACATAAAAATGGCAACAAGCGTCCCCTCACCCTGGAAAACTCCTGAACACTGCAATATTATTTCTGATTACTATAAAACTGGGATATGTTTTTACCGGGTAATATGTATTTGCTGTGTAGTGCCGGCTTAGAATAGCACTACCCCATTTCTTCTGGTGGGTGTACGTAAAAGGCGACTAACGGTATTAGGACTTTTAAGGGATTTTTGGGCGATGCGGTTGGAGACCCATCACCAACAACCTTTATTTCACCATCTTTTCCCCACTCAGCTTTCCAAAAGTGGCTGAGGAATTTCTAATTCCTTAGCTCTGGCTACCCCTTCTAGGGATTTATAGCCGTGAGTATATGTATGTAAGTATGTATGTATGTATGTATTAGTAGTTGCAACAATGAAAACCGAATCTTAAGAAATATTTTATAACATTGTTGAATCTTTGTACATGTGGTGTGTATCAATTACTACAATTTTGTATTAGAAAAAGAAATATTTTCAATATTTACACGAATCAAACGAAATTTCTTCGGTTTGTTTGAATTAATATTGAAATAATAATTTAGTATTGGTGAAACGGAATACATTTAGGTTATTAATTAAGTTTGAGCTCCACTTCTCATTTTATCCAATTAGTTAATTATTAATTGAGAATATTGAATCACTGAAATTTGGATTTGAAACATCGTTTGAGATAATTGAGTTTCGGAGAATTAATAAAGAACATATAAATTATTAAATACGTATATAAACAAATAAATAATATGTTGATTTTAATATGTTACCTATCTTTTGTGTGTTGAAATTTAAATTTGAGATGTTATTGATAATATGGTACATTTCATTTGGTACACATTTAAAAAATGACCTCATTAAAAACCGTTACTAAGACGGGTAACTCCGGCTTTGGAATCAATGATTTAGAAGTTAAAATTAAAAGAAATGTTGAAATAAACAATCACAGGTTATTAGTTTCTCACAAACACTTTAAAAGTATCTGATTTGGAAAAGCAGTGTTAAATTTTATTATTTCCAAAAACTAGACACGGTAAACTGAACAACCGTGGGGTCTAAAGTTAACTATATCAACGAATGAAATGTAAGTTGAGTAAGGAAGACATGGTAAAATAAAGGTTGTTGGTGATGGGTCCATTGCCCAAAAACCACTTAAAATGTTTCAATTCAATTTATTTGCATGTCACAAGTTCATGGGATGTAACAAATTTTAAAAATAAGTACAGGTGACGCCCTGTAAGGGCACGGCAAACATCGTTTAGTGGTAGACTAGTTGTAGAGCAATCGGGGCATTCTATTTATTGTTCTGGTCATCAAAAAACTCCTTAATATTGTAGTAACATTTAATGATAAGATGTTATTTTAAAGTCGTAATAAATAAATTAAGTTTTTTAATATCTTTTATGTCATTTGGTATGTGATTATAAATTTTTATTAGCATGTGGTGGGAACTACACGATACTAATTTCATTGTGGTGAAAGGTCTTTGTAGTTGTGATAAATAACGGTCATTTCTTCTATTATTTGGCATTGAAGAGTACAACTCATTATTTCTTCTAACAAATTTACAGCTTTCTAATATGTTAATTGAAGTTAGTGTTAATATATTATGTTTAATAAAAAATGGTCGGCATGATGTCGTTTGGTCAATATTCGTTAGAATTCGTATACATTTTTTTTGTAATATAAAAATATCGCCTATGTCAGTATTATTACCCCATATTATTACGCCGTATGATAATCTAGAGTATGCGTATGCATAATAGGCTGCCAGTGCGACTTGGAAGTCTGTGACGCGTATCAATTGATAAAGAGCGTAGAGAAAAGACGATAATTTATTTTTTAATTTAATTATATACGGTTGCCAGGTTAAATTTGTGTCAAGATCTATTCCTAGTAATGTGGCTGTTTTAACTATATCAATTTTTGTATTATATTCAATACACGGAAAGAATGAGGAAGTGTCATTCTAAACCGACAGCACACTACACAGCTAAAACTATAATAACTATTAAAAAACGTATACTTATGTTACTGAAAAATTTATGGATTTAACATTTCTCTCCAGTAGTATATGGCTGTGCAGCCATGAACATCCGGGTGAAGTAAAGACTTAATTTAAAATTACGGTTAAAAAACCGATGTGCAGGTATAGTGTCGGGGAAAACTAAGTGTATTTATGTTCTAACAAACCTAAGTTTAGCCGACTAGTAAATAAGTTCAGCTATACTACGGGCTTTAATCGTTGTATTTAAGCTATTTTAATTAAACTACAAAAGATCCAATACCAAAATATATCAACATACATTTCAGCACTATTGAATTCCATAGAAACCTGAATTGAATAACGCAAATGATGTCGTGTATGAAAATGCGTATTTGTCAGATTGTTTCATTAATTGAATGTGGAAACTTCTATTTCAGAATGTTATTATTGGGACAATATCGTTGCGGGGTTCATACCAGGAATCCTTTGTAAGTTAATATAGAATAAGTATTAAGCATCCTTTTCAATGGCAGGCTATACGATATTTTAAATTGAAACACCATTTTGTGTAATTTAAATCTTTTTGTTCCTGAAAACCTCATGTGGGGATTATTATTAGTAATAATCCCCACATGAACAAAAAGATTTAAATTATGTGATAGTTAGGCGTTTTCAACATTTGCATTCTATTTGAAAAGATAGACAAGTGGCCTTCCGAATTAGTTAAAATTCGGAGGTAGGAAACGCAAACACTACTTAAACGTGTAAAAAGAAATAAAGGATAGAAGAATTTCGCACTGGCAGCCAATTGACACGGTGGCTCAATTGGCAGAGCATCGGGGCGGGGCGTATACCCGAGGTCGCGGGTTCGATTCCTGCCTGTGTCGAAATTTTTCTTTCCTTTATTTATTCTTTATTTATTACCATTTTGTGTATTTTTAAATTAAAGTTTCAGTTGAGGTTTTGGGATAAAATTAGTTGTTACCTTAGCAATAATAATATGAAAGATAGATATCTCACATGAATTCTAACATTTTTAACTATGTATAAAGAACGTATTTATTATTTACTTAAAACTCCACTCTCAGAAATGTTTCACCTGTGGAAAATATTGCACACCCATTTTTTTAACTCATAATATGAATGCCAACAAGGTATTTCAGTATTCTGTTAAGGTAATGGTTTACTTTTATATTTGGGTAATGAAAGAGGAAAATAGAAGAAGCTCTCATCAACACCCTTTGACGACGCCATTTTGAAAGCTCTAATGGCTTCTTTGTGTGAACGATACTGCGGTGCACCTGCTTCGAGGAATATTTTGTTGTATTCATTTTAAAGTTTATAAATGAAAATACGCTTAAAATAATAACACAAAGGCAAATTTTATAAATTTCTTAAATCAAAATATGTGCGAAATTTATTCCTTTCGTACTATGTTTTATTTAGCGAAGGAAAAAAATCAACAAAATGTTAATTCACGAGTGACACTTTCACTAAATTAAGCATGTATGAATAATAGAGATTTAAAAAATTTATTCAATTATAAATTACTGAAAATACCGACTATTTATTACAAAATATATTCATACATACATACATATACTCACGCCGTTAGTTCCCATTGGGGGTAGGCGAGACTATCGATCGCCGCTTTGTATGATCCTGGTAAACCTTTCTGGCTTCGTTTACATCCATCAATCTTTTCATACACGCTCTTTTATTCTTCATACTTCGGACACCTGCCTTTTTGAGCACATTTTCTATTTGATCCAAATGTGTCCTCCGAGGTCGTCCTCTACTAACATTACCTTCCACATTGGCTCTATACATCTATTTCACCAATTTGTTGTTTGGGCACATGGAGAGGATGGATATCCTTTCTATGTTTTTGGGCACATCATCATCATCATCATCTTAACATTATTTTTCAATTTTTCTTACAATATCATCTTTTACACCACACCTTTCACGAATCATGTCATTCCTCACACGATCACATAACCTTACATTACAAACTTTTCTGAGGGATCTCATTTCTACTGCATTCATGCTTCAAAAAATATTCAATACGTATTTTATTAAATTCAAAAACCAATAAGAATAAATCGCCAACAAAAAGTTGTAGTATTAAGTTGTATTCGAAAACTGTTTCCTAAATTAACTTCGTACAATTCATAACTTGGGCCGAGGCTATTTTCACAGAAATATTGATATAAGCATTGGTTTACGGACCTGGTTTCTTGATCTTTTGAGCCAACCGAAAATCTATGTTAACTTTCGAACGACTCAAATATTTACTAAAAAAATTAAACTAAGCACAATTAGGAACAAAACTAAGAAGCTTTATGTTCAGGAGTATTAAATTGAATTTTTACTGTACAGTAAACGGTTTCTTTTTGACACTTTTTGTTTTGCAACATAAGCTAAAGTATTACAGTAATTTTCGGTTTTTGCTTGCGCAACTACAACAGCTCGCAAAACATAACATTATTTTATCCCACATTGGAGACAATTAAATATAAGCGAGAATACTGAATAAAATACTATAAAAAATCCATCAATTTCATATCCATCCGTCCATCCACGTCAATCTTCGGTGTCAATAGCCAAACATTGGCGGAAACGTCAACTAAACATTCAAAGCTGATCTTCCCACCAAAAGAAGATTCTTATATTTTTTTCGGTCGAATCAGCCGCGGCGCATAACTTGCGCTACGACCATACCCACATAATAGACAATATAGATACACGTTCATCTTGTTATTACGTAAATATATTAACAATGTTAGACGAGCTGTACACTCGAGCTGCTCAGTTCTCGCACTAGTGCCGTATTTGTAATTAGCAAATGAACACTCAGCCGCCAAACTTGGCTCCACATATTTACACGAGCTTTCAACTTTTCAACACATTGTGAAATCAAACTTTCATTCATTTCAAACAACGTTCAATGAGTTAATTAAAATGTTTTAGTTGGTTACAGAGTAGGGTTGGAAAAAAAGGTGTTTTAATGAAGTTGGTTTCATTTTTATTATAAAAACTATAAGTGCCACGTGCAGGTCATTCGGTAAAATATATATTTATGTATTCATATAATATTTTGTCGTGAAAGTATGTTTGCGATAACCTTTATACATTAAAAGATTATTTATTGAGCGCCCCAGATTTTAAAGGGTAGTATGTTTCTAATATCTTCAGTTTTTTAATGCTATTATCATTTTATGAAACTTAGCGTCAACTAGGCAAAGTTCTTGTAATACTAATGGGGTTTTCTCCATTAAAATTAAAAGTCATCAATATTAACCAGCTTTTGTACGAAATACCTAGGAGACGTGCACTTTCACGAATAAGCACGCATAAAGTTCACAATATCTATACATGTCGCAGGCGGATTGTATTTACCGCCGTTTTACATTACGGCTAGCCGTTTTCTAAAACAACGCCGTTTTGTAATGCGGCGGTTCAAGCATTAGCCGGATTGAATGCGGCTAGCTATAAAACCGCCGGTTTGCATTCGGCGGCATATGTCATACAATACGGCTAGCCATAATGTATAAAAGCGAGAAATTAGTCGTCAGTTTGAAAGTTCTTCGTTCCATAACAACGACAATGGCGAGTGGGTTGTTAAATTGTGAAGATTTGAGCGAATTTGTGAGTGAACAGTGACTTTGAGAAATAATTTCAATACAGATTTAAAATACAGATAATGCATTAAAGGTGCTCGCTCCGCTGCGCTTCGCTCGCTCGTTTTATTTATTTATTTTTTTATTTATTCATTTATTTCAGACGTTACAACATCCATATATTTGTTAGTAGACAGTGAAAATGACTTAAACCTATTGTTAGTATTATTATTATTGTAATTTATATAAAATCTTATTGTGTCGTCACTTTGCCACACTGTACGCGGTACATTCCCTGTTCCAGTGAATGGTCCGCACCCAGTGAGCCAAAATGGGACAGTCAAAACGTTCAACAACAGCCCTCACGATGCTGTTGCTGCTGGCTCGCACCCGTGCCATCAACGAGGCAGTTCGTTTGCGAATTATCCCATAAAAGTCATCGGTTCGCTCTCTCGCGAACATACCAGATGCACTACAAAAGCGTGACAGCCGCAACAGCATCCTGAAGGTGTTGTTGTACTGCACACGGAGCTTATTAAAAGCTTTTTGTGTATAGTTTGTCCAGAGGCTACTTGTATACATGGTCTGACAAAACGCTTTAAAAAGCGTAACCTTGACGTCAACTGAGCAGTTGGAGAAACGGCGAATAAGCATATTTCCTCTAATGCACAAAGATCTTCGCTCTCTTTCAATGTCAATGTCGTCGCTGAGATTCTCACTTAAGATATGGCCCAAGTATTTAAAATGAGATACCTTATTAAGAGGTACGCCATTTAAGCAAATAGGTGGTATTTTTCGCTTCTTCTGTACCCCATTGGATTTATACATAACCTAACCTAGCTAAATGTGATCTAGCTTTTCTTCCCTTGCAGGGGGCTTACGCCCCCCGACCCACCCAAGCAGAACTTCAATTTTTTTATGAAGACTAATCATTATCATTTTAAATGGTATGTGAAATATTTTCGGACCTCCGATGAGTTAAAAAGTTATGTAAGAAAAAGCGCACCCGAGTATAAGTACGATGCGGCTAAACGTGGGCCGCCTTATTGAAGAACGTACCACAATAACAATCCGGCTACTGCTTGAACCGCCGCATTACAAAACGGCGTCCTTTTAGAAAACGGCTAGCCGTAATGTAAAACGGCGGATTATACAATCCGCCTGCGACATACATACAAAACCAACAAACGGTTGAGAGCACGTTTTGTGGTAAGGCACTATTCTGATGGCCTTGGTGACGCCTGTTATCGAATGCAACTGTTTCTCACTTCACAAATACACGTGCTTTTGTTCGGATTAATGTTATTTTGAACAATTCCAAAACTTGATATGATAGTATATTATTTAATAGACTGCATGTGTGGTGAATTTATTATTACATACATACATATACTTACGGCCATAAATCCTGAAAAGGGGTAGCCAGAGCTTTAGAGCTAGAAACTCCTCAGCTACATTTACAAGTTGATAGGGGAAAAGATGGTAAGAATAAAGTATCGTTGGTGATGGATCACAAACTGCATCGCCCAAAAACCACTTAAAAAAGCCCTAAACCTTTACAATATTTTATAATTTTAAATATTTTTTGCGGTACCATCAGGGTTCATCGTTACTGTTGAAAAGAAAAACTCACACGCCAGAGTAACATAGTGATTCACTTATGATTGCTTAAAGTGTAACTACACTTGCTCTCCACCATGTGCAAACATAGTCGAGGCAAATAAGAGAACTCAGAACTGCACGTGTAAAGAAAATAAAAAATACACTCAGCATTTTATTAACGCTGAGCTAAAAGTATTATATTTGTTAAATATTACAGAAAATAAAAGTACCGTGTAGTGTCGGCTTAGAATAAAACTACCCCATTTCTACCCGAGGGTGATCGTAAGAGGCGACTAACGGTATTGGGGCTTTTAGGGGATTTTTGGGCGGTGCGGTTGGAGACCCATCACCAAAAACCTTTATTTTACTATCTTTTCCCCACGCAACTTCCAAAAGTGGCTGAGGAATTTATAATTCCTTGGCTCTGACTACCCGTTCTAGGAAATTATAGCCTTGAGTATATGTATGTATGTAAAATAAAAGTCAGTTTTTCATATCATCCTCATTTATTTCAGTATTGTTTAAACTCCTTAAATATTACAGCTTTAATAACATTAAATTTCTATTAATACAATTTGGACAAATTTAGTACACATATTTTGGTAACAAAGATTTTGTATTTTATTATAAACAATACTTGGGACACTTAGTACAAAATTAAGTTTGTTTTAAAAACATCTTGACAAAACCATAAACTTAATTAAGATTAAAATGCAAAATTATTTTATTACAACTTTTCATTAATTTAAACAAGTATTTTTAATTTTGTTGTAATTTGTTTTCGATTATTTTACCACGTACTTTTAATATGGCGATAATAATTTGTGAATTGTTTGTATTTTGTCACAGTTGTGCCCTTAGGCAATGAATAAATACTATCTTTCTTTCTTTTTTTTTTTAAATGTTTGGAAAACTAAAATACTTTAAAGACCAATCTATAGACCACAACCTTTTTTTACTAAATAAAAAGAAAAATTTACATATCTGTATATAAATACAGCTTTTCATGATACATTTAGTTGTTATTTTTGTTTCATCTTTACATTGAGGTTTCACAAAATATTAAATAAAATTATGTATACACAATAAAATTACTGAAAATAACATACATATACTCATATACTCACGGCTATAAATCCCTAGAAGGGGTAGCCAAAGCTAAGGAATTAGAAATTCCTCAGCCATATTTGGAAAATTGAGTGGGGAAAAGATGGTAAAGTAAAGGTTGTTGGTGATGGGTCTCCAGCCGCATCGCCCAAAAATCCCTTAAAAGCCCCAATACCGTTAGTCGCCTCTTACGTACACCCATCAGTAGAAACGGGGTAGTGCTATTCTAAGCCGACACTACACGGCAAACTGAAAATAACTATAAACTAAACTTAAATGTAATAAATAAATTCTCAAAATGACAGCCGCTTAGAAAACCTATTTGACCTTTGACTATAATTTGACCCTGTGAACCTACTAGTGGATACGTGACCAGCTCCTGGGTCCGTCGGTTGTGAGTTCGAATCCCGCTGATTTTTATGCTACTGTATGAATGATTGATTCTTAGTCTTAGATGTCATCAATATGAATACAATATACAGATAGTATTACTGTATAGTTAATACACTTTTTAAACACTCGCGGTGTATAGATATTACATATAATAATCGGGATTAACCAACAAAACTCCACAAACCAACCGTCCTTTCCAATGATCGCCATTACTGTTCTCGAATTTTGCGTGAAGCGGTAGAAATTAAAAAACACGAGAATTTCAACCGGGAAAGTGGCTATCATTTATCTTCTATGTGGGAGCCAGATTTAAGTGTAATAATAGTAATAAGTGTTCGCGTCGCAAAGTGATGTCTAGTACAACATCATCGGACATTGTTAGTGTAGTGTGTCGCAACCCTAATGACATTTTGTGATTGAGTGATGTGAGGGTATTTTCAAAACTCCTCAATCACCAACTACCAGCCGAGCCAGCTCATTAGTCGTCACTAGGTGTGCCGAAACGTCGGTCAAACATATCACGTAACATAACATAACATAAACGTTCACGCCGAATATCCCCGAAGGGGTTGGCAGAGGTACTAATACTTCTGAACATCACGTGACTTTGTCACCTGGTGTTCAGAGTACCCACGTTTTGCTTGGGCAGTGTACTCACGTGATAGGGGGCAGGCCCATCGCCGTTTTGTACGAATACACTGTCACATGACTAAGTACGACTCAGCCATGTGGGTTTCCTCACGATGTTTTCCCTCACCGTTAACAACCATGATAAATTAACCACACATATGTCTTTAGAAAAGACAAATTGGTGTAGGCCCGACCCGGGATTTGAACACTAGTCGCTTGCACGTTAATCGGTGTCCTACCCATTGAGCTATCACGTCGTCACACGTAATCACTCACTAATAACCACGTAAGTGGTTTTAAAAAAAAATTCGTTGGTTAATCCCGATTATAATTATATATAATGTATAGTTTAACTTTATTAAGCATTTATTTACCTGAGATAAGAAAAACTTTCAGCGTATGTTTTCACTAAAATACGTCTACGTCATTGAAAGGATGATTAAACCAAAACCAATTCGATTAGGTTTCTTTCAAAAAATCCAAAAGTAACCCCTATTTGATAGTTATGTTAACTTGAAGGTCTATCGTTTATTTTTTGTTGATATTTCGTAACAATTGATATCTGGTAATAAACATTAGCTGTATATGTTTCCGTTCTATTCGGATATTTTTTGATTCCATATTCTATACACAAACATACAAAATAAAGCACACAACAGATTAAGATCCAATTAAGATAACAAATCATTTGGGAATGATAAAGAATTTCTAAGTTCGACACTACTTATTCCAGTTGTGGGTGAAGGTCGCCAAAATCTCTTGTACAAAACATACAGAATAGAAACAATAATAACAACAGATAAGATAGAACACCAAACAATAAGCCAGCTAATATTTGAATTATCTTGTCGATCTTGGCCAGAACTGTCTGAACTATTGGATTTCGATCCTGTCCCACACTGAATACCATTTACGTTATTTTCGTGATATATTTTATCCATTGATGTAATCTCAACATTTCTTATCATAGAAGTTGAAGATTTTTTAATATTTCTAACAATCTGTTTACAAGAAAGCGGGTTGCCGCCCAAGCTGAGGCTGTGTAATTTAGGCAATATATCTATGAGTTTCTCAACGTCTAAATTGGTGAACTGATTATAATCCAGAATGAGTCGTCGTATTTCCACGCACTCGTGGAATATTTCTATATCGATATCGGTCATGCTGTTGTTTGATATATCTAAAACTTCAGTTTTGTGCAGACCTCTGAAGCTACCGTAATGTAAATTACTCAAATGGTTGCTAGAAATATTAAGAATTTTAAGTATCTTAATACTTCCAAAAGTACCCGGTGGAATTTTTTCAATGTAATTTTGACTCAAATCAAGTGATTGTAAGTTATCTATATTTTTGAAAAATGTGTGATTAAGTTGTTTTAAACTGTTATTCCTAAACTGAAATTCCAATAGATCTTTGTAATATTCTAAATTTATGTGAGATATATCGTTGTCGGACAAATTTATAGTAACAAGCTTTGTTAAAATGGCAGTGATGTCAGAATTGAAATGTAATAACAGATTATTTGAAAAATATAGAACTTTAAGTTCTGTCAATCCTTCAAACATTACATCAGACACATTTTGAATTTTGTTATATGAGAGATCTAAATAAATGACTCCAGATATATTCGTAAACGCTTTCGAGAGGTTTTGAAATTGATTATTATTTAAATATAACGCTTTAAGACTTTTGAGAGAAGAATTATCAAAACGCAATTCACTTAACTTGTTGAATGACAAATCAAGACTGTACAAGTTCATCATATTTTGAAAATTGTGTGAGTTCATGGTAGAAATATCGTTGTGTGATAAATTCAGGCGAACTAAATTGGACATGTTTGTGAAACTGTAGTCGTGCACTTTTTGGTAATGGAAGTAAGTGAGATCTAGGAAGCGCAGCAAAGGCGCGTTGCTGAACTGGTTTGCCTTGATGTCGTCCGTTATGTTGTTTCCCAGCAGGTACAGATACTGCAACTTATTCAAGGGGAATGCATTTTCTTCTATTTTCACAATTTTGTTGTCAGACAGGTCTAATTTAGTTAAATAGAATTGATTTTCAAAAATATGAGCATCAAGTTTAGTCAACTCATTTTGTTTAAGATTCAATTCTGTCAAATTACTCAAAACTTTTACAAACATTAACTCACTAATTAAGTTTTTCGATAAATCTAATATTTTTATTGCTTCATTCAAGCCATTCACTTCTATAGTTTTTATTTTGTTTGAGCTTAGATTTAAGTTTGATAATAAGTTCATGTCAGCAAATGCGTAATTTTTGATACCCGTGATATTTTGATTGCATAAATTGAGTTTTGTTATGTTTTTAACACCTTTGAATGTGAGTTCTCTGATATCACCGCTAAGATTATTTTTCTCAAAATTGAGGTATTCTAGTGACGTGCATTGAAAAGCATTATCTTGGATGCTAGTCAAAAAATTGGATTCGAAATTAAGATACGTAAGTAAAGTGTTACTTATGAACATAACACTCTCCATGGGTTGTTTAAATTTGTTAAAGCTAAGATCAACCGTGTGCAAGTTAAATAAACGCGTAAAACAATTTAATTCGATATACTCAATGTTATTATGGGAAACATTCAGAAAACTAAGATTTGTTAATTTATTAATTTCGTAGCTGAATAGCTTGTTGAGCCTATTGAGTGACAAATCTAATGTTTGTAAGTTCGGTAAATTCAAAGGTACATTGAGAGAAGTCAATTGATTATCATACAGAAATAACAACTCTAAATATGGCGAACTCACCAGAGCGTCATTAATATCATTTAAAGAAGTTATTCTATTACTATTTAAATACAGAATTTGTAGATTTGGCGCAAAACTCAGAGATTTAATCCCTTTAATTTTATTAAAAGACAAGTTTACTTTTATCAGAGACAGCGCTGAGTCATCAGTAATAGATGTCGTGTCATTAATGTATTCCAGTTCATTGTGGGACAAATCTAGAATCATTAAATTAATCAGTCTCTTGAATGCGTCTGCTTTGAAACTAGATATGCTATTATTGGAGAGGCTCATGTATTCGCATTTGGCGTAGTACTTGAAGGCGTAGCTTTCGATATGTTTCCAGGTGTTGCGCACGGGGGTGATGGCGACGACGTAGCTGTCGAAGTTGGTGGCGCCGAAGAACCCGCTGCCGAGGACGGCGGCGTAGCTGTCGGAGATGACGAAGGTGACGTAGATACCATGGTTGCAGGGCGAGCTGATCTGCGCGCTGCCGGCGTAGCGGTGGCAGTGGATCGTGAAATTGCAAGACCCCGATACGTTCTCGATTTGACATATTTCTGTGCTCTCTACTGTGAAAATGTGACCTGGAAATTTAAATCGTTTCGGTGATATACGTTTCTGTATAGGTTTAGGTAGGTTTGCACTACACTACTATTGCTTTAGAGACAGCAGCGCTTTTTTAATATAACCTCATTTTATTGATAATGTGATGTGCAAGAAATTAAGAAAAGCGTTGTTTGCTCAGTCATTTTATGTGTAAAAATTAGACTTGCGTGAATGCTGATTTCAGTTAAAAAGTTTTAGCTTTGAAGTTTGACTTTTTATCTGTATGGTATGCATCTTAATGTTATCCCCTGCTAATATTTTTCTCAATATGTTTACCAATATAATACACAATGAGAGTCATTCAAACTTTATCTCCGGATAGTCCAAATTAGTCCCAGACACTGGACACACTCATTAGTCTCATGCCGCCAAAAATGTCGTTTAAGAAAGCTGCTAGTTTTCGGCAACTTTTTGCAAATTTTTAAGATGTTTATATACATTGGTGCACAGGTAAAAAAATATATACAAAAATTGGTTAATAAACATTGATATAAAATGCTTACAAAATAGTTTTATTAAATACATCTATACCATCACGGCTATAATTAAAAAGCTGGACCTATTGTCCAATCTTTTCTATATTAGAACTAGAGACGTACTACAGATATATAATAGGCTAATAAAATATAAATATAAGAATGTTCTTGTAGCCAAACGGGGAATAGAATGAATGACCGCCATAAAAATATGCAAACACAGGTTCTCTCTATTACGACTAATTCACTCTTATATAAATATTTCAATACAAACAATCTCTTACCTGCAGTCAAAAACAGTATAATTCCAATGAAAAATCTCACTTTTTCCATGTTAGCACCAAACTGAACTCAAAACTGTTGTATAAAGTGACCACAGTAAGGAAGCCGCCAACTCACACTGGCGGCTCACAGAAGCGCTAACAACCAACCATTGATAAAGTTATCAACACTTATTGTTCTAAATAAAACATTTAGGAGCAAGTTATTTTATCAAAAAGGTTATTTAAGTATTCCAAACTACGATCCCTTCCATTGTAAAGTTTAAAACCTCAATGAGAGTAATTAATCTCAATGTGTTACCTTGAGTTCAGAATTCAGAGCCTGACAAGAAGGACAGAGTCGAGACAATAAATAGGAATGTACGCTAAAATTTATTCATAACTAGCTTTTTGCCCCGCGACTTCGTCCGCGTGGACTTCATTTTTTGCATCCAGTTTACATAATACCAAAATACCGAAACACTATCTCTACTTCTGTTTTTTATATTTATAATCCCGCGGGCGTTGTAAATGACATAAAGGACATTGAGGCTTTTTAAGTGATTGTTGGGCGATGCAGTTTGTGACCCATCACTAACAACCTTTATTAACCTATCTTTTATCAATATATTTCCAAAATTGGATGAAGAATCTCCGAAGCTATGGCTACCCTTTTATGGAATTTATGGTTGTTAGCATATATTCATGAATGATTGATAGATGGATTTCATAAATTCAATCGCACCAAGTTTAATTATAAAATGTAACAAAACTGTATATTAAATTTCATTTGCTATATCAACCCGTTAGGGGTTGAGTTCCAAAAATTCCTTTTTAATTGTTCATAAGAATCATGAAACAAATATACCAAGTTTTTATGTTCAGAAATGAGAATATCTTTAGTAAGTACAGATACGGATAGTAGTTTGGCGCTGCGGCGACACGGCCCGGTGCTGCCCCCTACACTGACCGTTGGTGATAGTGGGAGAGCTTGCAGCGATTGCTCGGCAATATAGGGATGATTAGTGGTGGATCTCCTTCCAAAATAATCGCTAAATTGAAGGGATAGTGCTTGTTATTATTATATATAGTGTTATTTTAAGCTAACAAAACATTTTTTTACAAAAAGCTTGAATTACCTGAGATACGAACCCGGGACGATTGATTCATAATAGTTCTAATTAAATATTCATAGTAGTTAGTTATACCGCTACGCCACGGAGACGTTACCGGGGCGGTGTCAAATTTTTATTACGCTTTATTTCATATTAGTCTTACTATTGATAAACAAATTTGTCATTTAAATTGATGAAACCCCTTCATCTTTCCAAAATGAACATTAACAAAGTGTCTGATGTGAATTCCATCGATGATAAAAATAATCGCTGCAATATTTTGCAGCGATTATTTTTAAATATAATACAAACTCACTTTCCCATTTATAATATTAGTATGGATTCTAACTACACGTCTGAAAAATTTCAAAGCAATCGGTTCAGTATTTACGGCGTGAAAGCGGAACAAACAAACAAACAAACTCACTTTCCCATTTATAATATTAGTATGGATGTAAAAAAAGTGTATACGATAGAAAAATAGTACGTCATCCCTCGGGAGTTCCTTATTTTCGGGGATCCATTACCGTACCATTAAGCTTCTAAATTTTGATTTTTATATTAGTTTACAATATTTTACGTTGTTTTAAACGATACACAGCGCCATCTCCAATGCATCCAGCAAGCAAACAATATTTTTGATTTCCCGTGGGAACATATTTTTTCCGGGATAAAAAGTACCCTATTATTTAATTTAGACTTCTAACTACACGTCTGAAAAATTTCAAAGCAATCGGTTCAGTATTTACGGCGTGAAAGCGGAACAAACAAACAAACAAACTCACTTTCCCATTTATAATATTAGTATGGATAACAAATGAATTATTATTAGACGTTGTTGGGCATGAAACCTTATGTGGGAACTATTTTACTTATTAGTAAACTATTTTTTTTAAAAGAAGCATATGGATATTTTTCACAATTTCACAAATTCTATATCACACTGTGTATACAAAGCATCCTTTGTTCCATAGTAAATATTTACATCGTACGAGAATAAAGCAGCTTTCTTGTTAGAAAAAACGTGAAATATTGTCACCTGTGCATAGTGTATAAACCCATTTTCAAGTTTCATAATTCAAAAGAAATATATAAAAATAATTTATTTTTCCATACTCAAGTGAATTACTAAAGATGAAAGTACGTTTACTACTACGTTAAGTTTTTATTTATTATTTCAGATGAAATACTTCATTATAATATAAGTTCAAAACACGTCTGCCATTAACAATCAGACTGTTTGTCAGTATATCTGTCTGTCTCGTTTCAAACTGAGATAAAAATGAGTCTATTTATAATTTAGCGGAAACAAAACTGCCATTACTGCGGACATTGTTATCTCTTTAATGCATTAAATCTTTTATTGCTTAAATCTAAACACGTTTAAATAATAGACAAGTCATCATTACACCGTCACGGCCCATATAGGGAATATATACCAAGGGCTATATTCCATAAGTCTATTTGTCCACTACGCTGGACAAGTTCGGGTTAGCCGTTGCTGGTTATTTAGTTAGGTTATATCTAAAGTTCGGAATCATCTTAATATTTTGCAAGTAAAATTTTTGTGATTTTATCTCCTGGGTTTGGAACCCAAACATTTCTATCATTTTAAAAATGTAAAAACGTTGTAACAACCTTGCCTAATCTTAACATATACATACATACATATACTCACGGCTATAAATCCCTAGAAGGGGTAGCCAGAGCCAAGAAATTAGAAGTTCCTCAGCTACTTAGGAAATATCAGTGGGGAAAAGATGGTAAAAATAAAGATTGTTGGTGATAGGTATCCCACCGCATCGCCGAAAAATCCCTTAAAAGCCCCAGTATCCTTAGTCGCCTCTTACGCACACCCACCGGAAGAAATGGGGATTAAGTAGTGTTTGCGTTTCCAACCTCCGAATTTTTACTAATTCGGAAGGTCACTTGTCTACCTTTTTAGATAGAATGCAAATGTTTAAAACGCCTAAATATCACATAATTTAAATATTTTTGTTCATGAAAACCTCATGTGGGGATTATTACTAATAAATAAAGAATAAATAAAGGAAAGATTTTTTTTTTGGGTTCGATTCCCGTCTGAGTCGAAATTTTTCTTTCCTTCATTTAGTAATAATCCCCCCACATGAAGTTTTCATGAACAAAAAGATTAAAAAAAAAAAAAAAAATATTTTTATTTGATAAGGCATATTTACAGTACAGACTTAAACAGGGGTTCCCAAACTAAGCTAGGCCTGTATTTTGGGAAACCAGTTGACAGTTATAGTTACGTTTACACTGTTAATTGAAATATACATTGAAATGATTACACAAACAGATGAAAATTTAAGTTTAATGGAAAAGATAAAATATTTACATGAGGGGTTAGTAGGGTTATTAATGTAAGAAAGAGAGAACTTAATTAACATACATACATACATATACTCACGGCTATAAATCCCTTAACGGGGTAGCTAGAGCTTTGGAATGAGAAATTCCTCAGCCACCTTTGGAAGTTGATTGGGGACAATATGGATTATTTGATTGGGGAAAAGATGATTTAATTAAATAAAGAAGAAACGAAGAATGATAATTTCCGTAAATCATTCAGTGCATTTCCACCGACTTCAGCGAAGCTAATGAATGAACAACAAAAGTCAGAACATAGAATCAACCAATCAGGGAGTAGGGATAACCAATTTCGACAATTAGTTTTTAGCCGATTTTTTTACCAATTTTATACCTACATTTGTTTTCCGCTCTATTTAGTTTAATTCTGTATATTCAAAGTATACAACTGTATGATATTTTTTTGTTCTTAACATGAAATTAAGAGCTATTCCATTCTAAATTCAAAAACAAGCAATAGCAACTGAATTTATAGACTTTACAGAACAGATCTATCGCCTTCACAAAATCAATGAAAGAGGTTAGTAGGCGACGGCGATCACGTGACGACGAGCAATGAAGACTGATGATCACGTGATTAATGGTCCTGTCCTGCTCTGTTTATACACGTAATGGTAACAAATACGCAAACAAGTTTTACAGAAAAATCCTTTTAAAGGTTTTTGTTAACTTTCAGCAGTTAAGGTATCTTATAATTCTATGCATTACTAAACTTAATTCTTGACAATTTCCATGTTCATTATACCTGTTTGCCAGCTTTTCTCTGGTGACTATACGTTCATGGAGATGTTTTAAACTAAGCGGTGTATAACGTAAAATAGCAATACTCCATTTTTAGTAAGGGAATAAGGGAGTAAGGGTATTGCCAAACAATGCAACTTAATAAATCAACTGAGCTATATTATATAGTAGCTGACCCGACAGACTTCGTACTGTCAAATTTGCTTATGACAAAGTTTAAGGCGTTTTTTCCAGTACTCTTCGTTCAATCAGGCGTGAATATTTTATTGGTAAAATTTTTGCGGGATAAAATGTATCCTATGTTACAATTTGGGTCATTATCTAGCATTCTGCCAAATTTCATTTATATGCATTATGTACTTGAGGAGCCTTTTTGTCTCAAACACACAAACATCTAAACTTTTACATTTATAATATTAATAGGATGATTATTCTATTGCCGATTCTCATCGAACTTTTAACTTTAATATTCAAATTAAAATAGTAAATTAGCTAATTTTTAATTAAACAGTTAAAAATCTTTACCTATATCAAAGTTTCATTATTTAAAAATGATAAAATATATGACATTGAAAAGATCTATGACATAGATGAACACTACAAGTCACGTGGGAGCGATCTTCCCGCTTTATTTGGTGGACAGCAAACCGTGACGTCACAGGCTAGATAACAAGAAATTTATTCGTCTCTAGGGCACTTTTATTTTAACACACAAAAACGACATCAATCTGCAGAATGTGTCACAATAAAAATATATGAATGTGAGATACATTATTTAGTTGTGAAGGTAATAAACTGGGTATATGGGCAATGGAGAGATCCGTATAGTATTTAAAAAAAATACAACTATCTCACATGACTTCATACCTTATCTCTTCCCGTGGGCGACATACTGTATTTAATGTATTTTTATAGTGTGGTTTATCTTTATCAAATAAACTTTATTGTAGATTGTAGCTAAGGAAAAAAATCAGACATCGTAAATTACAGACCCGTTAGCTTAACATCCCACGTTTATAAATTATTGTTAAAAATAATTCACAACCGAATTTGATCTCTACTGAACCAGCATCAACCACCAGAACAAGCCGTTTTCCAACCTGGTTATTCCACCACTGACCATTTACACGCTCAACCAAATAATAGAAAAGACCAACGAGTTCAACATACCCCTTTACCTTGCATTCATTGATTATACCAAAGCTTTTGTCAGTCTACACCACCAAGCAATATTTTCCGCCTTTAATCAAAAAATAGAACCGACCTATATTGAACTCGTTAGTGCTATCTACAGGAACAGCACAGCTAACGTGAAATTGGAAAGGCCAGGACCTACGTTTCCAATTGAGAAGGGAGTCAAACAGGGCGACCCACTGTCTCCAAACTTGTTTACAAGTTGCCTTGAGGAAGTCTTCAACAAGTTGACGCAGTCATGGGAGAATAAGGGCATCGATATCGGAGGCCACAATACGACAAACCTCCGGTTCGCTGACGATATAGTCCTACTCTCCCACTCAGCACCCGATATCCAACGAATTTTGAGAGGGCTATCCACGGCAAGACTTGAGGTTGGACTGATGATGAACCAGTCGAAGACGAAAGTTATGTCCAATAGCACAAAACGTAGGGTTGAGGTAGATGGGCAGGAAATACAATACGTCGATGAGTACATTTACTTGGGCCAGATAGCGTCCTTCGAATCCAGACAGTACAAGGAAATCGATCGAAGGATTGAAAACGCCTGGAAGAGCTTCTGGTCCATGGAGTCGCTAATGAAGGGCGACTTACCTTTGTCCCTGAAGCGTAAACTCATTGATGTGTGTATCCTGCCTGTCCTAATTTACGGTGCACAGACATGGTCACTGACTGAGTCTCAGAAGTCCAAACTCAAGGTGTGCCAGAGAGCGATGGAGCGCAGTTTTTTGGGTGTGAAGCGAACAGACCGCATTCGCAACACCGACCTGCGCTCTAAAACTCAAATAGCCGACGTGGGTGCTAAGACAGCCAAATTGAAGTGGGACTAGGCGGGGCATGTCTGCCGTATGCCGACACCTTTCGAAAAGATTGGAGAGAGCAGGCCCAAAGCAGGGATGAATGGAAAATCCAGGGAGAGACCTTTGCCCAGCAGTAGGACACAATAGTTATAAAAAAAAATTGTAGAGTAATTCAATATCAAAGTTAATGTCCAGAGTACAGATGTTGAATGTACAATTTCATATATGATACAAATAGTTTAGAAAGGTGAAGAAAAGAAGAAAACTATATTTGGTCCTCATCACAAACGTAAATAGGGCATTTTCCGGCATTATAAAAAACTTCAAAACGATATTAAGATAAACGAAACGTTGATTTATATTCAACAGGCTCATCTTGAACTCGAGTACAACTGTTGAATGTATCCGCGCGATTTCACCCGGATTATATCAATCCGCGGAACAAAGGAGATTAATAAATAGCCGACCGACTTAACAGAAAATGGCCATGGTTTAATCAAATACTACTTGTTTATAACGGCCCTAATCCCTAGAACGGGTAGCCAAAGCCGAGGAAGCTTTTTAAGGGATTTTTGGGCGATGCGGTTGGGAACCCATCACCTACAACCTTTATTTTACCATCTTTTCCCCATTCAATTTCCAAAAGTGGCTGAGGAATTTATAATTCCTTAGCTCTGGTTACCCCGTCTAGGGATTTATAGCCGTGAGTATATGTATGTACATAAGTTCATTCACACTAATAGGTAGTTGTCTGATTTGACCCACATTCATCATATGTCCTCGTATGGATATTGGACGAGTATTAGAACAGAAACGAACACATAAACGTTAAAGCTTTGTTCCGTCTCACTGCACTCGGGTGCTTTGCAATATTGCCTTCGAGCCTATTTACTCTGAAAACACTAACTGTGTATTGTACTGACATTTGTATTTGTTGAGCTATTTATAATCAACTCAAATGTTCACGCCGTATATCTCCGAAGCGGTTGGCAAAGGTACTAATAATTCTGATCAGCAAGTGACATTGTCACTCAAGTTTTGTTTGGACAGTATACGCCCGTGAGAGGGGGCAGGCATATCGCCCCATTTTGTACGAATACACTGTCACATGACCAAGCTCAACTGAGCCATGTGGGTTTCCTCACAATTATTGTCCCTTACCGTTAACAACCATGATAAATTAACCACACATGTGTCTTTAGAAAAGACTAATTGGCTACACCCGACCCAGTATTTAAACCTTCATCTCTGCACGATAAGCGGTGTTCTAACCACTGAGCTATCACGATTGCTCAATATCCTAAATGAACTACGCATACTAAGGAATAGCCGCGTCTTGACTGACCGAGGCCGCCTCGCGAGGCAGCCTCGGTCAGTCAAGACGTGCCGCGCCCGCGGCAAACGCCCGCGCTTCGTTGTCGGTTTTTGTCAAATATACGTTTGCCTCGCTCAATCAAGACGTTAGTGTTTTGCCTCGCTCATTCGTTGTGTGTTAGTTGGGCGGTCTCTGCTCAAGTACAAGTAAATCTGAGTGTAGTGCGTGCCTCAGCCTCACCGTGACTTGGCCTTGCCGCACGAGGAAGAAAACTTACAGACCGAGGCTGCCTCGCGCAGTCATTACGCACCTAATACGCACGCTACGCATATTGGCGTAAATTTAAGACTCTTAATTTCTACATAACAATGATACATAAAACAGCATGCACAGACAAAAATAGCTAGATCCTGCGCCTACAGCGCCAAGTTGTGTCTGAGTAATGTGGAGCGACGGGAGGGCGCGAACTTAACTCAGACGGATGACAGCCGATCTCTGGTAAGGAATATTAAAGCGAGCATAATGAAATGCTTTGTTTGCACGAACGCAAGTTGCTATTTCCAACTAACTAACATATGGAGCGCTTGTATGGTTCAGTTATGTTTTCTTTCTCGCAAGATTTTATAGACATTTCTGGAGGCTGTTTTATTGTGAACGGAAGCTGCTTAGCTCGTTGAATTTTTATAAAAGCTCGGCACCAAGCAACGTATTATTGCTGTACTTCATTTTTGTTATCTTTAGTTTTCAAAACGACTCGCTTCATACTAATTGCTGATCTCATCATCATTTTTAATCATTACATAATTACAAGTTTTTTTTTCACTTATGCTAACAAAAGTTTGTTGTTTTTCTTAGACTTACAACAGTTTGTTAAAAAGATTTTGTTTATGCTTAGCTCCTTGGATGATTAATTACCTGCAACAAGAAACACAAATGTATTAGTATTTTTATTTTACTAGGCGGATCTTGGAATTTGAAAAATAAATAATCACAAAAAAATTAAGCAAATTTGTATCACCGACAATATTTTATATAGCACCTATTTACCGCAATCTATTCTAATTAAACGATCACAGGTTAAATCTTTGTCTTTTCATAAAATGCAGAAGAGGGGAAAACTAATTGTAAAAACAATATGTAACTGTATCTTCATACATAAATACGTAAACACACGGCTTTGTATCCCAAAAATGGGTAGTTACAGCAGTACAGTTATTGCTCAGCCTCTCTTGGAAGTTTAACGGAAAATAGATAGTTAATACCATAGTAATATCACTATCGTATCTCTTCCCGTGGATGACTCGGTAACTGATGGACTATGTTGTTAAAAACCTATCACCGTCAGTCTGTTATATCAATATATTTTCCCCGTCGTCTTTCAAAACGAGCTGAGTGCCGGCTGAATAGTTAATTCCGGAGTTAAAACCACTTCTTTCATAATACAGCCATAAGTATAGGTAGGCAGTATAAATCACTTAAAGGCGAGTCAATAACAAAGCATCCATAGAAGCGTAGTACATTTCCAATCAGCCGAGCACAAAGCGTGTTTCCCGCCAAAGACGCTGACGTCCATAGACAATCGCTGTCACTGTCAATGTGACAGCCGCCATTGTCATCAGCGTGGCGCATTATCAGTTACATTGACGACTTTTCTTTAGGTGGCGATAGTTTTGCAGAAAAGGAGTTAGAATGTTTCAGAGAAATCTATTATCTAACAGATGAGTTTGGTGTAATATTTTAAATAGTTAAATAGTTATTATTTTTATATAAGGCATTTATTGATAATTGGCAAGAAGTACGGAACGGTCTAAATAAATTTACGGTTAATAAATTTTCAGAGGCTAAAAGGTAAAGGATAACGTAAAGTAAAAGAGAACTTATTTTTAGAATTAATTTACAGAAATAATAATTAAAATGTAGGCTGAAAGAGAGCGCTTTAAGTGTAAGATCGCCAATTGTCATTCTATTTATGAACATAATATCTTAATAAAAATTGACTGTAATAATAAAAAATATATCTTGAGTCACATCGTGAGACACTTATGGAAAGCGCTACGATAATTCTGCTATACCCCTCAGATAGCAACAAATATAGTCGTATGAACTTTCTCGTAAACTACTAAAAACCATTATACAAAAGCGTAAGCTAGTGTGAAAATCCCAAAACACGTTCATGATCTTTTATAACGAAAGCCAATTTTTAGCATGTTGTATAAACCCGGTGAGTGTGAGACGAAGGTAGGTCCCCTGGGAGCGTACCCCACACCCCAGCGACCCTGCAACCCAACTTACTGGAAAAAACTATGTTCATATCTGTTAAAAGAACACATAGACACGGCAAAAGGGTTTCACTGAAAAGTTGTGCGTATCGATCTAGAAACAATATAGTAAATTTTGGCTTGATTAAGCGTATGTATTCTGTCGTATAGGAAGGCTCAAGATTGTCTGCAAAGCTTCCGTTTTCAAAAGGACGAACCTTTTTCTTTGCGTAAGTTATTTTAAGAAGATAACGAGCACGGAGCTTTTAAGTTGATTTGGGCTATGCTGATGTTCCAAAGGATATAATCATGTAGTATACAATTTTAATGTACGTAATGATTCTTGTTTATGTAACATTTTTTTTATATTTTGCTAGAATTAAAACATAAAAACTCATGTGGGAAACGGTTGATACTAGCAATTTGTAACAAAAAAATTACCGTCTCAGTTATTGTCTTAGCTATTAAAAAATACAGACATTAATTGTTCGAGCGAAGCTCCATTTACCCCCGAGTTTTGTATTTCGCATGTAACCCAACTCAAGCAAATTTTACATGATGGTCATTGGCATCAAAGACCAGGTTGTGACGAAGAGATTTTACGAATAAAAGTTACAATTGAGGAATGATCACTCTTTAAAGTTTTTCATGTAAGTCTATGGGAAACTATTGTAAACAAATCTGTTATCTCTTTAATTTTGTGCAGCTTGGCTCCAAATTTCGGCATGCGAAGCTTTATTGCCCACCGATGTTCCATTGGAACATTCAATAAAAGCAAAAAGAAAACAACAATCTCCGAACCATAACCGAATAACAAAGAACCGATATCGTGAATATTTAATATCAAAAAACTCGATATCTCATTGAGGCACAAAAAACTGCGGTACAAGTAAATAACACACCCGCTCCACCGCAATGTTCCTGCGGGAAATCAGCCCCGCAAATAATCTATTACGGGAGCTTTACCCGCATTATCATCACTCACTACTCCACCTTCTTTTAAACTGTGTAAAAGGTAATACGGTTATGTTCGTGTGTAGGATTACATTAATGCAGCTTATTGTTTTATGCTCTATAGTCTTGACTCTTGATATAATTATATAACTTAATAATAAACTGCATTCAAGAAGTAACATGGTATTCATGAATATCGACCGCTATAGGTAACATAGACTATAAATTAACAGAGTAAACACTATATATATATTCCACTCATTATAACATGATTGCCGTGAAGTATTATGTTTATGTAGTAGTAACAGATCACAGGATTACTATTTTAAGCTTATATTTCCTAAAACTAATGATAGACCAACTGCCGGTAAACCAATTTGAATCTAGCTATTTTTGTGTATATAAGAATCAACTATTCACGGTCATGTATGCTGATATGTGAATTGTATATTAATAATTATATGTCGGGACAGTATTCCATACTATGCTTGTTATTAAAAAGTGGCTTTGAAGAAACATAAAGGGATCGTTTTATCTTCCATCTCGTCGGTTTTCTGCGTTCTCTGACATTTTAGATTAGGATCTATAATAAATTACCAGATTATATAAAAAAGGAAGAAATATATAATAGATTTTTAATTTTACTAAAAAACTTTCTTATTGATAAATGTTATTATAGAGTAGAGGAATATCTTAGTTAAGGCTGAGCAATATTAGTACCAAATTTCTAAGTCATTCTTTATAGTTATCTAGTTCTGTAATAATACAATATAAATTTTTAATTTGTTTGTTTTTTCCACTTATTGGTATAACTTAATGTAATGATAGTCTACTATAGATTAAATCTAATTTAATAATAATGTTAACTAAAATAATAATACTTTGACTTAAAATAATATTAATTTTATTGTTGTGTTGTTTAAATTTTATACACATATTTATAGTGTTTTTAATTGAAGAAATTTTAATTTTATGCCATGTAATGTTTGCTACCGTAATTTTTAGTTTTAGTATCTACAGCCCTCTTGTGAAATTGCATGTGCCCAACAGGGTCCATATTTATAAATGTACCTTGATTACACCAACTATTTGTACACTTATGGTTTGCAATAAAAGTTTGAGTTTGAGTTTGAAAAAACTTACAATACCTACAATAGCTGAAATGATCGATGCAGAAAAGGAAAATCTTATTTCGTACTGCGAACGGTATAATTTATTTTGTAAGTATTGCTAAATTAAATCATCTTGCTAAATTAAAACATGTTAAGCTTACATTCAATGAACACCACAGATATTTGTCGCCTTCAAGTGTCGATGAAAAACGAGCTGTGAAGTGTCGACTTAGAATAGCACTACCCCGATTCATCCCGTGGGTGTAAGTAAGAGGCGATTAAGAGTATTGGGTCTTTTTAATGGATTTATGGGCGATGCGGTTAGAGACCCATCACCAACATGATAGTAGCTAAGAAAAGCTGTGGACTGAAAAAACTTTTGATATCCAACGTTTCGTATATCAAGGCTTGTTCACACTCATATTACCAAAGTAATATTCAGCTCGCCATTTTGTCTATAATAATGGAGTGAAAATACAAAAGTCGACTCCGAGTGAAGCTATCCGAACGTCGAACAGCGAATATAAAATACATTTGCAAACATTAGAGAGACTACGTAAGCCGGATTAGAGCGCTGTGTTCGCTACAGCTAATGTCGCTATATATAAGTTACAATATGCTAATTTTAAGGTAAAATCAAGATCTTAAAAGAACATATTGTCCAGAGGCGTAGTATGGGACAGAAAAAATATTTTTCTATAAGATTAGTAGACAGTTTCGTTGATAGCCAGAAAATAATAGAGATTGTTTATTTGATTATTGTATCTCCGCTTAAATTCAACTTAGAAAAGAGTAAATTGAAATGAACTCTGATAGTATAATACTTATTAACAACTAAATAAAACAGGCTATGAAATAACATTGTTCACTAAAACACCGCTAGATGAAGCGCCAAACTCGCTAAGTCGGCAACCCAGACCGCGCGCCATTTTCAGCTGTTGCCTCCAATTTTAAATAAACACCTCTGCAGTTCCCTTATTTACGTTCCACTCTCTTGAAAACTGATCTTTTTGAAACTTCCTCTTATTGTGACGCTAACACCTCGACTAAGTAGGGACTAGGAACGTTGTAAATTTGGAAATAGGAGTATGTTGGAACGGGATTAGTAGCTTTGTGAAAAACAAAGCAGCCTTAGATATATTATATTGGGTATTCTATTTACTTTAGTTGGATGTTATGAAGATTGTTAATGCAGAGAGAAAAATTGTGTGGGAGAGTGGGTGATAGATTTATGACTCTGTGTTTACGGAATAAATAATATTGTATCCCAATTATCAATTCTATGAAAATATAGGAGCAAATAGATAGCTGCAGAAGTAATTATTACTTAACAGGCTTTAACAGCACAGATGAGGGTGATGTCTGAATAAATTATCAATATTACTGGGTTGCCACTATTTTAGATCTTCAAATCCTGGTGGTGGCTCGTACGAGACCCCGGGTAAAATGTTTAAATAATGTAACTAGTTGAACCTGCAAACGTTTTTTTGCCATACAAATTATTTCTAGGGAATTTCTAGTTGATAAAATAAAATATTAGGGGTGTACAACCTTAGGGGTATAAAAATAATTAAAACACTAAGGAGTATAAAAATAATTATAAACCTATTCTTAGATCTACCGAATGTGTAAACAAAATTTCATTTAAATTGGTTCAGCCGTTTCGTAGGAATTTGGTGCGCAGGGTTTGTCACCAAATTCCTACGAAACGGCGACACGTCAATTTTATTTATTACATAAAACTTTGTATTTATGTGAACATCACGCTTAACATGCTTAAACTTAGCACCGAACAAAGATTCGCCTCGATGCTATCACGTCAGAATTAGATTTTTACAGCATTTGGGGGTCACCGATTTACGTATATAATCTAAATCTCAATTCTATATCTCCCTATGTTTTCAAGACAAAAAATCATGACAAACAGCCGCTCAAAGATTCTCAATATTCCAAGTACAGTTACTTTTACATTAATGTTACTCGTACAACGTCCAACTAAGAAATTTGATATTTTAATGATAGAAGCGCTCTCTATACGCCATCTTGAACAAGTAGGAGCTTTACATTACAAAGGTTTCAAAGGAAATACTACCAACATCTAAATAAGCTTCTAAAATTTCCGAGCTTGTAAGTTTAGAACTGACAGATCGGGTCTATTTGAATATCTGATATTTCACTATTATGATTTTTATGGATTCTTACATTTAAGAAAACATTAAACATATTTTTTTAATCGGACCTCTGATGAAGCCCAGATTTTTAAATATATTTCATAGATCCTTTATTTTCCATTCAGTATACTTTATACTGTATAAAATGTAATATATTGATTTGTAATATGCTTACAATTAGCTTACCTCTTTACATTTTTACTACGTGATCGGATCGGATCGAAAAAAGTTCATAACCCTAGTGGCATTGGAGACGTTGTCGAACCAAAGGCCATAGGGATTCAAAATTTTAGCAGGCTTTCACATACTGGACGATGCAGTAAGGGAAACCCATTAACAAGGGGAACTTACGAATTGGAGAAGGTCACAAAAAGCCGGTTTCTATCGATTGGGTGGATGACGAATATAAATTATCTGTAAACTATTTGCCTTATACGTTGCCAGCTGGTATAAACTCGATGAATCCAGTTCGTTAAAACTACCAACAGAGCTTTAAAAATTAAAATCAAGAATTTATTCCAGAGCAGAACAAAACTTGTGTAAAACGACCTGTTACTTGCTACTAGCTTTTAACAATTTTAAACTTTCAAGAAACTTCCATGATATGAAACAGCGCGTAGTTTTAGTTCGAGCATAACTTGTAATTTTTATTATGTTCAGTTTTGTTTTACCTAAGAAGACAATTTTCAAGTAACTTTAAAGTAACGATGGCCATGGTTGAATTTTATGTAGTTTTAGTTCTATGTAAGTTCAGAGCGGATGTAGATATTTTTCATTAATTGTATTAAGATTTACAAAATTCACAAGACTTTCTTTAAATACATTTGATTGAAACACTTAAATCTCGAAATACACATTTGCTCCCCCTTGATGTGAATACGCCAAAATTTTAAAATAAGAACACCGCGAAACGACACCGCTTAAAATTTCGACCACACCTAAAACCTTAATGCAATAATATCCGTGAAATCGGAATAATAATGGTAAATAAATCATCACATTTTCTACTCCAGGCCCTTAACGCCACAGCCATACTCTCATTTTTATTTACAAAATCAGCTCCCGGTTGATATATTTGTAAATATTCTAAACCTCAGTTCTCTACAAAACCATTTATCTGTAAAAATTAATACTGATTACTCTGCTAAATGTTTATTCTAGTTTCCAACAAAACTATGCAATGCAACCAGCACGGTATCCTGAGATTAGTGTCGTCAAAGAACAAAGAGGTAGAATTGTTAGAGTGCTAAGTGAAACGGAGATTGTGTTTTCATGTTGCTTTCGAGAACGGGCTTCAGCACCACTTACTGTTTTTCTTTAATACTACCTAGTTTCTGCGGAAAATATATCTGGGATACACTTTTAAAATCAAATTAAATACTCTTTAATAAAGTTTTATTTTTTTCTCCAATTTTAAACTGTTGCAAAGTTGCAATTAAAAAAATATTTCCGTTTACAAACACCTCTACGACAGGTTTGACAGGTTATTAAAAGATAACATTTTCATCCACAGAACAATGAATACGTTTCGCTGAATAACATTCAAATCACGATTTGTCTCACTACGGTTTCGTTTGTAAAAATATAACGATTCGTAAATCAAATTAAGCAAATAGGTGACGCGTAAATAATAAGTGCCAACCCTATTGCGCGGCTGAGCGGTGCCCGGCGGACCAATCACAGGCGCGTCGCCTAGGAAACCGCCGGCAGGGCTGCCAATTAACGTAACCGCGGGAGCGTGACTTTCATTAACACAACGCAAATCTGTCACACAATAAATTTTGTCAGCTAAAATTCGGCCGGGTTTCGTGGAAATAAATAACATTTACGTTATTCCAAACTTTCATGTTTCATATTTATCTGCGTTAAACTTATGTTTCATGAAACATTTCATTCCGAACTGAGCAAAGTAAAATTTATATCTGGTGCTTGCATAGCGAAGTCGACATAAACTTTACTACAACATGAGTAACAATTTTAAAAGACATTCGTGACATTTATACTTGCGGTATGGTTATCTTTGAACCAGCACTACCGTATGCTGTTCAACTTCCAGTATATGAACAGCTTGCTGGACACGGCTGGAGATGAAGAAAATGCCTAACTCCCAATGCACACTTAATTTCCTTTGTTTATCTGTACCACGTTGTGCGTTTAACAAAGTTTTATTTATTTATTAATTTACTTAACCTATAATACAGGATCTTAGACCATCAACTTTTGTCATTTGCCATACTAGTTATAGTAAGCGTCACTTTAACTATTCAATCTTGGTTGAACCGTGTAAAAACCTATTGGAGTGAGTTTAAGGTAGATGTTATAACATTCATACTCAAATATATATATCTATTTTTATAAGTGAATTTAGTGAAAAAATATGTAGGTCAATCGTGGACTTCATACCCGTGAGTTTAATGCAAGAATCCAAACTATCGACAAGCAAATTCATCCATAGTAACCACAATCATACACACGGCTAAAAATTCCACAAAGGAATAATGAGAGCTTCATAATTAGCTGTGTAGTGTCGGCTTAGAATAGCACTACCCCATTTCTTCCGGTGGGTGTACGTAAGAGGCGACTAACGGTATTGGGGCTTTTTAGGGATTTTTGGACGATGTGGTTGGAGACCCATTACCAACAACCTTTATTTTTACCATCTTTTCCCCAGTATCATTTCCAAAAGTGGCTGAGGAAATTTCTAATTCCTTAGCTCTGGCTACCCCTTCTAGGGATTCACAGCCGTGAGTATATGTATGTATGTATGTATAATTAGAAACCCCTCAGCCACATTGAGAAGTTCAGATTGAATCATTAAAAAACCCCCAAAACCATAATTTACTGCAACTCACCCACTGTAAATCGTTTTAGTCTTACTGTACGTTGACACTACAGAGCTGAAAAAACGCCAAAGTATAAAGTAGTAGTAGGAATCGCTATAAAAAGTTTGAGGTTACAAAATGCCGGCGGTTGCGATGCAGTGAGGAAACCGCAACCAGCTTTGTAGCTGAGGAAACACGACGACAGCTGCGGTTAGTAGCAACTTTCAACAAGTGCCCTTTGTGCGATGGAGTAAGTATTTTGTAAGTAATATATTGGGGGGAGAGGTAGAATGAGTATTTCTCATTGCTTTAACAATTCGTTTGTTAAATTAAATTAAGGGTTTTGAAAAAGTCTATCGCGTATCAATACAAATTCACTAAAATATCATAATTAATATACACAATACTTTTGTTGTACTTGAAACATATATAGTAAATAGATTAATATTTTTGTTATCCCGTTGTTATCGTCTTGTAAATCCGTTGATTTTAACTACTATATAATGACATATACATCATGGCGTGTTCAAGACGCTTCTAATGATATTTAATTTGTGAAATGTAATAAGCAGTATATAAATAATGGTTAACAACACTGGTGAATATCATAACCCCCCTCTGTTTGCGTCGCCGTAGTCGGGTTAAAACAATATTCTCAAGAAAAAACTTACTCTTTGTACAGCACAAAGCGATATCTTTTAGAAAAGGTTCTAAGAAATCTATAAAACTGAAGGAATGTTGATTAAAAAGTGAGTAAAGCTGAAAAAGAGACGGGCCAAAACAGCAAACTCGAATTTGACTCGGCAACTTAAAGCGGTTTCTCCGCAGAATATTGCGCCCACAAAAGTTGGCCGATTACTTAAAATATCAACAATATTTTGTTGGGCGAAGTTTCGCTGCGTTATCCATTTCGTGAATTATTATTTACATTTACCACAATGGCTGCGGAGCCGAAATTGAAAAGTTTTGTGATAAATAAAACTTATTACTTTTCTGTTAACCATAGAGTTTCAATTTTACTGTCACAAACTGGGTTTTTTGGTTTAATCATTGTTCCATTTCATTATTCGTAATATTATATCATTTTTATTATCAGAGATAAATTAAAATTTTTGTCCTTAACCATATTCACGTATGATCTATCTCTCTTATTATTAAGTGCAAAGATTTGAATTAATGTTTGTCTCATTTCAACCTATTTTAATAATTATTTTTTATTAGAAACCAATTACATACGGGCTGAGCAGTGAGTAGTAATTGAAGAAACCTTAGATAATTGAGGATAATATTACCTGTGCAATATACATAACGTACATGAAAGCAAATAATAACCTATAATGCACTAAAACCACAAACGTGTAAAGCCTATAAGTAGCGCTCCACAAAACGTTGGAGGCCCAATAACTCTCTAATAATAATTAGAGAATGGAATGGCGTATTAATGAACTGGCAATTCAGCTATCAATCGCACTTGATACGTTTCGAATTAGGCCCGCGCTAATTTGTATGCGGTTGCGAATTTACTGATATGATGAATATACAGACCGATTAAAGGTTATACCTACAACTGTTTTTAGACTCTCATGAAGATTTATAAAATGCGGACATATTTTATTAGTAAATTATCTACTAGAACAATTGCACTCAGAGAACGAAAGAGGCTCAAGTCCAAAAATAGTGATATTGAGTTACAATCATAGAGAGGCATAAAAAAGTATGCTCTAAAACAAAGGCACGTACTTATAACAATATAGGGACGGAAAATTCGCTATCCTGTTTTTTGAACAACAAGTGCCTTTGTTTTACTACTCATCAGATAGAGCATAATTTTTTATGTCTCTCTATGATTGTAACTCAATATCACTATTTTTGGACTTGAGCCTCTTTCGTTCTGAGAGTGCGTAGTGTTCGACAACATCCGTGACAGAGTGGATAGGTGACTAGCTTCTCGGTCCGGACGTTGCGGGTTCGATGTTATTTATATGTGTATTACATAATATTAAATAAATCGTTGAGTTACTATCCCATAAAAAGGTTCCACTTAGTTTGGGGCTAACTTGATTTGTGTATAAAATGTCCGTATTTCAATTTTCTTATAATTATGATAATGAGAAATAATTTGTCACTTCTTTTACTTCCTGTATTTTCTGTTGATCTTTGTTGATGAACATTCAGTTAGTTTAAAAAATCTAAATGAAGATGTTCCATTTACACGTTCAGAGGAGATGGAGGGAGAGGAGTGGAGTTCAGAGCTCTGATTACAAAAAGTATGATAAAAATTATAGGTAAATTAAACTAGCAAACGAAATTTATATTGGATCAATTTTCAATCAATCAACACAATATCACAATCAACCATACATCGATATTATAGAGCACTCGAATCACGTGTCACTTCATTACCGATCACAGTCACTAATGAGTCGATTAGCACACACTCGCTTCCTCACCCCCTCACTACCCTCACTGGCCATCGTCAAAGAGCATCGCATACATATCAATGAGTTTCAACTAATTGCTCGTGTATCGGTTTCGTTACACATTCATTTTAATTAGGACTGTCAAAGCATCGTTGTCCATCTAACTATACCACGACTATAAATCATAGCTGTGTAGTGTCGGCTTAGAATAGCACTACCCCGTTTCTTCCGGTGGGTATACGTAAGAGGCGACTAACGGTATTGGGGCTTTTAAGGGATTTTTGGGCGATGCGGTTGGAGACCCATCACCAACAACCTTTATTTTACCATCTTTTCCCCACTTAACTTTCCAAAAGTGGCTGGAGAATTTCTAATTCCTTAGCTCTGGCTACCCCATCTAGGGATTTATAGCCGTGAGTATGAGTATGTATGTATGCATAAATCATAAACAGAGGTAGCCATTAGAAATTCCAAACAAAGGTTGTTGGTGATGGTTATCCAGCCGCTTCAAAATCCCCAATACCACAAGTTGCTTGCTACAGCACCCGCAGGAAGTGATGGGTTAGTGCAGTGTATTTCAACAGACTTAAGCGAAGCAAATGTATGAATAACAAAAATCAGAACATTGAATCAACCAATCAGTGAGTAAGGACAATTTATTTTTACAATTTTATTAGTTTTTAGCGGATTTGTTTTTTTTATGTACTGAATTACGTTTGGTTTCCGCTCTATTTAGCAAGCTTAATACATACATATACTCACGGTTATATTTCCCTGGAAGGGGTAGCCAGAGCTAAGGAATTATAAATTCCTCAGACACTTTTGGAAGTTGAGTGGGGAAAAGATGGTAAAAATAAAGGTTTTTGGTGATGGGTCTCCAACCGCATCGCCCAAAAATCCAATAAAAAGCCCCAATACCCTTAGTCACCTCTTACGACACCCGTGGGAAGAAAGGGGTAGCGACATTCTAAGCCGGCACTACACTACAAGCTTAATACATGCTTATAAAATCTGAAGCTTATTTATGTTTATAACGGGCCAAAAATCACTGTTTCTCATTAAATATGTGCCGTTAACCAGAATACCCTAGATACAGCGCGGCAAACAACTGCAAGTGCGTTCCTAATTACGGTTGCAGGCAAATAAATCTTTATAAATGAATCCCAGCTAATGGTCTGTTATTGAATATTTAATAGATTTCGTCGAGACCATTACCGGTTTATATCCGCATCATAAGACCATTTTGTTATACTTACTGGTTTCAAATTCGTAGCTATTTGTAAAATTAATTATAATATCATAGAGAGATCAGTAAAACACCACATTCAGATCAAGACTCAAAATAAATTTGAACACCTTTCTTCCACCTTTGCCAATCATTCCACAATGAACCCGATGCCACATTATTGTATGATTGATCGAACACAAACGGTTTAGGCGGCGTCAGTACTGTTTCCATTTTTAATAATTCACACTGACTATACAACCAATAGGGTGATTGGTGATACATTTATGTCTAAAAGTACGCTAAGTAAATTCTAATAACAACCGTGATAGCTCAGTGGGTAGAACACCGCTTATAGTGCACACGATGAAGGTTCGAATCCCGGGTTGGGCCTACAACAATTTGTCTTTTCTAAAGTCATATGTGTGGTTAATTTATCATGGTTGTTAACGGTGAGGGAAAACATCGTGAGGAAACGCACATGGCTCAGTTGTACTTGGCCATGTGACATTGTATTCGTACAAAACGGCGGCCTGCCCCCTATCACGTGAGTACACTGCCCAACCAAAACGTGGGTACTCTGAGCACCAAAGTGTCAAAGTCATGTGCTGTGATGTTTAAAGTATTACAACCTCTGCCAAACCCTTTGGGGATATATGGCGTGAACGTTTGAGTTTAAGTAAATTTTAATAAATTAAAGAACCAAAAAAACTAACAACTACACTTATTTCTTGGCCGTTTCCCAAGCAATCTCGCCTGGACATTCCCGTGGGATTTTCGGGAACGTTTACTTTGGTGCTCTCAAATACCCGTAGGCCAGCAGTTTGTGTTTGCGATATTGCCAGTCAATGAGCCAACCACTTCCAGTGAATTTAATCAAAGATCAGCTTATTTATTTCAAGTGAAAATTTCTTATAGCTCTTCCATTATGTTCAACGTATTTGAGTTCCTCCTATTTGAACTTATTGGTTGTGGCAAATAAAAGTACAGTACTCTTTTAGAATTTATTTGATTTTCATCCCAGATAAGGAAAACGAAAGTTTGGAAATCTATCAATGCAGTATAAATAATGTTCTGTCTATGTATATAATACTATTTTTTAGCAAAATTTAGTATCTCATTTTTGAAATAGTTTCTCTCTATCTCATACAGCATCATCAATCTCATTCACACCTATAAACATTGATTGCTACTACAGCCGTTTCATCATTGTCTACAGTACACGAGTGGACAGAGCGTACACTGTGTATCACAGTCACATTTACTGGTGGGTGTGTTCAGTGTCCTACATCCTACATGTCGGTTCCGCCGCTTTGCCGAGTCGGGCACAAAGGCTTTGTGTCACTATGCAGTTAGGGGTGCGGTATGTTCTATAAATTATTAGGATAAAATCTCGAACTTTTGAAAGTAAATCGATGGGCATAAGTATTGATACTTCTGAATTTAAAGTTTAATTTTTTGCCACGTAATGTTCAAAGACGTTTTGTTTGGGTAGTGCATCAACAGGTTCTTAATAATTTTATTAAGTCATCACATCATATATTTTGGTTCGTTTTTATTTATGTTTGTTTTTTTATTATTTTATAACTCATGTTTTATTTTGAGTTTTTTTTTAATTTATTTTTACATATTATTATTTTTTTTCTTTTGTTGTAAAACCAACCTTAATATTATTTTGTTGTTATGTTTCATGTATTGTTTACCCAAGCTTAGCAATGAATAAATGTTTTTTTTTCTTTCTTCTTCTTCCTTTCTTTCAACGTGATAGGAGGCAGGCTTTTCGCCGTTTTATAAGACACAAGTCTGGAATTAACAGCATATCATAATAGATTACAATTTTAAGTGGTTTTAATACATCTTTGATAACAATGCTATTTGATCCATTTGTAAAAGGCATAAAAAATGTAAAGTGTGTATGAAAACAATGCATGTCAGAGAAAAGTAAGTGGTTTGCCTGTGTTGCCAAAATTGCCAATCGATTAAGTCAGCTCACTTAGATCAGTAATTTGTGAATTATATAGATTAGATTGAAAACGCTGTATTTTTATCATTTGGTAATTATTTAAATAGAAACATTATTAGAATAACAATATAATCTTATCTTTACTTTTTCAGAAACCATTATAAATTTCATAGCCTCTTCTACCCTATCATATTGACACAAGTTGACAACCCTGTGGACAACAAACACAGTGCACAATACCGTTCTAAACTGCTCCGACAAAGCATCACAGACTTCACTCTCGTAGATATGACTCGATTTAAATGGAGCACCGGGGTTTAATCGACAGACAGAACTGGGAAACGTTGGCGGATATACTGACTGAAACTAGGGTAAATATAAAGTTTCAAATATTTAGGAACCTGAAAAATGTCTAGAACTTTAGTTTTCATTCGCTGGTCATGTTTCGCAACAGAAAGGAAAATGGAAAAAAGATAATATGCATACACAACTTTATTGGCGCTACAGCAAAGATAAATTTTAAATAAAAAATGAATATACCTGCCGATTTTTGTTACGTTTTTGAATCCCAAAAAGGGGTAGTCAAAGCTTTGAAACAAAAAATCTCATCCAAATCATCCTGTTTTGTATTTATTTAGTAGAAAACCGAAAATTTTATACAGAAAATGGATGAGGGTGTGTTATGTTAAGCCGGATCTTCTCTTGACTATAGTGGGTTTCTGTAACATAACATAAACATAAACGTTCACGCCGTTTATCCCCGAAGGGGTTGGCAGAGGTACCAATACTCCTGAACTCACATGGCAAGCGCCATCTAGTTTCCAGAGAAGGTACCCACGTTTTGCTTAGACAGTGTACTCACGTGATAGGGGGCAGGCCTATCGCCGTTTTGTACGAATACACTGTCACATGACTAAGTACAAACTCAGCCATGTGGGTTTCCTCACGATGTTTTCCCTCACCGTTAGCAACCATGATAAATTAACCACACATATGATTTTAGAAAAGACAAATTGGTGTAGGCCCGTCCCAGGACTGGAACTCACGCCCTTCTGTTTTTCGGGCGGGTGTTCTACCCACTGGACTATCATGTCGTTCGTGGGTTTCTGTCAGTAGTTATTATCAAAGTACTTACAATACTTTATTTCTACCATCTTGTGCCCTATCAACTTCCAAATGTGGCTAAAGAGTTTCAAGAAGCTCTGGCTACCCCTTTTTGGGATTTATGGCCATACATATACATGTTATTATCAAAGTCATTCAAAGCAATTTTAGCTGATGTTTCTGGAGTAATTTCGCCAACTGGCCCGAGTCATATTATTTATGTCTTATATCCAAGAAACGATAGCAGAAGCCTGAAATATTTTTGTTTTTACATTACTAACTTTTCGCCTAGATAGTATTCTTACCAAGATCGTTCATTCTCTTGTACAATGTTCAGTATGATTTCTTCACTTTTTCTTGTGGAAATGATAGCAGATATTGGCGACGTAATGCCACGGTGAGAGCCGCGTGTGTCTTATGATAGATTCAACGCCTCACTACCTATAAGAGCACACGCAAGGCTCACACAATGACATATATCTTCTTCTTCTATGTTCGTCTTCTTTCTTGCAATCAGAAATTTCTTTCTTCATCTCGCCATAAGAATTGATAATGCTGCTCGAAAAAATTGTATACTTACAGCAATAGATAAGTTTAATTAATTACCTGAAAATAAAGAAATGAATGATTAGTTTTTTTATCCAACACTGAAGGTCTGAGACAATACACATAAAACTTTCTAGAGGTGAAGAAATGCATTGACCCTTTAATTGAGGTATAAATATAACAAAACATTAAAAAAATTAAAAACGTTTCTAAAGTTAGTTTAGTTGTTAAATATTTTTTCATTACTTCAGTAGTCTGTTTTTAAGTTTTAGATTAATATCATTAAATTTACTAGTTTTTAATTGTACCACTGCTTCTTTAATGCAGCATCTTTTGTATATATGTATATGTATAATATTAAATTTTTAATGGTTTGGCGTTTGTGACTTCCAAACATTGAATTAAAACGTTTCTTCCCAGTTGTATTGAAAATTTAGATTCTTGCAATCCGTAACTTCCACCACCCTTCCTGAACTATGACGCTAATGCCAAACTACATAGCTCCACCCAAGCCAAACTATTCGCAATCAAGTCCACATATAAAAGGCAACTTCGTCAAAGCCATCGCCCAATACATCCCCCGACTTCCCAAACTTCCTTTAATATCGTCAACGGAACTCGCAACTCACTACAGAGACAATCAAAACTAATAGGACATTCGCGACACGTCTCGCTACGTGATATTTGTACGAGCTAAGATTAAAATACAAGTAGACGAGAGAGTAGACGAACTCACGAGTGGAACTTCGTCTTCGCTCACAGAAACCATTGCGATCAACTTCTTTGAATATTTTACGGCAGAACAATAAAACTTGCGGTACACTAGCGACATCTAGTTTTGAGGCGAGCAACTGTATGTTAACATATTGAACAAGTTTCGCGTTCTAAAGTTTAACTGCAGTTGAAATGTAGTAAGTTAAAATTAGAAGTTTTCTCTTTATTTAACGCTCTATCTATGAAAGGATTTTTCTACACCCCTTAACACATTTTATCGATCTAACAAACGCTATTGTTTGACTGAACTTTCCACGAATTTCTTAAATATTGATGTACACATTCAACACAAACCGAATATAAAACTACTAGAGTTCATCCAGTGATCAAAATTCAAGCATAATGTTAAATAAGATTAAATGAATTCCTTGCTATCGACAAAAAAAACTGCTAACAATTCGTGCATTTAATAAAAACACATCGTGTACTCTGTACCTGTATAAATTCAACGTGAAATTGTAAACTCAATTGCTCATTTTGATCAAATCTGAAGAATCTGTTCTTTATTTTAATATTACAAAACTTGCACTACGAAACTAAAATATGAAATTCAATTTGAACTTATAGTCCAGTAACTTTGTCGCAATGTATGAAGCAGTATGCGGAAAGCCAGTAGTTCCGGTTTTTGGTGACTTGTTCAAGATATTGGCCTAATAATTATCCAAGTTTGTGAATTATCCAACCTTGAGAGCCGAACGCTACTTAGCCAAAACTCGGAAAAATACCGGCTTTTTTAAGTTTTGGTGAGTATAACAACCGTTGACCAACCGTCGCGGGTTCGAGTCCTGCTGGTATCGTAAAAAAATATTTCCATAATTGATTAGCACAAACTACTAACTGTCAAAAAACTTCTTTATTAATATTTTAAAGTTGATACAACATGTTGGAAAAAAACGTTTGTAGACCTTATCGTTTATAAAATTAAACGGACTCACAATTTTAGGAATATAGACGTGCTACACACATAGATACATAATCTGACAAGATAGTAGCAGGAGGAGAGTAGTCATAATTGCTGTATTCTCCATACGAATGCAACCCCGACACACATAATCTCTACGAGCTACGGTGTCAGGTTTTAGACAGGTGGAGGTGGAGGTGCAACGTAAACCAGCTTTAATTTAGCTAGGTTACTTCCTGGAAGAGTCTCTGTTTGATTTCACTCCTTATGGAAATAAGGCAAAAAACCTTGTTTGAAGAAAAACGACTATTGATGATGATGATTACTATATATTATACTATTCAATGTACATTACATTATTTGATGCCTTCATCACAAGTCACTCTCCCGCGCATCCAAACTAGGAATCCCGCCTTCATCTTTTTCTCATCTTGACATTGACATCAATTGCAGTGTCACGGCACACTGTCGGTGTTGCCAATTCATAAAAATATGACATTCGGCCATCCGACAATGTGCAACCTCCTGGTGCACGTTTTTAACACATTATCTAAACTTTATTTGTATTGATCTAAAAACATTTAAGCATAAGCAAGTAATTTTCATCGAGGCGAGCATCGAGCTGTGAATAATATGACATTCGGCACTTATACAAAAATAAATAGCATGAAAATTCAAAAATAATAATTGTACATTGCAATACTTAAACACTACAGGAATTTCTTACAAGAATACTTCAAAAATTCTAATAAATCATTATCATCAATCTTTATCCTTATTAACTGCTATCAAAAGTTAGTATTATTTACTTTTGACTATGTTTATAAGAAGTATAGAATTAACATTCTGAAACTAACTTATTACACACCTTATTCAAATACCACTTACCTATCGATTACATTCTGTAATACAAAAATCAAATGAGAGCCAACCAAATGGTATTCGTTAATTATAATCATAACATACTGTTTAAGTTTAACATAATTTAATATTCTAATAAAAATAAACTTTATTGTACACCAAAACAATTTAAGGACATATGCAGAATGAAATACAATAGACAGGAAAACAATAGGCGGGCATATCGCTAAAAGACTTATGCAATCTTATACTAATACTCTTAATGTACTTCATTAACATTTATAAGCTTAAAATTAAATTAAATTAAAACTATTCATTTACACTGTCACGGTTGCTAGAGCTATCATCAATTTCTAGAGCATTAACATATCCTGATTCTGTCAGCGGCTTATGACAGTATTGTAAGAATTGCCCTATTAGGTCTTACCCAGATACAAAATCAAAATCTTTATAGCATTTCACACATCGCAATTTACATGACATAATGTACATAAATTTTTACATGTATACCCTGCAAGGGCATAGCAAAATATACTCATTTCTAAATTTATTATTACATTTTAATCAAATCTCACACAACTAATCTACACATTAAACTTGATAACACAAAACACGATAAAGTAAAAATTAGGAAACATAATCATTTATAAAATTCAAATTTCTATTTATCAATAAAACAACCATAAAAACAATCCAACAATCAAATTAAATTACATTAAATTAAAATAAAATAAATTAAAATTCTGGTAATTATTTAAACTATCACATTAGATAATATTATTATCAAAATATTCCTTAGAATTATAAAAAACAATTTTCTATTAAATACAATCTTAAAAGTTTTATAAAAGATTTGTAGTCAGATTGTTTTTTTTTTTTTTTTTTTTTTAAATTGTGGATACTTTCTTACTAAGTTACAGCTTTCCAAAATATAAAGAGAACAAAGAGTTGAAATTTTTAGATTCTTAAAGTGTGGTCTACAGCTGTTTGGAATTTTTATGTTTGCTAAAATTCTTAGTACCGTTTTTGCAATATAAATGTCTTGTGCATCAGTACTATTACCCCAAAAGACGACGCCGTAACTTAACCTTGAATTTACATAAGCATGGTACAGTGACAAAGCGGTGCTCAAGTCAGTAGTATTATTATTTTTTTTATTTCCGCTAAACCGCACGCAAAACTAGTCAATTTAAATCTCATCGTCCAATATTTTTTTATTTTTTTTATTTTAGGTTTGTATCCAGTGTTAACCCTAATAAAGTGAACTTATTGACGGAATCAATTTTTATATTTCTGTACTTAAAATCAATATTTAATGCAGTATACTTGTCCTAGCCACGATCATACATGACTTACAGAATTCTGTGCTGACTATAAATTTAAAATTGTTTGGTTAAACCGTTCTGTTAGTTTTTTTTTTTTTTTATTTTGTTGTTTGTGTAAAAGTTTCAACATTCTGACTATACCAGTTTATCAGACACTACCTAAAGACAGAGGAACAAACAGCGAAGTCTTAGTAATTGGGTCCCGTTTATATGTAAGTCATACTAATACGAATATTCGTCGATGTAGGAAATAAAGAAAAGGTATGATATAGTATACACTTTGTAATTAATGTAATTAAAACTATTTTAATCCTAGTTTTAAAATGGGTATAACTTTCAAAAATTTAAAGAAAAATATATATAATTGAGGGGATTTTAGAGTAGGAAGTTTTAGATATAAAATACTAATGTTTTCTTTACTACCATCTTGACTATCATTTGTACTACCACAATTACAGGCCTATCTAAAACTATGCTTATTTGCTAAGGTATTTGAGCGAATTGTTTGAAACCAGGTCTACTCAGCTTTGAGCTCTGGTTTAGTGAGGAACAACATGGTTTTTTTTTTTTTTTTTAAGGAAACGATCAACAGTATCTAATCTTGTTATTACGTATGACTGTATAAGTAGCTGTATGGATGCTGGAGCTCAAGTCAATGTTTATACACAGACTATGAAAATGATTTGACTGCATTGACCAGCCTATAATGTTACGTGAGTTGAAAGCTATTGGTATATATAAAAGATGCTTTGAAAACTAAGATAGTCCTGTATGCAGTTGATATAAAAACTGCTAAGTGCATTCAGTCTCCAGCAGATGTTCGCAAACTTCAAAACGATCTTGATAGTTTTCAAAGTTATTGTGAAATCAATGGCTGAGGAATTTATGATTCCTTGGCTCTGGCCACCCCCTTCCTATTACATATTGTATGTTAGTATTATTTGGCGATCCTGCCAGGATATGTGAAATCAAAAGGTCAATTTGAATGTCTCAAAAAGTTATTTGTTTTGTGACTTTAACTCGCAATTTATCTTTATATAAAACGAAAATTTAAGATAACAATAGTCTAAGACACATCCAGATAACTAGAGTTGCGAAAACAAGTGATTTAGGGTTAATACATGACAGCGAACACTTATTCGACAAGCTTACAGAACATATAGCTGTATTTTGATTGCTAGTACAGCTTCCGATTTATATAAATATTTAGTTTATTTACCAAGTTTTTTTTTTTTTTTATATAAAAAACCCAATATTGTACTATAATTATTTTGGTAAACATTTGTGAAAACTCCCTTGCAAAAGAGCTTTTGGAAATGTTATTACTAATATATGTTTAAAAGTAGCTTTAATTTTTCTGAAGAATGTAAATAAAATCTGAGAAATGAGCATAACAAATCTTTTAAAGTAAAATATATAACTCTTTAAAAACATAAGAAAATTCCTTGTTAAGTGAAAAACTGGTTCTATATATATTACAATGAGTAAAGGCATTTTTTTTTTTTTTTTTTTAAATATTGATGTTGATGTCTTTTTATTTGCATTTTCTCTTAAAATTGTTTGTATTTGTATTATTGTATGGTATGTTTTCTGTGCATGTGTGAACATCTGTTATTGGCCTTGCTTTATTTATTTTATTAACTGTGTAATAGAGTAATAATGTGGCTATTAATGTTCCCAATAATATAAGTAGCCCCTTTTTTTTTTTTTTTAGCTGTAACACTTATGAACTAACAAAATTCTAAGTAACCAAAAATCCGAACACACATGTTGATTTATTTTATGAATCTGAGTTAAATGTCTTCGAAACTAATAGATCTAAAGGTCTTATTTCATCTAATGTTATTAGGCTTTAAGAAACATATAGAACTTAGGCTGACCATATCTGAATGGGTTGAAATATTTAAATTAAACTAGAATTTACATAACTGTTCAGTAAAGCACAGTCTAAGACATACTTAAGCTGCAAAACACAAAAAAAAATACAATTAACTAAACCAAATATTAAAAGTCCATCGATTTGTCAGAGAAACGGTTATGAAATGGCGATCAAGCTGTATAATCTAGTAAAGGATGAGACAAAATTACTGACATACAATAAATATAAAATTATCATTTTTAATTATCTGTTGGACAACTGTTTCTATATAATTGATGACTTTATTAAAAATTGCAATATATGACTTTAAAAATTTAAACTATGTTTTTCTCTTTTTTTTTTTGACATTGAAATTGTAATAAAGTTTATATAATATTTTGACATGTCTGATTGATGTGATTTACTGTATAATATAATAATTATATATAATTTTTTTTTTTATTTTTTTATGACATTTTAATTTTAATAAAATTTAGAATATGTGTACATGTGTTGCCTTGATTGACTTAAAATTTTTTAATAATGTTTTAATTTTTTTTTTTTTTTTATTACGATAGACAATGTTATTATAGTAGTTTTAAGATATGTAAAAAAAAATTATCAATAATTTTAATGTTTAAAAATTTGCACACCTTACTGGCAGTACATACATAGGCCTTCATTTTATATACCACCATTTATACTCATGTATTGGCAAATAAATGATTTTTATTTTTTTATTTATTATTTATTTAAAAGTTATACTTAGCTTCAACCAGTTCTGTGATGGTAAAATAATGATGTGCTTCTGATCCCATCTATACTACTTCAGCACAACCTCATCACTGGATGTCAACTGACGAAGACGGACCTCTCCAAGTCCTCGTTTTAGATTGTCTATGGCACCGAGAAGCCCTGGAGGCTTGCCAATTGGAATGCTAGACTTGTCTCCGGACATTGTACATTCAACCTGAAATGTTTAAAATATCCGAAACGTAAACTATTCTTCATAGATGTCATAAGCAAGTAGCAAAGTATATTAATGTATTCAGACGTTTACGTTAATAATCTTACTCAAATAAACATAAATTAAAATAAAATGAAGTTCATGATCTTTTCAACAGTGATAATAATGACGCATAATGATCCAGCAAGATAAATAGAAAAAAAAACGGTAATGATAATAATTAGAAAAGCAGGTAAATATAAAAACAATTCGGTAACAAGAAAACAATTCAGTCACCATTCTTAGCTAACAAATTACTTGGCAATAAAATGTACCTACAATATTTTTAGTATTAGTTACTAGTTGTTGCAATTATAGCCTTTCAAATAAAATTAGTATCGTTATGTAATTCAACTACTAGTATTTATACATTCATTTTCTTAAGTAGCTTATTATTTGAACAAGTAATCGTCAACTATGATGAATAAAATAGGTCTACAGAAATAATATATTCATATACCTATATTCGGCGTGATTGTTCATGTTTATGTTATATTCATACACACTCTCTCTACCCGTAATTGCATTGCATTAAATAAATAAGTAGCGAGGGAAACGTACCGGTCACTACATTGTATATAATAAATAAGAAGCGAGGGAAGCGTACCCGTCACTAGATTGTATTAAATAAATAGGAAGCGAGGGAAACGTACCCATCACTAGATTATATTAAATAAATAAGTAGCGAAGGAAACGTACCAGTCACTACATTGAATAAAATAAATTAGAAGCGAGGGAAACGTACCCATCACTAGAATATATTAAATAAATAAGTAGCGAAGGAAACGTACCAGTCACTACATTGTATAAAATAAATGAGAAGCGAGGGAAATGTACCCATCACTAGATTATATTAAATAAATAAGTAGCGAAGGAAACGTACCAGTCACTACATTGTATAAAATAAATGAGAAGCGAGGGAAACGTACCCATCACTAGATTATATTAAATAAATAAGTAGCGAAGGAAACGTACCAGTCACTACATTGTATAAAATAAATGAGAAGCGAGGGAAACGTACCCATCACTAGAATATATTAAATAAATAAGTAGCGAAGGAAACGTACCAGTCACTACATTGTATAAAATAAATGAGAAGCGAGGGAAACGTACCCATCACTAGATTATATTAAATAAATAAGTAGCGAAGGAAACGTACCAGTCACTACATTGTTTAAAATAAATGAGAAGCGAGGGAAACTTACCCATCACTAGATTATATTAAATAAATAAGTAGCGAAGGAAACGTACCAGTCACTACATTGAATAAAATAAATGAGAAGCGAGGGAAACGTACCCATCACTAGAATATATTAAATAAATAAGTAGCGAAGGAAACGTACCAGTCACTACATTGTATAAAATAAATGAGAAGCGAGGGAAACGTACCCATCACTAGATTATATTAAATGAATAAGTAGCGAAGGAAACGTACCAGTCACTACATTGTATAAAATAAATGAGAAGCGAGGGAAACGTACCCATCACTAGATTATATTAAATAAATAAGTAGCGAAGGAAACGTACCAGTCACTACATTGTATAAAATAAATGAGAAGCGAGGGAAACGTACCCATCACTAGATTATATTAAATAAATAAGTAGCGAAGGAAACCTACCAGTCACTACATTGTATAAAATAAATGAGAAGCGAGGGAAACGTACCCATCACTAGATTATATTAAATAAATAAGTAGCGAAGGAAACGTACCAGTCACTACATTGTATAAAATAAATGAGAAGCGAGGGAAACGTACCCATCACTAGAATATATTAAATAAATAAGTAGCGAAGGAAACGTACCAGTCACTACATTGTATAAAATAAATGAGAAGCGAGGGAAACGTACCCATCACTAGAATATATTAAATAAATAAGTAGCGAAGGAAACGTACCAGTCACTACATTGTATAAAATAAATGAGAAGCGAGGGAAACGTACCCATCACTAGATTATATTAAATAAATAAGTAGCGAAGGAAACGTACCAGTCACTACATTGTATAAAATAAATGAGAAGCGAGGGAAACTTACCCATCACTAGATTATATTAAATAAATAAGTAGCGAAGGAAACGTACCAGTCACTACATTGTATAAAATAAATGAGAAGCGAGGGAAACGTACCCATCACTAGATTATATTAAATAAATAAGTAGCGAAGGAAACGTACCAGTCACTACATTGTATAAAATAAATGAGAAGCGAGGGAAACGTACCCATCACTAGATTATATTAAATAAATAAGTAGCGAAGGAAACGTACCAGTCACTACATTGTATAAAATAAATGAGAAGCGAGGGAAGCGTACCCATCACTACATTGCATTAAATAAATAGGTAGCGAGAGAAACTTACCTTTCAAATGGTTTCTCGCCACCCACTTTTTATTATTATTATTTATTTTTTTTTATATTATAATTCTTTTATTATGTTCCCCTATATTTATGAAGCTGCTTTATTAGTTAAGAGAGAAATCTATAATTATACATCCGCTCCCCTAAGATTTCACTCTGAATGTCTGCAAAATCTCAATAAAGACAAACTATATGTACCTCATTATAATTATTAATTAGCCTCAAGCAGCAAAACTATTTTTATTATGGCTTGTAGAATTTATAATGCAAATTCTATAAATATAAAATTGTTATGTTTTAATAAATTTAAAAAAAAATAAAAGAAATGCTTGAATGGCTATTAGGATATTGTTTTTATTATATTTTATTTGAATATGGTTTTAGCTGTGAGATTGACATTTTAAACTTAGGGCGACATGTAATTAGTTAAGTCATTCTTTATTTTTGTCTTTATTATAATTTAAAATCATATTCCTATATTAATAAAATGTAAAAACTTATGTTGTAAGCTTGGAAGAACAAAATGTGTAGGGAACAATAACTTATATGCTGTAACCACCTTGTAACCCACATTTACAGCGAATAAATGACTACATTGATTAATAATTCACTTAGTATTAATATATTCAATGCATAAGAAATAGAAGAATTCCAAATTTGAATTGTAGTCTAAAAATGTGTAAAATTAAAGTGGTATTATTCATATATATTACTGATATACTCCTTTAATCTTATAATCACAATTAATTGCATCTTCATCCATCAATGCATTTAACCAAAATAAATATGGTGGATAAAGAATTTGAAATTGTTTCAAATAAGAACAAAAGTTTAATCACTTATTTGATTTGTGTTGTTAACAAATACGTAGTGTACTTATAATTTAATTTGTCATAGTGACGCCACAATTTAAACAGAAGTTCTTAAGTCAACTCATCGTTACTTTAGTGATCAGCTTAACCCACTCATACGTCTACTATTTACAGAGACACTACTAGTAAGTTACTACAGCTGATTGCTCCAAAACTAACAGGGAGTGCCCTAGCCAAGCACTTCGGAACCATTCCGTACGCAGCTTTACAATATTACGCTCAAATATTGGTTTCTTAGAAACAATGACTATTCTATAAACATTAAAATACTTTGTTCGAGCATCGATTTGCTATATTATAAATCATAAAATGTTAAATGGCGTCACTACAACAATGTGGAAAAGAAAAATAAATGAATAACCAAAAAGCAATGTACCTACATACTTGAATGGACGTGAATATATCACCGCTTCTGAAGTTTGAAGAAAAACGACTATTGATGATGATGATTACTATATATTATACTATTCAATGTACATTACATTATTTGATGCCTTCATCACAAGTCACTCTCCCGCGCATCCAAACTAGGAATCCCGCCTTCATCTTTTTCTCATCTTGACATTGACATCAATTGCAGTGTCACGGCACACTGTCGGTGTTGCCAATTCATAAAAATATGACACTTGAATCAGTAATATGCATGAATGGTAGAACTTAATACATGTAATATTAAAAAAAACATAACAATCTTAGAAATGATTGTATATAGATCAGTTACAAAACTATATTGTAGAAAATATTGTGTCCTTAAAAATCGTTTTTCAAAAGATTATCGAAGACACTTCTGAAATTCGAAAATAATAATATCTTGGCAGTACTTAAATAACAGAAATACAATATTTGAATACTTTTATATTTTGTCAAAGTTATGTTTGGCGCTGGATCATCTATTAGTCGAAAATCATAACATAAGCAATTACCTACAATCAGAACTACTAGGTTTGTCTGGACAACTGTACAAGATCTCTATATAGTTTTGTGATGTACCAATTTACTGGACTATTATTAGCTAAACGGTGGATATATGAGTGCCGTTCTAAATTCAAATTCGAGCGAAGCGAGGCGGGCGTTTGACCGGAAGTCATTAGTAGAGATACTAACCGAGTTCCGGTCCACCCCGAACCCTTTAATTACCCGTTTCCGAGATATTTAAAAGCAAACTTTAGTCCTGTTTACGAATAGATATGAATGCAAATTGAATTGTTAATGGACATGAGCGTAGTGCGCTGTTAAATGCTTTGTGAATAATAAATCATAGGGATTATTTTCACGAAAACTGAATTTTCAACTATTATTACAGTTATTCAACATGTACTTAATATTTTAAATTAAAGTAAAACTTACATATTTAAATATTTAACTTAACTTACTGAAATATTTAACTGACTCGTTGAGGGTCTCTGTCATGCGATGAGAAAAAAGGTGCTTATCATAGTCTCCTCACAATTTTTTCACATTTTAATCTTAAAGTTTGTATTTATGTTGTGTAAGTGCCGGCTTAGAATAGCACTACCTCATTTCTTCCGGTGGGTGTACGTTAGAGGCGATAAACGGTATTGGGGCTATTAAGGGATTTTTGGGCGATACGGTTGGAGACCCATCACCAACAACCTTTATTTTACCATCTTTTTCCATTCAACTTTCCAAAAGTGGCTGAGGAATTTCTAATTCCTTAGCTCTGGCCACCCCTTCTAGGGATTTATAGCCGTGAGTATATGTATGTATGTTAGTTTATAAGTAAAGTAGTTTTGGCTGAGCATTGATTCTGAGTCAGTCATCACATCAGTCAGTCCGTCTTGTCTTGCGCTTCATGCACGCGTGTCAATTTTGTTGCGGAGTCATTTTAAAACTGTATTCTCTTCTAAGATGTTAATATAAATTAAGTGATGTCAAGGACAATTTTGATCACCATAAAAATGGTTATAGTGAGTCAATCTTAAAAGATATACACATACTGTTGCGAACATTTTTTAGATCATTTAAAGAGGAATACATATATTCTGGGTAACTTAAGCCGTTAACGCAGCGCACACAACGGAAGCCTTAAAATATGAATAATAATCCCCGTTTTTCCAACATTTTTCGCTGATTCTTTGCTTCTTTTGGTCGCACCGTGATGATTTATAGCCTAAAACCTTCCTCAATAAATAGACTATCCAACACAAAATATTTTTCCAATTCGAAGCAGTAGTTCCTGAGATCGTAGCGTTCAAACAAACAAACAAACTCTTCAGCTTCATAATATTAGTATAGATTTGAAGAAACATTGTTTTATAAGTCAAATGTCAAACTCAAACATTCACGCCGTACATCTCCGTACAAATAAATAAATATATATACGGACATATTATACACAGATCAAGTTACCCCAAACTAAGTAAGACTTGTATTATGGCTATTTTATATTATAACTCAACGATATATTTTATATTATATAATATACATTTGCTGTGTAGTGTCGGCTTAGAATAACACTACCCCATTTCTTCCGGTGGGTGTACGTAAGAGGCGACTAACGGTATTGGGGCTTTTAAGGGATTTTTGGGCGATGTGGTTGGAGACCCATCACCAACAACCTTTATTTCACTATCTTTTCCCGACGCAACTTCCAAAAGTGGCTGAGGAACTTCAAGTTTCTTAGCTCTGGCTACCCCTTCTAAGGATTTATAGCCGTGAGTATATGTATGTATGTATGTAATTTACATATAAATAACACCCAATACTAAGAAACAATCATTTATGCTCATCACATAAATGATGCCCGCAGCGGGGATCGAACGCGTAACCTCCGGACCGAGAAGCTAGTCACCTATCCACTCGGCCACGGCTGTCGTCATCATTCTGAACATCACGTGACATTGTCACCTTGTGTTCAGAGTTCCCACTTTTGCTTGGACAGTGTACCCACGTGATAGAGACAGGCCTATCACCGTTTTGTACGAATACACAGCATGACAAAGTACAACTCAGCCATGTGGGTTTCCTCACGATGTTTACCCTCATCGTTAACAACCATGATAAATTAATCACACACATGTCTTTAGAAAAGACTAATGGGTGTCGGCCCGACCCGGGATTTGAACCCACGTCTGTCTGTAAATCTGACGCAAGTTCTTATCCATTGAGCTATCACGGTTACTATAAAAAGTATCATAAACATAACATAACATAACATAAACGTTCACGCCGTTAATCCCCGAAGGGGTTGGCAGAGGTACCAATACTCCTGAACTCACATGGCAAGCGCCATCTAGTTTCCAGGGAAGGTACCCACGTTTTGCTTAGACAGTGTACTCACGTGATAGGGGGCAGGCCTATCGCCGTTTTGTACGAATACACTGTCACATGACTAAGTACAACTCAGCCATGTGGGTTTCCTCACGATGTTTTCCCTCACCGTTAGCAACCATGATAAATTAACCACACATATGACTTTAGAAAAGACAAATTGGTGTAGGCCCGTCCCAGGATTGGAACTCACGCCCTTCTGTTTTTCGGGCGGGTGTTCTACCCACTGGACTATCATGTCGCTATAAAGTATCCTGTGTCAATAACGATATTTATATTAATGCCTCTTTAAAATATGTTGAGAACCCCGTTCAATGTAAATGATGGCAGGATACCATTGTAAATAACGAAATCATTTTAAATTATTATTTGCTTTTATTCTACGACGTTTTCATTATTATACACTTAGAACTACACTAACATCTTAGTACTTGTATTGGTCGAAATCACGGTCCATGAATTTGCTGTTGACAAACATATCCTTGTCCATGTAGGTCATATCGTCGTGCTTCATCACCATGTTGGTGAAGTCGATGTTCTTGCTGGTGTTCATCATCTCGATGTCTTTGTGGAAGATCATGACGTCGGCCATCTTCATGTTGTTGGTGAAGAAACGGGGCATATCGATCTCACGGTCGAAGGGGAAGCCAAGGGGCATGGTGTCCATGCAGACGCTGAATCGGCAAACCTTGCGGTCACGCATAACTTCCATGTCCAAGTTGCTCATCATCATACCGGTACGCACCGGAGTGATGATCACGTAAAGTTGCATCTCCAAACCACCACGACGACCCATTGGCAACAACAGGCGGTGAGGGAAACCAGTGCGGTCCTTGTGCCACCAGGTGTCACGAACAACCTTCTCTTCGCCTCCCATCATGTCAACAACCTTCTGGTCCCACATCTTCCTGGTCCAAGGTCTGTCACCGATGATGTTGTGCATCTCAGTGGAGTCACGAACAATAGTGTTCTTTCCGGTTTCCAATTTGTACATGAAAGTGTCGATCTCGACCATGTCCATACGCTTACGGTTAAGATCCATAAGACGACCCATGCAGTCGTATTTGGGACCGAGGAAGACGCGGACAATAGAGTCAACAGTCTTGTCGGAGACAACATCAATAGTGACCTTGAAGGAGTGGTGGTTCAGGCGGCGCTGACGGGCAACCATGAGCATATCGACTTGTCTCTTGTGCATTTCAACGTCATTCATGTATACGGCGTTAGTGATGTCCATATCGTATTCGTCGAAGAATGTAACCAGTTTGTCGGTGGAAAGACCTTCAACCTTGACTCCGGGGAAGTCGAGCTCATCACGAGTGTATTTGGGAAGGAGTTTCTTGAAGAGAACGACGGTGTTGGTGATGCGCTTCATCAGCTTCCAGTACATGGGGTCACGGAGACATGTCTGGTACATGTCGGTGACCATTGGTACGTAGGTGTAACTGTAAATAAAAAGCAATGTTACAAGAGTTTATCTACTTAGTTTTGTGGATTAGGCTCCTGTATTGAACATATGTGTATTTATTTTTATCTTTGTAAATCTGTGACTATACAAACATCATTTTTTATTATATTTTAAGTTGGATTACTTACGTGTCAATGTTGTAGTCCTGGTAGGTGAGCATTCGCTTGTACAGGTGCATGAAGTTCAAGAATTTTCCGTGATGTTTGAAGCCCATCTTGCCGAACATCATACGAGCAAGAACTTCTATATCTTCGGGTTTCTTGATTTTCAAGACTGTGCCGTCGTGCTGGTAAAATTAAATACTTGTTAGTTAACTAATATTCATACAAATATATACTGCAAAAGTAAATGTTAAGAAAAGTTACCATTTCAATGTGTCCCCTAAGGATGGCATCACGGATCATTCTTTCCATGTCATCAATAAGTCTGAGTAATTCCAGTTTTTCATCAGTGGCAAGAACCATGTTGTTCATACGCATCGGCATCTCTTCACCGTTGTGCATACGGATCTTGGGCCAGTAACCAGTCTTCATGACCGATGTGAACATGAGGGGCTTGATGTCGCACATCTCGTGGGAGAGACGTTCCAGTCTGTAGCGGGCGAGAAGTTGCTGGTACAGGTACATCATCATCTCACCACGACGCTCCTTGTTGATCATCATCATATCGTCACTGGTCATCCATACATGGTAGTCCATGTGGAAGTAGTAGAAGTAGGTGTTTAGGTCGATATCTTCGGTGAAGTAGTTGAGGCGATCTTCGACGGTCAGGGCGTGACGGACGTCTTTCCTGGTGTCAATCAGAACGACGTTCTTTTCGTTGACGCGGATGTTGTAGTAGTTGAGAAGGACGGGGTCTACAACTCCCTTCTTCAATTTCATCATGAAGGCTTTGTGGATGACATCAGTGTTGACAAAGAAGTAGGGGTAGATTTCGTAAGGAGCGGGCATGATGATGCCGCGGCAGTCGTCACGGTGCAAGACTGCGACGGTCATGGCGTACACGAACATGCCTTCGTTAATGTGTTCGCGGAACCAGCAAGCGCAACGGATGAAGGTGTCGAAGTCCTTCGCGTAGTAGAGGACATGGAACACTTTGACGGCCTCGTACATTTGCTTGGTGCTAGTGGGGACGAAGATCTCTCCACGCGGCAGCATACCCATCTTGTATGTGTCCAAGAACATTTTGACGACGTCAGTTTTCTGGAAAAAATAAGCGAATTATAATGATTGAGAATTTTGTCTTAGAGAACTTCTGTAACTGAGCACATAGTATATATATATATATATATATATATATATATATATATATATATATATATATATATATATATATATATTCTTGTAGTTTTAGTATTACTCTACTTAACTAAGATATAATTTTATGGTATTTTCAATATATTTACCATGAACTTGTCAAGATGGTTGTCGAAGGTCCATTCCTTAGCGCAGTCGCGGATGTCGGCGTACATGGTTGGCTGCAGAATGTTGTTCAGCAGCTTCATTATGATGGTTTCCTTAACCCTTATGTCTTTGTCGACTGCCGAAAAACACATACATTATTAAATACACTTGCACAGAAATCTTGTATTTTTTCGGAGATGTTAAATATGGGACTCAATTTTCTCAACTAAAAATGAGCCTCAGCGATAATATTGTTAGACGTGTTTTTTTTATGCTCCATATTTTGATTTGAGAAGATTAACGTCATCTATAATTGTCTAAAAATTTTCTTTAAACAACTCTTAATTTTTCTCTTGTTAAAAATATAGAAAAGTACAACTTACCCAAGTTTTCCTTGCCGATGAGAACCATGTCGTCTTTGACGATCATGGCGCTGGCGACTGCCACGAGGGCAGTTAATAGTACAAACACCTTCATGATATGACCACGTCCAAACCGGGACTGATACCTTATTAATCAATTCTGCACTATTTATACTCACCTGGCTTCCAAAATCTCACTTACAAAAACCAATCTTATTCACAAGACTTAAAGGTGACAGTATTATACGTAATTACGTCAGGTGTCATTTGATTTGCATTGTTTTTCTTTCCAACCATTTCTCCGAGGTTATCAATGCACAAAAGTTCAAAAGTTCGACGATACAAAGTTACAGTATCTGTCGTCTTATCAATTCTTTCACGAAAGTGAAACAATAGCTCTGGTGCAACTGACGACGACACTGATAACAAATATGCTAATTAAGAAGCTAGCTTGTATAGTGAAGTAATCGCCGCAAAAAAAAAATACTATCCAGCAGTTTTCGATTGGTGCTTTACACCAAAGAAAAGTTTCCTTTTAAATTTTAGGAAATTCTACTAAAGTGTTGGCTTTGATTCCTCACGAAACTTCAATTCCAAATGAAGCTTTGGGAGCCCAGTAGATTCTACTTTGAATTCAACCAGTAATTATTTCAGTCAGTAAAGAATAGTTTTTCCATTAAAATAAATTAACTGTTATATTTGCCCACTGAGAGACTCGACCCTACCTTGTATAGTATAATTTGGAAAGGTGCGAGTTGGTAGATACTAGCATAGAGACTAACGACTACATTGCCACCAATCAACAAGTACCTTGGACTAATGGCTGTACGTGCCTTCTGAAGCATGACATCCCTAAATTTCCGGAGATCAGATGATCAAAGACTACATCGTAACATTCATGAATCCCACTTTGAATCACCCTATTAAAAAGTCTTACATTTCTCCGTTTTGAAGGAACTCATCTCTACTATATTCACTCATCTTCCCAGCAACAAGTTTTGAAATAAGGGATATGTCTGCTGACGCTCTCAGAAAAAGTATATTATTTTAAAAGTTTTTTTTTTTAACTATAACTATAAATACAAAAAAGAGGTAGCCAGAACTAGAAATCCCTCAGCCGCTTTTGAAGTTACGGAAAAATTTAAATTGTAACAGAATGTTGATGTTGGGTCTTCAATCGCATCGCCAATCACTTCAAACGCCTCAATATCCTTAATCACCTCATACACTGCCTCATACATTTTGAGTTGTACTTAGGGTATCCGTCACCACGGGAAGAAATGGTTTAGTGTTATTCCGATCCGCCGCTATACAACCATTTAAACATTCAATATGTGAAAAATATAATGGCAAATAATTTAAACAAGATGCAAGAAAAAGGCTCGACTGTTAAAATAACTTCTAAAGTCTATAACGTCATGTTACGTCTGACAGCGAAATATTAGATAAGTCACAATCTCTGCTCGTTACGACAAAGTGCCGTACTCAGCATTTGCACCTGCTGCCAACAACTTTACATTATTGCTGTATTTAATAACGGTCATTTCATAGTCGCTATTCACTGAAAATTTACATTTTGAGCATTAAGTAAATTTTTGCTGAAAAAAAACCTAGCGTAGTCTCACAAATAAGATGGTTGATCGAAATAAATGAAAAGGACATTGTTTGTTTTCTTTTCCACACCCTTTATTCCTATAGGGGAAGGTAGAGTCTTTCGATTGCCAATTTGCACGAACTTGACCATAATATTGCCGTGTAGTGTCGGCTTAGAATAACACTACCCCATTTCTTCCGGCGGGTGTACATAAGAGGCGACTAACGGTATTGGGGCTTTTAAGGGAATTTTGGGCGATGCGGTTGGAGACCAACCTTTATTCCACCATCTTTTCCCCACACAACTTAAAAAAGTGGCTGAGGAATTTCTAATTCCTTAGCTCTGGCTACCCCTTCTAGGGATTTATAGCCGTGAGTATACGTATGTGTGTATGTATGTTGACCAGTCACTCTACCTCCTTTCTTTAATATTTATTTATGTGACTTACAAAACAGGTTACATTCTATACAAGTGAAAATACATGACACGTGTTAGTAAAGCATGAATATAAATATCAAAAGTTTTAAAGACAGAATAAAAAGACAGACACCTATATTACTATCACAAATACATACTAAGAGGTAGGTTCAATTAAGCAGAAAAAAGAAAATATAAGAACTAGCTAACATATTTAGTAATTTTAAGTTTGAAACACTGAAATCCTTTATCAAATATACCTAATTTATCATTGCTGTGTAGTGTTGGCTTAGAATAGCACTACCCCATTTCTTCCGGTGGGTGTACGTAAAAGACGACTAACGGTATTGGGGCTTTTAAGGGATTTTTGGGCAATGCGGTTGGAGACCCATCACCAACAACCTTTATTTTACCATCTTTTCCCCACTCACATTTCCAAAAGTGGCTGAGGACGTTCTAATTCCTTAGCTCTGGCTACCCCTTCTTGGGATTTATAGCCGTGAGTTTATGTATGTATGTATGTTATCATTGGACGACGTGATAGCTCAGTGGGTAGAACACCGTTTATCGTGCAGACGACTAGTGTTCTAATCCAGGGTCGGGCCTACACCAATTTGTCTTTTTCAAAGACATACATGTGGTTAATTTATCATGGTTGTTATATAACGGTGAGGGAAAACATCGTGAGGAAACCCACATAGCTAAGTCGTACTTAGTCGTGTGACAGTGTATTCGTACAAAACGGCGATAGACCTGCCCCCTATCACGTGAGTACAAGCAAAACGTGGGTACTCTGAACACCAGAGGAATTAATACCTCAGCCAACCCCATCGGGGATATTTGGCGTGAACGTTTGAGTTATCATTGGAAATTTTAAGTTCGCTATACAAGCGACGCATTCTAGTGAGTGGGTTATAATATGAAGTATTATGCTTCTTAATATGAATCTTAGGTTAACATTAAACATACATACATATACTCACGGCTATAAATCCCTTAACGGGGTAGCCAGAGTTTTGGAATGATAAATTCCTCAGCCACTTTTGGAAGTTGATTGGGGAAAAGATGATAATAATAAACGTTTTTGGTGACGGGTCTCCAACCACATCGCCCAAAAGTCACTTAAGAAGTCCCTATACCCTTAGTCGCCTCTTACGATCACCCACGGGTAGAAATGGGGTAGTGTTATTCTAAGCCGACACTTCACGGCAAACATTAAAATCATGTCCAATTTGCTCTTGTATTCTTTTCACTTCGGATTCTCATCAGGATCAGAAATATTCATTTCAACCAAACTGCATTATCTACTGTCATTCGAGCCTTTTCAGGTAATGCGGATTGAATATTTGACTTTTCCCAAAATTGGATGAAGATTTGCTAATTCTGGCTACCTTTTATGACTTTTACATTAATACATACATACTTACATATACTCACGGCTATAAATCCCATGAAGGGGTAGCCAGAGCTAGGGAACTAGAAATTCCTCAGCCACTTTTGGAAGTTGCGTGGGGAAAAGATGGTGAAATAAAGGTTTTTGGTGATGGGTCTCCAACCGCATCGCCCAAAAATCCCTTAAAAGCCCTAATACCGTTAGTCGCCTCTTACGTACACCCACCGGAAGAAATGGGGTAGTGCTATTCTAAGCCCACACAACACAGCAAACGTTTACATTAATAAATACATATTTATTGACAAACATTTGCAAGTCTCCAGTACGTTAATGCTAATATGAACCCTAGTTGACCTGAGCGTCTCGAAAGACCTAGGCACGAAAATAAGATAACAACCAAACATTGTATCATATCATTTAACAATAAGGTCTTTATCATCGAATGGTGATATCACGATGATGTAACGCCAATTAGTACCAAAACATATTGTGGTTGGTCTTCGGATAGGTCGGTGGTGGTGCACTGGTATCATAAGGTATTTGGAACGGGCTTTATTTTTGCTGAATGAATTTATTTGTATTTTATTGTTTTGTTATATTCTATGATTGGAATCATTTAAAATGTGTACGGCGTCGAAAAAATATTGCCTGTTTTACTATTAATTTTACTTCAAACTTTTGCATTTTTTTAATTATCTTAAATAAAAAAATATAGTACTTTATGATTTTCATTAAAACGTAGAAAAAAACAAGCACCAACAATAATTGTTTGATATATTTGTGTAAATTTAAATGAAACCTACATTAGATAAGTAGGTTTACTTTTGTTTCGCGAATTTAGTTTTAATTTACTTTAGCATACATAGCTTAAACAGCATTTGAATTATTTAAGTTTATTAGACAAAAATACCTATGAATTGAATCTATGACGAATCACTAAAACGATAAGCAAAATGATACTCAATTTCTTAGCCTTTCTATTTTACGTTAGGTATTGTATATAGAACTTTTCCTGAAACATACTATACATGATTTGATAAACTAAAAGCACAATCATGCAATATGACAATTTAATAACTGTGTACTGAATACATATATAAAAATTCTCATAAACATTGCATACCCCTTCAACAATGAACAGCTAAAGTATATGGATAACGAGGTGATATTAAAATTCAACAACCCCTCCATTCCGTGTTACTGAATATTCATTACGTTTCTTTATACGTGCTTTCACTTTCGAGCTCACACGTTTTATATTCGTGTCAATTTAAAAAAACACATGTTCCGTGAAAACTTTGTAACGGATTAATTTGAAGTAATTTCCATTAAAAATGACAGGTTCTGTAGCCGAAGCAGCATCAATTTCACTCTTATGCTGAATGTCAAGTTGAAGATAATACAATTACTAGTTGTTTTGAATATCATTGTGTTACATGGATGGATTGCAATAATCGCATTTGTTTTTTATAATAACATCTCCGTAGACTTTTTATTTGTGGTCATTTATACTGTTGTATATTATAACAGGCTTTTTCTAGTCAAATTTCCAATTTGTTTCGTAAATAGTAAAAATATTTAAAAATACACAACCATGATAGCCCAGTGGGTAGAACACTCGGTTATCGTGCAAACGACTAGTGTTCAAATCCTGGGTCGGGCCTACACCAATTTGTCTTTTCTAAAGACATATGTGTGGTTAATTTATCATGGTTGTTAACGGTGAGGGAAAACATCGTGAGGAAACCCACATGGCTGAGTTGTACTTAGTCATGTGACAGTGTATTCATACAAAACGGCGATAGGCCTGCCCCCTATCACGTGAGTATACTGTCCATGCAAAACGTGGGTACTCTGAACACCAGGTGACAAAGTCACGTGATGTTCAGAAGTATTAGTACCTCTGCCAACCCCTTCGGGGATATTCGGCGTGAACGTTTATGTTTATGTTATTTAAAAATAGTCCACGCGAACGTAGTTATAGGAACAGCAGCAGGCGGAAAACTTGTCATAAATAAATCAAACATGTCACGAAAAGACCATTTGTTTTCGCCCGATTTTGGATTTGAATCCACGCATTTGTCTGCTTCAAGGGCATTTCTCATAAACAGTCAGCTGTCAAGTTGGTTAAAATAATTGTTAACTTAAGCAACATAAACATATAAATCTATTAAAATTTACCTTTAATGTATCATGCAACATAAAATTTGTTAGTATATAAATTACAACGGGGATAAACGGCGTGAACGTTTATGTTATGTTATGTTATGTTATGTAGTATATAAAATATCCTAAGTTTCCCGTAAAAATAATAATCGATGTAAACACATAAAGATAAAATGGTTACCCACTGCATGTCAACAGTTTTAAGCGGATTAAACTTTGTATTTCTTTTTATCACGAATTTTTGTATGACTCATAATTCTACCTTTTGCATTGCAAGTAGACTGCTTTAGGTCACGTGTGTACTAAATAAGCTCGCAGTTAATATTAGGTTGGCTGGGTTTTTGCATAGTTCACATGGCAACACTTACGTAATAAATGGTTTTCGTTGAATTAGTTGGATTGCAGTGAAGCAAAAGGAAGGTTAAGATTTTTTCTGGTTTATTTGATTCGTTATGTTTATAAATGTATATCACATAAGTAAAAGGCTTAATTCATGTAGATTGAGTTAAACTGTCATCTTCTTAGTGAAAAAAAAGTCATAATGATAATTAAATGAATTATTTAAATGTATATGTAAGAATATTGCCATATCGTTTCTTTTATATTATTATTATTGCATTCAATACAAAAGCGTTGATTTACGGAATCATTTTTTGTCATAAAACAATTCTTAGACCAATGAATGAAATCACGAAAAATATGGCCAACATAAAATAGGTATTAAAACCTTTATTCCCCAACGTAAATCAAGTTAAACAACGTACTAAAGAGGTCTAATATGGTTCTGGATAATGTTGGCTCTAAATTTCAGTGCTCAGACCAAACACTGGACAGGGGAAAAAAACTGATAATTCGCGCTCCGTTATGATGTCATAAAATGTTATTTTCTTTTAATGTTCCGCAGTTTGGAGAATGATAATTCTAATAGCCTACATACTGAGTATCTCTGATACATTTAGTAAAAAATACGATCAATGATAAGAGGGAAATAAGATGAAGAATTGCATCATTTCACATCATATCACTACAAGAGTTATTCTAAGCCAGTATAAGATATAATTAAATGTTTATAAACCACACCATTTCTTTACACTATTTAAATGTGAAAACACACCACTTATATACACAATGAACATATACTTTCATCAACCAAATGTTTGCTTTCAGCAGGAATCAAACCTGTACGTTTTCGGTAAGCAAGGTAAAAAAAATAAAACAACAGATGAAAAATACATTCACCATTCGAAAACAATCTAGGTGTTCACATCTTTTGATATAAAACCAACATATTGTATGGGTTTCCGAAAATCAAACAAACAACGGCTATTAAAGAAAGGTTTCTGGTAAATTGAGAAAAGTAACTCTTTGAACATATTTCAGGATAAAAGATTAAGCTGAAGAGAAGTTTGGAGAGAAAGCGAAACTGATTAATAAACTTTTGTTTCTTTTTTTTCTACTTGTGACTGGATTTTAACTTTTTATTTTCCTTAAAAATTGTTTCTTCTTAAACTAAATAGAGGTAATAAAATGTTATTTATAATAGTTTAAATTTATAATATGACATAGTTTTTGGTTGCGTAATTGGTGAGTAAAGATTTTATACTGAATAAAAAGTTTAGTTTCAGTTTGTGTAAATATACCCTAAGGCCAATTAAACCTACCGTAATAACTTTCCACAGTAAAAAATACTATTTTTATATTTACTACTACTCATTTTCTTTTATTTTTATTACGAAATATAGTCTAATTTCAAATCAGTTTTCAGGTTAGGGCGGTCAAGTTAGAGCGTTATGAAAAGTGTACAACGATAATATTTATTATATAAATTCAATTTGTTTTAAAGAGTGTCTTTATTTATATGGAAAAGAAGTGTATTTCCTATTTTCGAAAATGTTCTATAATTATCAAATAAAAAGTACTGATTTACATTCAGTCCAGTTTGAGTTTGCAGTGTTTATGTACGGAAAATAAACTTAGGGATTATAACTTTCTTCTTTTAAAGTTAGAGATTTTTTCAAAAATCGTTCATGTCAAAAAAGTTATAACTAAAATGCTGTGACATGCGGGCAGGATTCAATTTCGTAGAATGTAGATTTACCTTTTGTTATTCAGCTACAAAATTTCTAAAAAACACACTGCAAAAAAATACTTTTACGGAAAAAACAAGGATAAAAATATGCGCGCAATAGTGACTGCAGTCAATTTATCTCATCGATGGGGCCGCACTAATCGAACAAAAAAGGCCGCTATTCTTATTTCCGCCCAAATAATCCACTTTCGGCGTTCGTTGATTAATGACCTTATTTTTCCAACATATTCATTACGCACTGATGCTGACATTTCATTTAAAAACATATTTAAATAATATTATTATAATATATTTGCTTTGTAGTATCGGCTTAGAATATCACTACCCCATTTCTTCCGGTGGGTGTACGTAAGAGGCAACTGACGGTATTGGGGCTTTTAAGGGATTTTTGGGCGATGCGGTCGGAGACCTATCAACAACAACCTTTATTTCACTATCTTTTCCTCATGCAACTTCCAAAAGTGGCTGAGGAGTTTCCAATTCATTGGCTCTGGCTACCCCTTCTAGGGATTTATAGCCGTGAGTATATGTATATATGTATTTAAGAAAAAACTAAACATAAATCAATCAGATTGAATTGATCTGTTTTATGATACTGCTACTATTTTATGACACAGCTTATGTTTTTAGCATTATCCGAGTAATTAAGCTCTACAAAACAGAAGCAATTCCACACGAAGGCCATTTTAAGCTATTCCGTAATAAAGCTTCATTAAAACGTAGCCGCACTGCTATCTAAAAAGCTCTTTTGTCTAACTAACAATAGGTCTACGATCCATCGTAGTGGCCTGGCTGTGCGGCGTAGTCGCTAGCTGCAGGCTATGAACTACGCTCGTAGCAGCTACGAAACAAAACGAAAGCGTTAAAGTGTTCGTTAAACAAATTTGTTTAAGTGGGTTTTGTAACGTTTTCGTTTGAAATTTCAAAAGAGCAAATATATATTATGTAAAACAAGTTACTAGTTAAAGGACAATCATCCAACATTACCTAAAAAAAGATTCGTATTACTGGACTTTTTCGTTGGTAGCTGTAATTTGTATTCTTATCAAAATGTCATCAGGTAATTTGTCAATCTTGATGCGCCTAAAATCCTATAAGTAGTGATGGTCCGCCTCGATTACCATCACACGAAGCTGTCGTGTCGATGGTACGATAACTATCGGTAAGGACCGTTCACCTTTTCTTTTACTTGCGTAAGTTACAAATTACTTTGACTTTCATAAAATAAATTTTCTCGTATGTTTTGTGGAGCAATAAACAGTTTTTATCATGATCAAAATTATGTTTTATCGTGTCATACATAACGCGCAAAAATTTTCAAGAGGATGGTTCATAGTCTAAATACAATAAAACTATGAAATTCTTCTTTTTTGAGCAGCTATTTTTAAAAATAGGCATACTGTAATATCTGAACAAACATAGATTATTTGCAAAATTAATTCTAATCATATGCTAGTAATTGACAAAAACAGTTGAGCAAGTGTCAACAAAAACACGCTCAAGTGACTAGCTAAGCCAAACACAGCACTGCGGCCGCCAACGCTCGCTAATTCACTAATGAGTCTCGATAACAGCGCTGCCCACCGTTACAGCCGATGTATTACCAGCTTTTATTACTTGTAAGCTATTAGCTCGCCAGCAAACAACCATTTCACACCGACACGTTTTTACTCACGAATTCGGTGAAGCGGGAAACTCCGAGCTGAATTACCTGTAAAAACAAAGCAAGGCATTAGTTTCAGTTTATTAGGTTATGCTACGTTTTGTGCAGTTAGTACTATGGTATAAAGGTTTTTTCTGTGAATAATATACGAAGATTACTTTAGCGATTGACTATTAGTTATTTAATGGTAGATGATCCAAAAAGTATAATTTGAAACATTGACATGATTTAATATGCGGTTGAACATTTCTCCACTCTCAGCTTATTTAATTTTATGCTAAATTTTATCGTTATTAGTGAGTCTTTTTTCTTAGATAAAGTAGCAAGAGAAACAATTGTAACAATATAATTATAAAAACTGTACAGAAAATAACAAGAAACCTTAATTTTCCAAAGCAAGCACATAAGCGAACCTTTGATATCGCTTTTCCATCATCCAACTAAGACGATCAAATTCTAAGATCTCATCACAAGTAGAACTCCCGTAGCACCTGTTCCAAGTTCGATACACGTGAAAGATTGTTAGGAAGCGATGACAAAGCTGACATGAATAAGTGATTTCGGAATGTTACGAAACATCGAGTCACAGATGCGGCCATGATATATCGCAGCTTGAGACGGAGTTGCCTTCAATATCTCATTCTTGAAGAAAAAAAGGTTTTTCTTAGGTTTCGTTATCGTGATGTCATACTTTTACTTTAGAGAACAGAAGCAAGTTATTTAAAAGTCAAATGGTTTTACTTGAGAATCTGTTTTTTGTAACTATATGGGTTGTGAACTAAATATTTATTCATATTTAAAAAATCATTTTTATCGAGTCTTGTTTATATAATTTATAATGTTGGTACAATGTTTAAAAAGTCAGAAATTGTTTGATTATTATTCAATTACTTGGAAAACTAAGTCGTTACATAAAGAATTAAACTTTAAAAAGCTTTTAAAACTTAACTCTGGAAACTGAAATATATATTTTCATTTTTCAGGCCCCAATACTGTCGTGAATATTCATCAGCGTTTCAGGATGGATGCTCTGAAAACATCGAAACACAATGTGTGTTTTATTCAGCGAAGGCCTAAGGAGAGGACGCAATCAAGCCTCCAGCGTGCAGCGGCACGTGACCGCAATATAGATTGAAAAACACAGCCTGAATGCGGGAACGAGACAATACAAACAGCGCCGTTAGGTTTAACATGGGTTAATGGATAAATTGATTTCACGCATATCGGTAAGAGAAGTATGTTTCGTTTTACAAAAAAAAATTGTTTTACATTTACCTAGATGGGTATTGAAAGATTAATACTTACTTTTCTGCTAATTTAACTTGGAATAACGTTTCTGGGCCTACAGTTATTTTGCTTCTCTGGTTATTATTAGTCAATCACTTTCAAAGCTATATAAGGTGCACAAAACCTACCTACCCTAACCTGTTTACTATAAAATTCTGTTACACTGGAAAAAATGCGAACCAAATAAAAGCAAAACTAGATACAAATAGGCAAGTCGAGAGCTTTAAAAACCCACATTTAAAAAGCTCCGTGTTTTAGGAACCGTCTACAGAGTATGTTGATACGGAGTTGTGTAACCGTTGCTGCTTCCAGGAACCGTTTTCACGCTAACCGTTTCAGCGAAACAGTCAGCTGTTTGCATTTGCATTTCACTCTTTACGAGTACTTTCTACGTTTTAAATTATTTAACAGGTAATGCATTTGTTTGTTCAAAGTGAACTGCAAGCGTTTTTAAATAAATATGTAGTATGAGTAACATGTAACTACTCTAGTATGAACCTTCAGTATATTTTTGATCGAATATGAAATATTTATACTTCAAGAACTTTTGACGAAATTAATCGTATTGCGTCGACTTAGAACAACACAATCCCAAATCTTCCCGGGAAGGTCCTCTACAGACAGTGAGGGTGCTTGGCCGTTTTTAGTAATCAGATGATAACATAGCGAAAAGGTTGGTCAACATCACCAATTTTTCTTTATCTCACAACCCCGTCTATTGCTACGAGTAAATGCATTTGAGAAATTATTTACTCCAACGATATTTCTTCTCCTTTTTATCATTACATACATTACATATACTCACGGCTATAAATCCCTAGAAGGGGTAGCCAGAGCTAAGGAATTAGAAATTCTTCAGCCACTTTTGGAAAGTTGAGTGGGGAAAAGACGGTGAAAAAAAGGTCATGGGTCTCCAACCGCATCGCCCAAAAATTCCTTAAAAGCCCCAATACCGTTAGTCGCCTTTTACGTACACCCACCGGTAGAAATGGGGTAGTGCTATTCTAAGCCGGCACTACACAGCATATACTATATAAAATGAATAAACTAAAGTTAGACATGAGTTGCGAGTAGTTTATTAGATATTCCGTACGACTTACATTGTCTTACACACAAAACCAAGTTCACTCGGTTGGTCCGAACTCGGTTCGAGAGGCTCTGTAATTATCAGTTAACATCTCCGCCACTTTAAGACCAAGTTTCCAAGTTTATATTCTGCCACTTAAATACTACAACTACTTGCTAGTAGACTGTCTTGTATTCAATCATTTTCTTGAGTTGAAACATACATACAGATACTCACGCCATAAGTTCCCACTGAGGAAGGCAGGGACCATAGAAATAACAGCTTCAGAATAATGAATCCTTAATCAAATTAAAAAATTGATTGTAAATAAAAGTTGCGGGCGGGTCTCAAACATACATACATACATATACTCACGGCTATAAATCCCGTAATGGGGTAGCCAGAGCTTTGGAATGAGAATTTCCTCAGCCACTTTCTTTTGGAAGTTGATTGGGGGAAAGATGGTAATAATAAATGTTTTTGGTGACGGGTCTCCAACCACATCGCCCAAAAATCACTTAAAAAGCCCCTATACCCTTAATCGCCTTTTACGATCACCCACGGGTAGAAATGGGTTATTCTATGAAAGGAGTTATTCTATGCCGACACTGCACAGGTACACATTAATAAATCTAGTCATATACGACTTTCAATTCGTTACTTCGTTATGCCTTCCGTGTTCGTCTTCTACTGACATAACCATTCACATTAACTCTATGTTTCTTTCGCCAAAAAATTTTCACTTATCTATTTTACATTAAAAGGATTATTAGCGTTCTTACCACTGAAAATTATCTTTTCCTGTTAACCTGGAAATACACCTAATTTTCTCAAAAGCTCTCTTTGAGAGATAGAATCAGAGTATTTTCTATTCAATTGCTATTATATTACAGCGATGCCTATAAAGTTTGCTTGATTGTTTCATCTTTTGTCCATTGACGGCCACTTATCCAGATAATCCAACTTTCATTGTTTCAAACCCTTTAAGCGCTAACTGCCTAGCAAAGTAAAATAGGCAGTATTTCCAACATTAATTCCAGCAATCTAATTTCCAAAGTTTCTAATACCAAAAACTTAAAGTACCAAATTCAAACACTGTCAATCGCCTTAGACAGGTATTTCATAAAGTTTCCTTTCACGTAACCTAAAACATGGAAAGTGTATTAACGAAATAACGAGCCGAACACAACCTTTCCATCCGTGGTCCCGCGACTCGCAGGTGGAAGGCTGTGCCTGACAGCGGCTATTATAAGTTACGTCCGACATTTAACATTACTTTCGCTACCAACTTTCACGGATAAAAGTTTTCTAATTAATACTTTTTACTTATATTAATCATACTGAGAAAAGCATTGTTATCTGGGTTTAGTGTAGGAGTGGAACTAAAAAATATTAAACTTATTTATAATATAATATTAGAAACTCGGTGGAAGGAGCAAACGGAATAAGAAAAGGTTGAATTATTTAAATTTAGGGGAATATTTATTACTGAGTTATATTTAATTATGTAACAGTGTGTTTTTATAAACCGGATATATAGCATAAACGATATCTATGTGCGTCTTATATATTAGTTATATGTACCTACACCATCACTTTTGTTCTAGTATTATACATCTAAAGCGATTTTACAGCTAATTTCATATGTCATATGTGAAAGAAGGAATTATTGGAAAAGTTCTTGCAACTTCATTATTCTGCTGTCAGAAATTTGCCCGTACCGTCCAAAAAAAGGATGATAAGTCTGTCTATCCCACCGGGAACAAATCCCACATGATAGGGTATCTAACATTGATAAAAAATAGATCAGAATAAACCGTTGAAGTCCTATTAAATAATGTATATATTTTCCATTCCAGATCCAGCTCAGCTGAGCGCTGCGATGAATTCGAAATGAGCCGGCGAGTGCTTTCGATCCGATTATCAACTACTCGATTCAAAATATTCTACTATTTTAATTACTAAGTATTCTTAGCGCTGCATCATGGAAGAATCGAGGAAAATCGATGAGACTAGTATTCGAAATCCGTTGCATGTATTGTTGCACGGATGCATTTAAAATCTGTATTTTATTGAGGCTAGTTCTTTGTATTTACACATTTCTTCATTTAGGTAACTGAGAGTAATAAATACGTTTGCTTTGTATAAGGTTGAACTGATTATAAATAACACTATTGTTGAATTTTGTTTGAACCCATTTTGCACATATTGTTGATCATATTTCATCTTTCTAAAGTAATTTGTAAATGCGGAGATATTTATGAATTGTAAGTACTATATTTCCCCAGCGAAAATTGTTTTCAACCTGCATATACCTCAATCGCTTAGTGCAACACCCACGTATAGAGATGGGCTACTATTCTAATTCGATACCCTTGCTAGTTATTATAGACAGTGGTATTATTCAAATAGCATGTATGAAAGGAGAAGTGCGGGAGGTTTTCCTGGTTCATATCGCGTCGATAGCTTCTGCCTACCCCGTGTACGCCTAAGAGCTTTAACACACCATGGTGCCTTTCTTCCATGCTGTCCACATACATATATAACGATAAATGCGATACACAAGCAAATCAGACTGACCTGGCCCATACAATTGTATCGACAACATTTCGTGGTGTTCACTTACTTACTTATACTCACGCCCAATATTCCCATTGGGGTAGGCAGATACTATCGATCGCCACTTAGTACGATCTTGATAAACCTCTCTTGCTTCCCTTACATTCATTATTCTTCTCATATATGCTCTTTAATTCTTCTCACTTCGGACTCCCGCCTTTATAAGAACGTTTTCTATCTGGTCAAGAAACGTTTTACGAGGCCGTCTTTTACTAACAATCCCATCCACATTGGCTCTATATATCTCTTGCGCTACTTTATTTTCATCCATCCTCTCTGTGTGGTGCTCAAAGGCTCTAAAATACTAAGTATGTTTCATATAACAGCAATCCTCACCCATCTCGCCTGGCAGCATCTCCAGCCCAGACAGGCTTACATCATGCATATTTGAAATAAAACGGTTACATAAACCGGGGCTGGTTTGCACGGAGCAGGTTCGGTTCCCTGGCGGGTCGCCAGCTGTGATTTTGCTAATTTGAACCATTTGGCACCGACACTGCGGCCTGTCGCTCAGATTTACAACGAGTTTACCCTTTTTACGTGAACATAGCCACCGTTTCAATTAAGGGAGTAAATTTATAGTTTATTACTAATATTTGTGAGCAACCGTGATAGCCCAGTGGGTTTTCGTGCAAACGACTAGTGTTCAAATCCTGGGTCGGGCCTACACCAATTTGTCTTTTCTAAAGACATATGTGTGGTTAATTTATCATGGTTGGTGACGGTGAGGGAAAACATCGTGAAGAAACCCACATGGCTGAGTTGTACTTAGTCATGTGACAGTGTATTCGTACAAAACGGCGATAGGCCTGCCCCCTATCACGTGAGTACACTGTCCATGTAAAACGTGGGTACTCTGAACACCAGGTGACAAAGTCACGTGATGTTCAGAAGTATTAGTACCTCTGCCAACCCCTTCGGGGATATTCGGCGTGAGCGTTTATGTTATGTTATATTTGTGAGCATCACGTATTGTCAAGAAGTTTTGGGAGTATAGACTGGACGAGCGATTCACTTAGAAAGGGCAAGGCGAAACTCAATACATGCTGGCTATGCTACTGGTTCTTATTCGTAAGGGAAACCCTATTATATCATTGAAAAAGTAAAGGGTATTTATGCCATTCCAGTTTCCCGCAAACTAAATTAATTTTCTATACAATATCCGACAATTTCGTTTGTTTCCAAATAGTTTAACAAAAAACAGTTTTAGACAACACTGTTTTGTGCTCTCGACAGTTGTCACGTATAACATCGTTCCATATAAATTGACACTGATAAATAGTTTTCAACTGAGTTGAACAAATGGGTCGGTATACGTTATGGCATATCTGTCAAGTTAAGAGTATTTCAACCATTTATTTTCAAACTTTATTTATAATTAGCAACCGTGATAGCCCAGTGGGTAGAACACTCGGTTATCGTGCAAACGACTAGTGTTCAAATCCTGGGTCGGGCCTACACCAATTTGTCTTTTCTAAAGACATATGTGTGGTTAATTTATCATGGTTGGTGACGGTGAGGGAAAACATCGTGAAGAAACCCACATGGCTGAGTTGTACTTAGTCATGTGACAGTGTATTCGTACAAAACGGCGATAGGCCTGCCCCCTATCACGTGAGTACACTATCCATGCAAAACGTGGGTACTCTGAACCAGGTGACCAAGTCACGTGATGTTCAGAAGTATTAGTACATCTGCCAACCCCTTCGGGGATATTCGGCGTGAGCGTTTATGTTATGTATGTTTATGTTATGTATATTTATAATTATATACACTATACATACATACTATACATACTTTATTATTTTTAGATCAAACTATTATTCTTTGGCAATTCAAAAATTGTTGTGGATTAAATCGACATAAAAAATCATTCAACAAAAGCAGGCAAAAAAATCAGTAGCATTTCAAAGAACTATTTTTAATCATCTACATTTTCACAAAGAATCTCTTTTCTACTAAAGAAAATATTTCACACAACAAAAGCTATAATAATGAAAATGAAAAGCTCAAAAGCTACTTTCCAATTATCTTTTTCCATTTGCTCAAACAACAAACTAATCAAAGAAATAACAACTTAACAAAACTGTGATACAATAAGAGCATTTAGAAGAAAAGTGGCGATGTGTCTGATACAAGAAATACGATATATTCTATGTTGAATGCTAACGTATATTACTTATCTACTCAACGGTCGAAGGGTAGCTAGACCCATTAAATAAAATACCTATGAAAACTTAACGATAAAATTTGCTCACTTAAAAATTGCAGATTCCTTATTTGCCTATCACGACATCCACGAGATCAAGTTATTCTCAGCCGTCAATTAAAAGAAAGGTATAATAAAACTTACAACATCGGAACTAGGCTGTATAGCGTGATAAAAGTTAACGTATATTTATTCGTGTTTTCCCAAGTAGATAAGTGAAAAGGCCTTTGTATCTTTGTATCATTCCGCTCGCATACAATTTAAGAGGCGGACGTCAGCGAGCCTCCGAGACTGGAAATGTTTTAGAGTTACAATATTGTGTTGATGAAGTGACAGAGAACTCGAGTTTTAAATGTCAGGATAGAACTTGTGATATTGTTTAATAACATTTATAAACATGGTCTTTTTCACAGATTCTAGGTTTGTCTTTGAAATCTTATTTTAACCTTCATAATCGTCAGGGGACAAGATGGTAGAAAACAAATATCGCATCGCCCAAAAACCATTGTCAACTTCCAAATGTGGCTGAGAAGTTTCTAGTTCTAAAGCTCTGGCTACCCTCTTTGGGATTTATGGCCGTATGTTAATTTGTCACTTAATCATCCGAAGATACATTCTTGGACGCATTTTGTATCGACGTACATTGAGGTTCTATTATCAACGTCTGATTATTTTCAGTGGCTGTACTTAAATTCTGACCTATAACTACGTTGTAGACGATGCTATGCTATTATTCTATTTATCTGATATACCTTATCAATTACAAAAAAGGTATCTCTTTTAAGTAATACATCAAATAATCTATTATTAAAATAAATACAAAGGAACCATCATTAGTATCATTCTAAAATTAGATAAAACAAATCCGTCATTTTTACTCTTTTTTATGCACTCTCAACGATTCTGGTTACAAGTCGTTTAGAGCCAGCATTCCCACTCTACACAATACCCATAGAAACCGGTGAGTTCCGGTCTGTCGGACCACTCCCCCCGCCACCCTCATTCACTCAGCACTCGAATTCGCTACTACCCTCATTCCTCAACAACTGTTATTGTTTGTGGTAAAGTTACACCACTTATTTATGAGAATATCGCTCGTCATTTATTTGGACGGCTGCCCGCGCGGGTCCGCTTTAATTTATTATGTTGGATAGAGTGATACAAATGCTTTTGTACATTATTAAATATTTTTGGTGTTTTTACTTGAGTATTTTTTCCACCTGTTTAGAGGAAGTTAGTGTAGAATTACGTGTTTATTGAGTACATAAATAATGTAGTTAAATTACTATATTCCATTTCATGGCAATTATTTAAAATTTAATTATATTAATATCAATCTCTAATGCCAAAAAAGGGTTTCAGACTTTATCCTATTAAAAGAGTAATATAAGAACTTAAATTGAGATTGAGAAGTTCTTAATTAGTAAATTTTTGCGCTTAAATAATTTTATCAAGTTCAAAATGATACTTCCACACAACTTTTCTACATATAGGTAGAAAATACAATAAATATATATAAAATACATGTATGTATATAAGCAAAAGTTTTATCATAAATAAATACTGAATCGCTCAACGTAACCAAAATCCTATTAACGAAATTTCGATATTGTGCACTGAACGTAAAACAGATATGATGCAAAATTGTACATTCCCTCGAAAATATGCAACACAATATTCCGTTCTGAAATTCGCAGCAACCAACCGACTGCGCTAAATGAAATATTTTCAAATTCGAACACAAAGAATGTAGGGCAGCTTGCAGCTACAGCGATTTCATTCCATTAACGACCGAGATAAAAAACGTCGGCTTCAAATCTCAATCAATGATTAAAAAGAGGTTCTCATCAGATGAGAGCTCTTTGCTCTCCGATTGCACGAGACGCTAGGAATAGCTGGCCGGATTACTCGGCGGAGGTATTTAGTCAATATTCTTTTTTTAATTGGCTGCTGCAAAGCAGTTTTTAATCGGAAGCAGGTATTGCACCTTTTGCTTTTAGATTGGTAATTACGGGAACGGGCCACGGTTGAGTGCGGTGAAGTACGAATGGGATCAGAAAATAAAATACGTTAAAATTTTATATAAGATGGAATAACAGGCTTATATCAGCACATCGTACTATATATCAACGAGAGTGTGGCAGAGTTTAATACATGATCGTCTATGCAGAGTACCTGATTTTTTATTGTAATGAATACTAACATGATTGGGAACTAAGGACAACTCAGGCATACATATTTTCCTAACGTTAACAAACCAATCATTGAAGGGTTAAAACTAGAAGAATATGTATTTTTTTTAACATCATCTACATAAACTCTGATGAGAAAACTCAACATATTTATATCAGGCAGACATTACAATTAAAACATCTCAAAATAAATAAAATTCATGAAAAAGACTTGCCCCTGAACACGCCGAGACAAAAAAACCAAACTAAATTAAATAGAACTATCTAAAACTGAATTTCAAATGAAAACTGCAACTTCACCGTTAACCAAAGCAAGTTAAAAACAAATAAAAGAATTTTCGTCGAAATGCTTTCCAAATGTAATTCCAAAGAGGTCTCTCAAAAGGAGGTGTTTATGAGCGCGGCGACGTAAACAGGTGCGAGAGGATATTTAAAAACATGGCGGCACTAAATAAAGAGCCAACTCCTCGTTCCGGGCTAATAAGCTCCTCTATTCGCTAAGTTTCCTTTTTGAAATGACTCCGCTATCATTACCCGAGAAAATTGGTTCTTTGAGACCGTCCGTTCCATTTTTTAGTATAGAAACTTCCCGATCGGGACCCATTTTACATCGGAAGTTGCAGACTTGTGAAAACCTGGGGATTATTAAGAAATTTCATTTAGAAATATATTTCTAGAGGCGTTTCTAAGGAAAGTAAATTGAAGCGTAGTTCCGATAAGTTAGCAGAAGATTTCATTTTCTGTTCTAAATATTTATTTGAAAGGTTTCGATTTAAAAAAAAGAAAAACAAAAACTTCAAATTAAAAACTAAACAGAAAAATTAAATATTATTATTTTTTATTTAAAAAAGAACCGCCTTCAAAAATCCAACTGAAAAGTATAAAATAATTTTTATTTATTTTATTATGTACAACTCTATTCAACTGCTTCTTTTTGAAGTCGGTGCCAAACCAATTTTCATGACAAAGAAGAACGAATATTAGTGGCCCGCCCAAGTTGAGTGAGTTCTCCACCCCATCAGCGTATGTCATCCTTATAAACCCTCCTTTTTAATCAATTAATAAAAAAAATCGCATTAAAATTCATTTCGTAGTTTTACAGATTAAAGTATACATAAGGATGTCCGTATATCCCAGACAGGGAGAGAGAAAGCGACTTTGTTTTATACTATGTAGTGATTTAGATTCTCGATCGTCTTTTTACAAAGTGTTAGAAGTATTGGTTGTGCCAACTCGGTGCATGCATGTCTCTGTCGAATTGTTAATTCCGTTAGTTTGAAATATGATAATCTTACATAACCTAACCTAACGTTAGTTTACTATCTCGCTATCTATCTAAAATTATACATAATAATAATACATAAACATAAACGTTCACGCCGAATATCCCCGAAGGGGTTGGCAGAGGTACTTATACTTCTGAACATCACGTGACTTTGTCACCTGGTGTTCAGAGTACCCACGTTTTGCATGGACAGTGTACTCACGTGATAGGGGGCAGGCCTATCGCCGTTTTGTACGAATACACTGTCACATGACTAAGTACAACTCAGCCATGTGGGTTTCCTCACGATGTTTTCCCTCACCGTTAACAACCATGATAAATTAACCACACATATGACTTTAGAAAAGACAAATTGGTGTAGGCCCGACCCAGGATTCGAACACTAGTCGCTTGCACGATAACCGGTGTTCTACCCACTGGGCTGTCACGGCTGCTTAAATTATAATTTACTAGTATTTACAGTTTTACGGTGACATGTATATTATGATCATTTCTCTGCGGAGTGCGACGCATGCACACCAGGCTAAGCACCGCTCACTGTCCCCCAATTCCATCCTTTATAAAGCGACGTCGCGTCGTTGCGAGCGGAAGAAATTTCTTGATTTTTGAGCGCGATTGTGTTACCTACTGTTGTTGAGGCACTATCGATTGATTTATTATTCGTATGGTTTTCTCTATGTAGCAACTTTCATTTTGGATTTGTCTGTTTGGCACCGACTTCAAAAAGAAGAAGTTAAATAGAGTTGTACATAATAAGATAAATAAAAATTATTTTATACTTTTCAGTTGGATTTTTGAAGGCGGTTCTTTTTTAAATAAAAAATAATAATATTTAATTTTTCTGTTTAGTTTTTAATTTGAAGTTTTTGTTTTTCTTTTTTATTTTATACTTTTTAGTGATAAGTTCTTAAATCACTCTGAGTTTTTTTAGTGAATTAGTGATAGTTTTTGAGAGATAAGTTTATTTTATAGTTTTTTTAACAGGTAGTTATAATATTTGTTATTATGACTTTAGCTTACTTGTTACTGTTTTGTTTACCTGCAGGCCTAGATAGAAAAGCAAAGGATGCTTTAAGGAAAAGTCGCGTAAGGGAGAACGAAACACCCATCGAAAAAAAACAAAGACTTCAGCAGGGCAAGCACGAGCCGTATTTAAACTAGTTATCGCGTGGGATAAAGCAGCCATCTTTTACGCACTTACTTAGTATCGTATACTGCCATCTCATTCTAACCGTTATCGTGTCGATAACTCGTGCCTGCCCTTCAGAATGAGAGAGATCGTCAGCGTGCTGCTCTTGCTGCCGAAACAGATGAGCAAAGAGAAGTTCACCTATCACAAATGCGAAGAAACACTTTTATATATATGTAGCGTTGAGTCGAGTAAAATCCCTTGATGAGATGGCATTAAGTGATATAGAATCAAAGAAACTACTTAACCATCCCCATGACGAAAGAGCCTTGATTGAAATGACCAGGATGAAAAACATGATGTTGCAATATATATTTTTTTCTTTAATATAATTAAGAGTAATTTATTCATGTTTTTATATACTTTTTTGTTCAATAATTTAGTAACTCTGTTTATAAGGGTGTTTTTAATATCGTGCGGATTTCGTCACGCGTGCGGTATTGCCCCGCATGCAGAAAATTTCACGCAGCGTGAAACCCGATAGTCTATATGTCGCGGTGCTGCTGCCCCCGCGTCCCGCGTCCGTATTCCACGCATTATAATAAATACTTTTATGAAAAGGACATTTGCAGGGCTTACGCATGCGGGGCAATCCCGCACGCGTGATGATATCCGCACGATATTAAAAACACCCTTACTAATAAAAAAACTTTATTTACATATATTGATAAATTTCTGTCTAGTATTGATAACTTTACATACATACTTATATTTCAAACTAAGAAACCTCCTTTTTTTCGAGTCGGTTAAAGAACTTTTAGCCCATCTTCTAAATGTAACGAATACTTTCCTGAAAACCGCATTCAAATAGCTTAAGCCAAACGTGAGATAATCGCGGACCAACACACATACATACAGGTCAAACACAGAACCTCCTTTCTTTTTTTGGTCGGTCAAGGCACTGAAACCTTCTCCTAAATGTAACGAATACTTTTCTGAAAACCGCATCCAAATAGCTTAAGCCAAACGTGAGATAATCGCGGACCAACAGACATACATACAGGTCAAACACAGAACCTCCTTTCTTTTTTTGGTCGGTTAAGGCACTAAAATCTTCTCCTAAATGTAACGAATACTTTTCTGAAAACCGCATCCAAATAGCTTAAGCCAAACGTGAGATAATCGCGGACCAACACACATACATACAGAACCTCCTTTCTTTTTTTGGTCGGTCAAGGCACTAAAACCTTCTCCTAAATGTAACGAATACTTTTCTGAAAACCGCATCCAAATAGCTTAAGCCAAACGTGAGATAATCGCGGACCAACACACATACATACAGAACCTCCTTTCTTTTTTTGGTCGGTCAAGGCACTAAAACCTTCTCCTAAATGTAACGAATACTTTTCTGAAAACCGCATCCAAATAGCTTAAGCCAAACGTGAGATAATCGCGGACCAACACACATACATACAGAACCTCCTTTCTTTTTTTGGTCGGTCAAGGCACTAAAACCTTCTCCTAAATGTAACGAATACTTTTCTGAAAACCGCATCCAAATAGCTTAAGCCAAACGTGAGATAATCGCGGACCAACACACATACATACAGAACCTCCTTTCTTTTTTTGGTCGGTCAAGGCACTAAAACCTTCTCCTAAATGTAACGAATACTTTTCTGAAAACCGCATCCAAATAGCTTAAGCCAAACGTGAGATAATCGCGGACCAACACACATACATACAGAACCTCCTTTCTTTTTTTGGTCGGTCAAGGCACTAAAACCTTCTCCTAAATGTAACGAATACTTTTCTGAAAACCGCATCCAAATAGCTTAAGCCAAACGTGAGATAATCGCGGACCAACACACATACATACAGAACCTCCTTTCTTTTTTTGGTCGGTCAAGGCACTAAAACCTTCTCCTAAATGTAACGAATACTTTTCTGAAAACCGCATCCAAATAGCTTAAGCCAAACGTGAGATAATCGCGGACCAACAGACATACATACAGGTCAAACACAGAACCTCCTTTCTTTTTTTGGTCGGTTAAGGCACTAAAACCTTCTCCTAAATGTAACGAATACTGTCCTGAAAACCGCATCCAAATAGCTTAAGCCAAACTCGAGATAATCGCGGACAATTATACATACATACATACAAACAATCGAACTGAGAACCTCCTTTTTTGAAGTCGGTTAAAAAGATAATACGCTGTTACGTAGCAGATTAAATGTAGAATAAATAAAATCACAAAATATACTTTATACTTAGAAAAACTCACCTGATACTGATAGTATCAATAGTTAGTGTTTTCTGGCTTTAAAAATATAGTAATATTCCTGTCATTTACGCTGGTTCGGTATCGGTCGTCAATAAAAGGAGCGAAGCGCAGTCAGTCTTAGTCTCCCATAGACTACTTTGAATTCCTCAATCTTTTCAGTCGTAACACTCTTGACAGAGTGGTCGTGGTCGTCATTTTGGTTGGGTGACCCACCGCACAAATCGTCGCCATTCCTCTCCTCAATTCCTCAATGGTGTTGTTTTAGTTTAAGTGGTTCCGTCACTCAATTATAAGGACTAATTTAATTGATATTCCAAAGGGGTTTTCAAACAAGATACATGGTTTTATCGTTTTATAGATAATGATGCAAAACACTTTGTCCGTCTCTTACTTTGTTTGGTTTTTCTTCTACATCATCAATGGTCTTTATCTATGATGCCCTATTTCCTAACTACCACTTGAGAAAGAGGAATAATTCCAACAGGAACAGAACACATAAGTCGAAGGTAATTAGAATTTCACTCGTTAGGCTCAAAGTTTCATTTCATTTCATTTCATTTATTTTTGCAATCCATAAAGTTGTATACAGCTGTTATATCATTTTACATTAGTATTTATGGACCCTGTCGGGTATAGCAAAATGGAAGAGAGGATTAAACAATTATCTTATCAATCTGTCATTAATAATTATTAATTATATCCATCATAGTAAGTATTAGAATAGAAATGTCAAGTCATAGTTATAATACGATTTATTCCACTTATGTCATAGTAGTCATTTTATAAATGTCAAATCTAAATATTTTATTATATATATATATATTATTTTTATTATTTTATATGTAAATATTAATAATGTCATTTTTATTTGGTCAACAGCTATTCGAATAAGTCTAATAAAATATAATTTATTTCAATGTTTTGTCGTTTAAGAATTCTTTTACCGAGTAATAGCATTTTTTTATAAGTAGTTTTTTCAACTGTTGGGGAAATTTATCATTTTCAGTTGTTTTGAGTTTGTTGGGCAACTTGTTGTAAACATTTATTGACATTATGTGTGCGTTACACGACTGCATGTGTAGGCGTGTAACCGGCATCTGCAATTTGTTTGGGTGTCTCAGTATGTATGGTGTGTCTATATCTTTTCTTTTAGTGTATAAATGTTGATTGTCACGAACGAATTTACAAATTTCTAGGATATATATGTCGCAGCCAACTGGTTAAATCAGCCAGCTGACAAAGCAGCTAGCCGCTTAATTAAACGCCGGCTCCTAGTAAAGGGCTAAACTTCAGTCAGCCATTTAGTTGTACACAACGTCCAACCACTAGGCTGAACGTGATATCGCCGTCTGGTTATCTAGGGTGACTATCACTAAAATATTTTTTCTTAGGTACTTCTTATGTCGGCAATACTTTAATTATATTCATTTAATACAAATATTAACAATTAAATGGCACAAGCACAAAGCTTTGGCACAGTAACTAAAAGTACAAACAGGTACCGACTTATTAATAATGAACATGAATATAAAAATATAAAGTTCTCTTATGTATTAATTTTAACTATGTATTAGTTTATTTATTGAAATTTCCATAATTTCAAACTTTTTTAAACAGTTATCCTACAAATTTTAACAGAAAAATAATGTAACGTCAGCCCAAACCAACGGGCTCACCATTCAACCAGCCGGGTGATTGGACGTTCGGTGACGACAATTCATTTTACTAGCGGGCTAGCCTTTTAACTAGGAGCCGGCGTTTAATTAAGCGGCTAGCTGCTTTGTCAGCTGGCTGATTTGTCCAGTTGGCTGCGACATATATACCAGTCAATGTAAGTATGTTATATTTAATGAAATAAGGCCTACAAGAATCCGATTCTGTGATATTTGCAATAATTCTTATTAGTTTTTTTTGCATAATAAATACCTGAGACGAGTGGGTGCTATTTCCCCATAGTATTATGCCGTAGCTCAGCCAGGAGTTCGCATATGCGAAATAAGTGATACGCGCGGTTTCTGTACTCGTTGTTTTCTTTACTTCTAGCAAAGCGTACGCAAAGCTACTTAATTTGGATTTAATTCTACTAACATGGGATTTCCAATCAACATGGGAGTCAATGTTAATTCCCAATAATGTTGCTTCATTTACTACGTTAATTTTTTCCCCATCATAAGTAAAATCTATGTCAATTTTCTTCTTCTGAGATGTATGAAAAGCTATTAATTTTGTTTTTTGCGCATTTATTTCCAAATTATGTTTGTTTAGCCAATTTGTTAGGGTTTCAAATAGTGAGGTCAGTTTATTATTTAAGTCTACATTATTTTGGCAAGGAAGCATTATAGATAGGTCATCAGCAAAGAGTGTGCAGTGAACGTCTTTTATTATTTTAGGAAGGTCGTTTATGTAAATTAAAAACATCAAATACACCCGATTACACACCCCTGGGGTATTGATGCTCTCATTGTTTTGAAATCTGATTGAATAGATTCTATTTCTTTGGTTTCGTAGTTGTAATATTCAATTTCGACACATTGTATTCGGTTCTGCAAGTAAGATTTAATTAATTTGAGAGTATTTCCGCGGATTCCTACACCATAAAATTTGGTTTCTAATATATCATATTGAGCTTTGTCGTAAGCTTTTTTTAGGTCTATTAGAATACCAATTGCGTATTCCTTATTTGATATAATTTTTATAGCTTCCTGGATATAATTATACACAGCTAAAGTTGTGGACCGGTTTTTCCTAAATCCGTATTGTGCATCGTCTAATATTTTGTATTTACTACAAAAAGAGTTAATTCGATTACACAATGCTTTTTCGAATATCTTAGATGAGGTAGGTAGTAAGGCAATGGGTCTATAGTTGTTAGGATTGAGTTTAGAGCTTTTCTTATGAATAGGTTTTACGATGGACTTTTTCAAATGGCCGGGAAACACACCTTCTACAAACGATTGATTTATTAGTAAGTAAAATGGTTCCGTCAGTTCCACCGCACATCGGACACCGCACAAAGTACGATAAAAGATCATTTAGGAGCTTCAAGATTATACATACATACATATATACTCACGCCATCATTTCCCATTGGGGTAGGCAGATACTTCTGACCGACAATTTGTACGGTCCTGACAATCCTCTCTAGATTCGATTTCATCCATCAATGTTTTCATCCATGCTCTTTTATTCTTCTCATACTTCGGATGTCTGCCTTTTTAATCACTCTTCAAGATTATAATTAAAGTTAAACGAGCATCAAAAATTCACAATAGGAATGTTGTTCCGTACTGGAACAAATTAGTTTATAATTTTCTTTATTAGGTGTGCACAAGACAACAAAACATAGTTTACATACTTTTTAATTCACGTTAGAAATAGATTTATTTCATGTGGCTTATTTTCTCTAACACTACCTCGTTGATGCGGGAAACTGGCAACATTGACGTCTGACGTCTTACAACCACATCCGTTTCCGCAAGTTAGTCTCTCTTTCTCAACACGCCGATGTGAGTGCACACGTTCGTATAAAAGTTACCAAATAAATTCCGAATCAAGTCTATTTCCCGAACAAAGTGAAAAAGGACTGAACCACATTTATCTATGGACCTATGGTGAAAAGTGTAAGCCTGCGCTGTGATTCATCAATAAACTCTCGAGAGTTCGAACGCCACCCCTGCCAGCCACGTGCCTGGTAAGTGTTTAAAGTTTAAATAAGTCACTCGCGGCTACATAAATTATTTTGATCCTATCGAACCGGATCCGATTTCATCTTTTGTTTTGTTGTCTTGTGTTGTGCAGTACTACGTACTCAGTAATTTCAAATTCATTTCAATCGTTTGAGTCGCCATCTTTGTTACGCAAAATGGCCGAGAACGATCATGTTTGTGAACAAGACATATTCGAAAGGGACTTGATTCTCGAAGAACTTAGGCGTACATTACAGTTTGCAACTACCGATGAGCAGCAATTTCGTTCGCGAACTATAGACATTTCAGCTCATCAGAGAAAGTTTACGAAAGTCCAGTGTAAAATAGAAAAAATATTGTTTAAACATAAGTGCTTTGATAAAGATGAACAAATAACTATTCGGAATGAATTTAACGATTTGTATTATGGCATCTTAGCTCATCTTAACGACCTTAAGCAAAAGGAGGAACGTGTCCGTCGCTCAAGTCGTATTTTTCTTTCATCGTCTGAGGCTCCTCAGCAGTGTCATCACAGTAAAACTTTGCCTACTTTACCATTGCCCTCGTTTAGTGGCGATCCTACGGATTGGCCATCATACATTGATTTATTTAAGTCGTTAGTGCATAGCAACAGTGCCTACACGGATGCCGAGAAGCTTAGGTACTTAATACTTACTGTAAAGAACGAACCTTTTAATCTTATAAAATCCTTGCCGATTTCCGAAGATAATTACGCCATCGCTTTAGAAATATTAATTTCTCGTTATGAAAATAAGCGAGTCATCGCGTCAAAACATCTCGATCGAATTCTCGACATCGAAAATTGCAGTGATAAATCGGTTCATAGCCTGCGTCGGCTACTTAACGTCTACCAAGAAAATATTAAGGCACTTGAAGCTATGCAGTTTCCCGTGGGCCAATGGAATTTCATACTTTTAAACATTTTACTACGTAAAATTCCAGTTGGTACTAGGAAGTGTTTTGAAAGATCGCTAGTGAAACCATCTTCTATTCCCGATGTAAACACATTGATCACATTTCTTGAAAAAGAAATTTCCGCTGACGAAATCATAAACATTTCCGTTGGTGGGCAGTCCATTTCACAACAAAATACAAAAGTGGGTAGTTCGCTATCAAGCCGCACTATCACGCAGCAGCGATCATTCAATGCATTAGCTGCAAACAATGTCGGCCTTCCTACTCGTCAAACAGACGAAAATCAACGTAGTTACAACGTAATTAAGAAGCAAACTTGTATATTATGTGAAGCTCAACATTCGTTGACAAAATGTTCGAAGTTTTTAAATCTTACACCTCACGCGAGGTACAATTTAATTCAAAATAAAAGTATTTGTTATAATTGTTTAAATGTAGGTCACAATGTTATCAATTGCAAATCGAGTTATGTGTGTCGCTCGTGTCACAAAAGGCATCACAGTTTAATTCATTTGTCTAATCAAGCCTCGCCGGTAGTCAGTGACTCCGCTGTTATCACCCTCCCCCCTGCCAAGGTAGACCCAGTGCCGCCAACTCAGTCCGAGTCGAATTCTATTCATAATAATTGCGCTTCGAATTCCAATGCTCCTTCTATGCGAACTAGCACGGTGCTACTCTCGACCGCGCTCATCGATGTATGTGTTGGCTCTTCTATACTATCGACCGTTAGGTGTGTTGTGGACTCGGGAAGCCAGGCTTCCTTTATAACTGAGTCGTGCGCGCAAAGGTTAGGTTTAAATCGTAAGAAAATAAACATTCCAGTATATGGTATTGGTGATAGCGAACCAGTTAAACCAAAGGGTGTAATTTCGTGTTTAGTCAAACCCAAGGGTAAACAAAACCCTATAATTCAAGTAGAAGCTTTAATTCTACCAAAGTTGATGTCTCACATGCCGAGCGTACCACTTCCCCAGAAAGGGTGGACACATTTAACCAATTTGACCTTAGCTGACCCCGATTTTCGTACTCCACAACCCGTGGAAATGTTGTTAGGAGCGGATATACTATCCCATGTGTTATTAGGTAATATCGTTTCCGGTTTGCCTGGTTCTCCGATCGCTGTAAACAGTGTATTCGGTTATTTATTATTGGGTAAATTAAACTTAGATCCCGTGGTTTCGACTCCACCCCATGTGTGTTTTAGCTCATTCGACAATGACAATTTGCAAAGGTTCTGGGAGCTGGAGTCCCTTCCTGAGAAACGGAGTTACACTCCTGATGAAGAGTTATGTGAATCCCTTTTTCAAAGGACGCATACTCGCGATGGTATTACCGGCCGCTACGTCGTTTCTCTTCCGTTTAAACCCGATGCTCCGCCCCTCGGCGAGTCGCGGCAGACAGCCCTCGCGAGGCTTCATAACCTCGAGTATAGGCTCGAACGTAATCCAACCCTCAAACGTGACTACCACGCGTGTATCCAAGAATATTTAGATTTAAACCACATGGAGCCCGTGACTAGTGATGCCGCCCTGGGCGCCCACTATTATATTCCGCACCACTGCGTGGTTAAAGAGTCCAGTGAGACCACACGTACCCGCGTAGTATTTGATGCAGGGTGTAAATCATCCAACGGAGTATCCCTGAATCAAGTGCTACTCACTGGACCCAAGCTTCATCCCGACATTGTGGATATCCTTCTTAAGTTTCGTATTCATCTCATAGGTTTCACATCAGATTGTAAACAAATGTATAGAAATATAGGTATGTGTAAAGATCATCTGGATTACCAACGTATCCTCTGGCGGAGTTCACCTGCGGAACCTGTACAGGATTTTCGTCTTCGTACAGTTACCTTCGGAGTTAGCTCGTCCCCGTTCCTCGCTCTGCGTACTATTCAACAGTTAGCTCATGATGAAAGTCACCGGTTCCCGTTGGCTGCACCTGTACTCTTGGAATCTATATTTGTAGATGACGTGGTCGCGGGGGCCAATTCCGAGTCCGATGCCCTAGTGAGTCGTCATCTCCTCATGGTGGGCGGCAGGAAACCGTCTCCGTTGCGCACCTCGAGAAGGATACACACACTAAAGTCCTAGGGTTACATTGGGATCCGCAAACTGATTGTTTTAAGTTTAATGTTCAGGTCAATTCTGAAAAATGCACTAAACGGGCAATCCTTTCTGAAATAGCTAGGATTTACGATCCGCTAGGATTTTTGTCCCCTCTGACCTTATACGCAAAACATTTAATTCAATTGCTATGGGTAGCTAATATTGGTTGGGACGAAACCCCACCTATTGATATTATTAATTCATGGAGACTTTTTATTCAAGAGCTACCTATAATAAAAGGTATTTCTTTTCCGCGTCACATTTTAGGTAATACTTGTACCATACAGGTGCATGGATTTGCTGACGCGAGTGAAACCGCGTATGCCGGTTGTGTTTATCTTCGCTTAACAAGTAGTGACGGAGAAATTCGTACTTACCTCGTTATAGCTAAAACTCGTGTGGCCCCTTTACGGGTTCGTCTAACAATACCCCGCCTTGAATTAATGGCTGCCTTATTATTATCAAAATTAATAGACAAAGTTATTTCAATCTACGACAATCGGGTCGATATGGATAACGTGTATGCATGGTCTGATGCGTCGATCGTGCTAGCTTGGTTACACCAACCACCTCATACTTGGAAGACCTTCGTCTCCAACCGCACCAGTGATATCTTGTCTGTTGTGCCCGCATCTCGTTGGCGCCATGTCCGCTCTGCTGACAACCCCGCGGACGTGGCCTCGCGCGGTGCACTGCCCCACGCGCTACGCGCCCATCCCCTGTGGTATCACGGCCCAGCTTGGTTACAACGACCTTCTCATGCATGGCCGTCTTTCAATGAACAATTTGATACCAATGAAGAGAAGCATATTGTTTCATCAAACGCGTCTACGACGATTAATACAGATATTGAGATTATACAGCGTTATTCTTCGCTAGGTAAATTAGTACGAATCACCGCTTGGATAATTCGTTTCTACAAAAAATGCAAACATTTAACTAACCACCACTCAGATTATATAACGGTTCCAGAATATAATGAATCCTTGAAAAAACTCGTTCTTTTAGTGCAACAATCGGTTTTTACCGAAGATATAAATAAGATTTCAAAAGGGAATTTGCCTTCTCAATCATTAAGGCGTATTACACCATTTCTTCATAGTGACGGTTTGTTACGAGTCGGTGGTAGGATTCATAAGTCACTCTTATCTTATGATAGTAAACATCAAATGATTTTACCAAAGAAACATACATTAACTAACCTAATCATAGATGATGCTCATGTGTGTTATCTACATGCCGGACCTCAGACCGTTCAGTACCTGCTCTCGCAAAAGTACTGGATAATCTCGTGTCGCGATATCGTGCGGCAACGTATACATCGCTGCGTTCGTTGCTTCAGCGCGCGTCCGACACCAGTGCAACCGCGCATGGGACCTCTCCCCGCTACTCGTCTGCGGCCCGCGCGACCATTTATTAAAACAGCTGTAGATTATGCCGGCCCTTTCTTTGTTCGCGCCAATAAGGTGCGTAATGCCAAAGTTATAAAATGTTACGTTTCAGTATTTGTTTGCATGAGTGTCAAAGCTATTCATCTCGAAATCGTTTCCGAGCTTTCCACTGAAGGTTTTCTTGCTGCGTTACGACGTTTCACTTCCCGTCGTGGATTATGTACCGATATATTTTCCGACTGTGGTACAAACTTTGTGGGTTGTGACAAATACTTGAAAGAGCTTTATGCCTTTTTAGGTAATGATTCAGTTCAAAGAAATTTACAAAAGGAAACTCTTCAACAGTGTATAACTTGGCATTTCCAACCAAGCCATGCAAGCCATTTCGGGGGTCTTTTTGAAGCTGGGGTGAAAAGTTTTAAGCACCACTTACGTAGAGTACTTGGAACTCGTACCCAAACGTACGATGAAATGCACACACTTCTGTGTCAAATCGAAGCGGTTCTTAATTCGCGTCCTCTGTCCGTGATGAGTTCGTCAGCTTCAGATCCGCTTCCCCTCACACCCTCTCATTTCTTGATAGGTGAACCGCTTACGGCCCTACCCGACGTTTCCTTGGTAGACGTTAATCCTAACAGACTTACGCGCTGGCGATGGGTTCAGCAATCCGTCCAACATTTCTGGAAGCGATGGAGTAGGGAATATCTTCACGAAATTCAACAAAGTCAAAAGTGGCTTCAAGACCGAGGCCCTTCTATTAGTGAAGGCACTGTTGTTATTGTACGCGACGACCACCTGCCGCCGCTGCAGTGGAAGCTGGCTCGCGTGCACGCGCTCCATCCCGGGACTGACAACGTCACCCGTGTGGTTACGCTCAAAATGAATAACAAATTTTTTAAGCGGCCAGTGGTTAAACTGTGTCCGCTACCTATTGAATAGAGTACTTTATACATATTTAAATCATAGTCATAGGTTAGGTTATATTTTCTTTTATTTTGTTAAAAGTTATATACTTTTAAGGTGAGCGGGTTTATGTTCCGTACTGGAACAAATTAGTTTATAATTTTCTTTATTAGGTGTGCACAAGACAACAAAACATAGTTTACATACTTTTTAATTCACGTTAGAAATAGATTTATTTCATGTGGCTTATTTTCTCTAACACTACCTCGTTGATGCGGGAAACTGGCAACATTGACGTCTGACGTCTTACAACCACATCCGTTTCCGCAAGTTAGTCTCTCTTTCTCAACACGCCGATGTGAGTGCACACGTTCGTATAAAAGTTACCAAATAAATTCCGAATCAAGTCTATTTCCCGAACAAAGTGAAAAAGGACTGAACCACATTTATCTATGGACCTATGGTGAAAAGTGTAAGCCTGCGCTGTGATTCATCAATAAACTCTCGAGAGTTCGAACGCCACCCCTGCCAGCCACGTGCCTGGTAAGTGTTTAAAGTTTAAATAAGTCACTCGCGGCTACAAATGTTCTACATGTTTAAACTCCACCAGCCAGTTACAACAGGCTGTATTGATGAAAACGCCGAGTCGAGAGCTCTCGTGTATTCGATACCGCTCGAGTGACGCTCGAATCGAAAATCGAAATGGACGAGTGTCATCGGTCGATTGTGTTTTCGAGAACCAATGCGAGTTTGGAGAGCGATACATTCTAAGTAGGATATAAGTAATATAATAAATATAAATATAAGTGCCGCAACATTACATTTTACTGGAAGAGGATTATGTCTGTAATCCATTTTGTATAAATTACATTTACATTGTTATTATAAATTACAATTGCACTACCTAATTTTTTCATGCATGTATGTATGCACTTTTTTAAACTATGTCCATAAGAGAGTTGAATAATAACATAATAGCGACTTTTTTTGTTTTAAACACCTTTATGTAAAAAACATACCAAAAAATATAATCTAATACTAAGTAACCTCCAATCCTTTACGTTACCTTGTACCAAATGTATAGAATATTGCAATGTTGCATCGGCTTTATCCCTTGATGTTTTTTGTATAAAACAAATAAATTACTAAGTAAACAAATAAATAAATATCGATCGTACAAAGTGGCGATCGATAGTCTCTGCCTACCCCAATGGGAACTAACGGCGTGAGAATATGAATGAATGAATGAAATAAATTACTAAATCAAGGACTTTTCCACTTTTGTCTTTAAAGAAAAAACGTTACGGCTGATACGTTAATTAAAGTAAAGACTAGTAGAAGAGTAAGAAGAATTATAGGTGAAAAGCATAGTTGTACTAAAAACGGTTTTTTATTAGTACATATATGGTAAAAAGATATTAACTTTAAATGTTTCATTTCAAATAGCAATTATATATTTTTGCAACTCCAAAACTGTCCCAAGTTTTCAACAAGTCACAAGTGGCTTCATCAGCATGAAAAATATGACCTCTACTGAACTTACCGAAAGGATTCCAGTGTAGCTGGCTTTATATGTGTCAGTATTATTTAAAATTTCACAATTTGATTGACACTTCTTGGAAATATTAGGAGCGATAGGATTGTAGAATAGAATAGAATAGAATAGAATAACTCTATAATGCACATCAAACACAAATTTACAAAAATAGTAATATGATCAAACAGTTTACAGTGAGGTACAATTGGCGGTCTTATCTTGGATTGATTTTTCGATTATATCGGATTGTATATCATTTTGAAACTTAGTTATCATTTAATTGAATGAAAAATATGACCTGTTTCTTCCTGAAGCTAAAATTAAGTCACTTTAGCGACATTGCCCATCAATCATTTAAAAAGCTAAAAGGCCCAAGCCCTGTGTCACCTTTTACGACTCCCGCGAGATGAAATGGGTTGGTGCTTTTCTAAGCCAACACTACACAGCACGAAATATCATGATATGACAAAAGACCAAAATTACATGCACGATTTTATTATCGCATATAAATATATGGGTTGATAAAAATATGCCGTGTAGTAGCAGCTTAGATTTTTCAGTACCCCTTTCTACCCACGGGTGTTGTAAGAGGACACAAAGGGAAAAAGGTCTTTTGTGTTTTAGTTTTTGGGCGAGGAGGTTGGAGACCCATCACCAACTATACTTTATTTCTACCATCCTATCCCCTATCAACTTCCAAATGTGGCTGAGGAGTTTCTAGCTCTGAAGCTCTGGCTACCCCTTTTTGGTATTTATGACCGTGAGTATTTGTATCTACTTATGTATGTTAAAAAATCAAACTACATTGTCATGTTCAGGAATAGGCATGATGACAACAAGTAAATTTCATTGAAATAATTTGTGTGTACATTATTACAAAATTCCCTATTCTAAGACTCTGATTCTTTTCATGATTAAAAGCAAGATGAATATTATAATCGATAAAATAAAATCGCTAAATACGGCAATCCGCCATATAATGTTGAACGCCAATCAGAGCGCATGACGTCACGTTAGAGTTCTTTCTCTTTGTTTACATTTGAATTACTTAAGATAATACACACTCGTTCGCTTTTTTAATTAAATGCGCCGTTATTAACTTCAATTGCTTTTGTGTAAATTTATTGCGCTAAATTCAGTTATTTCCATACATACATACATATACTCACGGCTATAAATCCCTTATCGGGGTAACCAGAGCTTTGGAATGAGAAATTCCTCAGCCACTTTTGGAAGTTGATTGGGGAAATGATAGTAATAATAAATGTTATTGGTGACGGGTCTCCAACCACATCGCCCAACAATCGCTTAAAAAGCCCCTATACCCTTAGTCGCCTCTTACGATCACCCACGGGTAGAACTGGGGTAGTGTTATTCTAAGCCCTCACTACACACTGTTTACTTCTTCCTATAAAATTATAATGAATTTAGCAACAAAATTCTACAAAATAAAAAGGAAATACTGTCATCAAAGTGATCTTCACAAAAATAAAGCTGTATAAAGCCACTTTTTTCTTAATTTCTTATCGAAAGGAACAAAAATATATAACTTCTCATGAGTTTTTATGGACGTATGAGTACCCAGAGGGACGGAACACCACCTATTTGCTTTTAAAGCCATGTTTTAATGTAAAAATTAGTGAAATGTCTAAATTAAATATGAATTAGATAATGTTTACATATACCAAATGTTCCTTGTACTCTATAGTGACGTAAGCAAGCGACGCCATGACACTTTGACGCGTTTTAGTGCAAATTTTAAATTTATGAATAAATAATTATTTTTTAAATACTAAACCTAAATTTTTCGCAGAAATATTATGTTTATTACAATTCATATATATTTCTAAATATTATAGAATAGTTTCTCAAAATTTGTCATCATGCCTATTCAAAATTTCAGAACCATAAAAACTTGGTGTCAAAAAAAGTGCACTTTTCTTGTAGCTGCTTCTCCCACTGCACCGAAAGCAATTTTATTGTAAATATTATTTGTGTCTTTTACTGTTGTTTCAGAAGTTGTAGTTATGATATTATGTTATTATTTTGACTAAGTATGTAAATTATTATATATCGAGTAGTTATATAAAAGAATAAAAGAGCATGTATGAAAAGATTGATGGATGTAAACGAAGCCAGAGAGGTTTGCCAGGATCGTACAAAGTGGCGATCGATAGTCTCTGCCTACCCCAATGGGAACTAACGGCGTGAGAATATGTATGTATGTATGAGTAGTTATATATTGCATAAATATGGATTCAATAAATAGCCTTGGTTTTGCAACTTTAGGCATTTAAAAATAGGAGTTCTTTTGGCGCTGTAAGTGTATTCATATTCACCTTGATATAGAAGGTTCTAAATCAAGTTAGTCGTTAGTTGTGTAGGTACAAAATTCGAAATATGATTTCTATGAAATAATAAGTGCAAACGAAAATTTACTCCTTAATTTAACTTTCAATGAAAGAATTAAAAGATCTCTTTAGGAAAACTGAACGATCTTAATGAATAAATGTATAACTAACAACTGGCATTCAAAAGCCCATAATAAAACCGCTTACAAAATCAACAATGGCGGTAAACGAAAATAAACCGTATTGCATTGATAACAAGCTGCAGTATTGAGGAGCAGCCATTAGTGTTTTTGCATATTCAAATTTGGAACTGAGCAAACTAAGATGGCGGCCGATTGCAAACATTTACATATCGCTGTTTCGCTTTACCTGATAAATACACTTTGGAAACATGATTCCTGGCTTATTTAAATGTTTTTCTGGTATTCGTTTTGTTGAACTATGTTAATTTAATAATTTGATAGACTTTTACATACAAAGAACAAAATCTATGACGCCCCTTATAACACGCCTAAACAGTTTCACCATAAATCCCTCTCGCGTTCAATCATTAAACTTGTTCAATCATTTTCTTTCACATCAAATATCCTTTAAAAACAAAGTTAACTTTTGAGTAACGCTATTCAATCCAAATCCGAATCGTTTTATCGAGAAAAAATACTCGAGAGCCTTGTCAGTGTTCTCAAAAGAGAATAAAGCCTTCACAATCTAGATTTCATGTCTTAGTTGGCCGTAAAAATGGCCAGATTCAAATCAGGAGGCTGGCTTCGGGCCAACGTTTCGCACCTGTCCTAATAAATCAGGCTGATTTTTTACAGGCGATATAAATCTTTACGATGTTCGATGTAATGGATTGAAGTTTGATGGCCGACGGCGAACACCTTAGCGGTGCTTCTACTTTTTCACTTTACTTGCGTTGCGTGAGTTTTCGTTGAGTATAAAAAGCTTTTCTTAATGTTTCTATTGTTTACTATGATGCTTTGATGTTTATTTTAAAATTAAATTATTATTTTTTACTATGATGTTTTGATGTTTAAGACACAGTTTTAAGCCATTTTGTTTCTTGAGTGTTATGATTTAAGTATTCAATAAGGCATACATACATACATACATATACTCACGCCATTAGTTCCCATTGGGGTAGGCAGAGACTATTGGTCGCCACTTCGCCCGATCCTGACAAACCTCTCTAGCTTCGTTTACATCCATCAATATTTTCATACATGCTCTTTTATTCTTCATACTACGAGCGCCAGCCTTTTTGTGGCAATAAGGCACTTGAAAAAAAAACTTTTTGCGTACTCAGATATTGTTGAGCAGTTAATTAAACAATACATTTGTATAAATGCTAGTTTGCTATCTGTGAAGTGCTCAATATTTGATCAGTTAAACTAAACACTAAGTGGAATGCAACAAATTACATATATAGAATTTAAAATTCCATCAAGCATTTCCTTACATTGTTTGACTTGCCCAGACGTGGCGAAATCGTTCAATCACATCCGCAGAGTTAAAAGTATCAAAGAAAAAATGTAAAGACGCGGAAATCAAGTGTTATTTTGAAAAGAAATATTTCAATTTGCAGCAGCAGGCGCCTTCATGAAAGTTAAACCTCTGGATCTATCTCCAGGAACGTGAAGAAAATCAATCTATATTTCCACACGTTGACGTTGCCGGTTAACCGGTTACCCGGTTACCTGCCACTCATAACCGGCGCAGACCGGATCAAAACCGGATCGCTTGAGCGAGCGCCACGATTAAATTACCTAGAAAAGAAAAATGAATATTTTCATTTTACGATTTTGAGTGGAACGTAGAAAGATACGAGTGTGAGAAAATTTTGGATTTATGTGAAGTATATGAGGTTGGAAATAAAAAACATTGTAGGTTTTGTTGCGGTTGTGTTACAAACTAAGCGGGAAATAAATGAAATACTTTCATCATTTATACTCTGTATGTCGAGAGCACTTTTGTTCGCGGTGTACTTTCGTTTCACTACATAGGAACGTATTTTAGTCGCAACACCCTAAAACTACAATATTAAAAACCTAAAGACGAGTTGTTTCCATGTTTATTGTTTGAAAATAATTAAAATGCGGTAGCCTGGATAAAATATTCGGGAACGTATACATATAAATGAAATTGGGGCTTGGCTGTATGCATGTATACGTGGTTCATAAACCAAAGATCATTTTTTTATTTGTTTCTGTGTCTATTTGTTTCAGCTAAGCTCTCAAATGGCTGGACCTATTGCGGAAACTTTCACTGAAAGGTAGCTAACTTACGTTACTTTCTTAGATTTATTTTAACCCTTAATAACCCAAGCCAAGCTAGGGTGCCACTTAACAATGTACTCTATAAATATTATAGATTTTAAAGTATTTTCAGTTAATGAAAACTAAACCTAATAACTTAGCCTCTTTATAAAATAGCCAGAAAACCCAGATGCTCCAAACAAAAACACTGAAACGAATTACAATAAGTGGTACGAACAAGAGTAGCGCATTAAATGAGGAGATAATAATGAAACGGCCGCCGGCGTACTGACAGCTGGCTGGCTCGCGTCTGGGAATTGCGGCTGAAATGGACGAGATGAAAACAGTTTTTAAATGCTGGCACAAAAACTATTGGTATAGCTACCGTTTTACTTGAGCTTAGGAAAAATAAGTGTATTTGGTAAAGGTAGAAGATTATTTGCTGTGCAGTACCGGCTTAGAATGACACTACCCTGTTACACCCACGGGAGTCGTAAGAGGCGACTAAGGAAGACCCATCACCAACGATACTTTATTTCTACCATCATGTCCCCTTTCAACTTCCAAATGTGGCTGAAGAGTTTCTAGCTCTATAGCTCTGGCTACCCCTTTTTTGGGATTAATGGCCGTGAGTATATGTGTGTATGTAAAAGTACACACAGTTAAATGGCTGATCAGGTCATAGCACTTAAGAAGCCCATTTCTCCCCGGGAAGTCATACGAACCGATAGCAACCGTGATAGCCCAGTGGGTGAAACACTCGGTTATGTAAACGACTAGTGTTCAAGTCTTGGTTCGGGCCTACACCAATTTGTCTTTTCTAGTGTCATGTCAAAGACATATGTGTGGTTAATTTATCATGGTTGTTAACGGTGAGGGAAAACATCGTGAGGAAACCCACATGGCTGAGTTGTACTTAGTCATGTGACAGTGTATTCGTACAAAACGGCGATAGGCCTGCCCCCTATCACGTGAGTACACTGTCCATGCAAAACATGGTTACTCTGAACACCAGGTGACAAAGTCACGTGACGTTCAGAAGTATTAGTACCTCTGACAACCCCTTCGGGGACATTCGGCGTGAACGTTTATGTTATGTTATATTATGTCATACGAATTGATTCTCATAGTCATACTAACTTTACTTAGTTTTAGACTACCTTTTCAAGTGTGAATTTCCAAAAGTGACTGAGGGAATGTTAATGCTGAAATACCCCATTGCTGCCAAGCTGCTAATGTACGTATTTTTTAAACATCTTTAAAAGTTTAATTAAACATTGTCTAGTCCATTTTTCGGTGTAAAGATATAAGTAGGAAAAAATTAGAAAGACAAGTGCCCTATTAATTGCGCGGCATAAAAATTAACCCGTATTAACACTTAACCCGGGGCGGGGCTCGAAACCTGGTTTTATATTTCAACTACTAAACAAATGATCCACTTTTTACCTGTCGCAGACGTGAGACTTAAGCTTGATTCATTGTTCAGCCTCCGCTGCAGCGACGGGGAATAAAGAGTGAATTTCACTCGGATTAAGAATGTCTATTCTAGTACTAAGGATGTGGGATTAAATTGGACTTTTATTCGCTCGCGCTAAGTAATTAAGAGATCCGTTTGCGTTTATTATGCTTGAGTTTTCTTACACATTTTTGTATGTAATATTAATTTAAAGATGTGATTTTTGAGGGGTTGTAGCAAATAAACTACACAACCGATTTTGTCTATTATATTATTGTAAGACAGCTATACTTCTCTGCGTAATAGAAACTGTATATTAATCTTTAAAATATGAAGGCTCTTCATGATAGTCATATATGTTATATAATGTTACTTTAACTTTCAAGGTCCATCAATGCACCTGTAATAGATTTCCTACCACCGAACTATAAAAAACAATGCAAAGTGCTAACTGTGCGCCAGCTCTTTATACTATTCACTTTTCTAAAACAGCATGCTAGCTTATACTTCAACCCTGATACACTAAACAGGAGGCGAAAGGATATAGTATGTTTGAATACTTATAGTGCAAAATTTTCCATTACAAATAGATTCTTTATATTTATAGGACCAAACTTGTATAATAAAATAAATAGACTACTAGTACTATATAACTTAAATAACTTTGAATGCAAGAAAAAACTCCAATCGTGGCTATTAAATCTTACATACACTGAATCAGAGGAATTGCTTAATATAATAAGTTAATATATGATGTTTTTTATTGTAATAATATAATTAGTTAGATACAATTGATTCTGATAAAAATTTATACATTACTTACCAATACCATTATATGAAAACTGGTAGTTTAAGCCTTTTCTGTTTATTGTTGCCTGAAATATAGGTAAATTACCTAGCTCAGGAACAGGAAAATATAATACTTTTGTACTTTAAATAACTAACTAGGTAAAGACGAATTTATGTTCTTTTGAAAAATGAATAAATATTTTATTATTATTATAACCCAAACAAGTTGGATTGGGTTAATAGTTTTTTTTAAATGACTTATGAAGATAGTATTTTTTTTTTCTAATATCAATATTAATCCCATCACATCTTCCATGCAGAGGTAACATGAAATGAACCGTCTCACTTAACCTACCACTATCAACTTTCTCGCTTCATCATATAACTTATAATTTTACTCAATACTTAACATTTCCTATCTGCGATTTAAAACTTTAGATTACCCGATATTTCAAAAAAAATACAACATCAAAACTCACAATTCTTACTTAAATAAAACGCAACGTCAGTCTAGATGCTGCAACGAACCCTAACAGACACAGCAGAACATTAACAAAGCGTTTCCGAATGAATATTTAATACCTTATTCCGTGAAAGACAAAGCAAGTCACATTACATTTAAGCAGGAGAGATATTTGAAAGAGCCGGTGCGGTTGCCGCCCGTCACAGCTTCGTCGTACCACAAACAAACTACTGTTTGTATTACTAGCGATAGAAGAATAAGCTCCAATTAATTAAACGGGCAACGTTTTAAGCCTTTCACTGTGAAATTGAAATTCCAAGTTTTGTACAACTTCAAAGGACAAGAAAATGGTTTTGAATACTTTACTAGTAGCTGTAAAATGAAGTGACAAGGAAAATTTAATGTCAAATATATTTACATGATTTGCACTACAATGAAGATGCATTATGTCAACAAAGTTTTTTACACAAGCCTTGTGATCAGTGCAAACACTTTATACAAGAAACATGTACCCAAGTAAAAGGCAATATCGAAAAACATCTCGTTTCGTTTTACTACAAATACAAAGTAAAGAATCTTGGCACTATTTTTAAAAAGAAGTACATTGTATTACTACGAACTATAAAAAGACTACAATATCGCGTAGACGTTGCTGCTACGAAACGCCTACGCCACCGATTATATACAATCGAGTAACAAAGCTTTACACAACGAGACGGTCGTTTCATATTAAAATGGAATAAAGCCTTCAATATGATATTTAGAATGAGTAAAATAGGCCTAAGTAAAATTATCGGTTGTGGAAGAGGGGCTATTATTTTTACTAGCACTAGTTTATTAGAAATGGCATTGTCTATTTACGTCTCACAAATGCCCTAAAATACTTCTGACGTGCATTAGTCAAAAAAGCTCACTACTTTCTGAGTTGCTTACATTAAGTCCTCATTTCTTCTTGTGTATGTTATTGCATTTTTGTGTGGTTAAGACAATCTACAATATAATGAATACTTGCTTCAACTTGTTTCGCTTGTCACGTTTTTAATGCAAGTGTAAGTAGGAACGTTTGGTGAACTTGTATACTCGTTCGTAGTTTGTCTATCACAAAAATACATTGCAGTACCTGTAACATGTTAATGATAAGATTGTTTTTGTTAAAAATAACATGCATACATACATAAATAAAAATAATGAAATAATCATACATATACTCACGGCTATAAATCCCTAGAAGGGGTAGCCAGACCTTAGGATTTAGAAATTCCTCAGCCACTTTTGGAAAATTGTGTGGAGAAAAGATAGTAAAATTAAGGTTGTTGGATTGGTGGAGGTCTCCAACCTCATCGCCCAAAAATACCTTAAACGCTCCCAATACCGTTAGTCGCCTCTTAAGTACATCCACCGGAAGAAATGGGTTAGTGCTATTCTAAGCCGACACTACACAGCCGTTTAAAATAAACAAAAGTATTATATACTTTTTTTCCCTATTAGTCAAAAGTTGACATCTTTTATGATATATTTCTCCAGCACGACACCACATACAATCTTCATGTCTCTGTTATTATTTATTACACATACATACATATACTCACACCATAAGTTCCCAATGGGGTGATCTCCAAAACCTCTCGAGCTTCAGTAACATTCAACCAGATTTTCATACATTCCACTTTATAATTAACATTTCGAACACCGACTGTTTTAAGCACAATATCAAATTAATCTGAATGTGTGTAACTTTTTTAACATACATACATACATATACTCACGGCTAAAAATCCCTTGAAGGGGTAGCCAGAGCTAGGATATGAGAAATTCCTTAGCCACTTTTGGAAGTTGCGTGGAGAAAACTTGGTAAAATAAAAGTTTTTGGTGATGGGTCTCTAACCGCATCGCCCAAGAATCCCTTAAAAGCCCCAATACCGCTAGTCGCCTATAACGTACACCCACCGGATGAAATGGGGTGGTGCTATTCTAAGCCGACACTACACAGCTACTTTATTAAACTTAACTTTATTAAATATGTACAATTATAAGTATCAGATTTATGCAAATGATTAATAAATAATCCCTGGGAGCTGCTAGATAGGTCTTTAAAACAATCACAAGCCATTTACACTCCAACATTAACCTGCCACGGAGAGTAGAAACTAGTGATAAACATTACCGATAGAGGGACAAAGGTTAGTTAAGCTATTTAGGAAGCTTTTAAAGGTCGGTTGGAAAACGCGGCAAAGCCTCTACAAACCGTCCATCAAACCGCACTTAAGTTATTACGGAGTTAAGCTTTTAGAGAAACCATTGGAGGCAGTTCATCGTGAACCACGCTAGTTTTATACCAATATATTTAACTTATTTAGTCTAATATTAGGTAACAAACTCGGATTAGATTCAATTTTTGTAATAATAAGCTTTGATAAGTCTACGATCTATATTATTTGGAAAATGTTACTTTCTGGAATTTCGCTGTAAAATTATATACGCGTGTAACAAAAACAGCTTAATGATACATACATACACATACACATACGGCTATAAATCCCTAGAAGGGGTAGCCAGAGCTAAGGAATTCGAAATTCCTCAGCCACGTTTGGAAAGTTGAGTGGGGAAAAGATGGTAAAATAAAGGTTGTTGGTGATGGGTCTCCAACCGCATCGCCCATAAATCCCTTAAAAGCCCCAATACCGTTAGTCGCCTTTTACGTACACCCACCGGAAGAAATGCGGTAGTGCTATTCTAAGCCGGCACTACATAGCTAAATGATCTTTCTTGAATATCATTATTTTCAAATAAATCATTACACATTACACATAATTTCATATTTTAGTATAAACTGATATCAAGGACACTGGCCCTGCACCACCGAATACCCATTACAACACAACAATCCATACAAAGAGGACAAAGTTAAATATAGATGAAAATTAAATTTGTTAAAAACAAGAATCAAGACTAGCATCAGTAAACTAAACGGGTATTAGCATGGTCTTGCAATATTCTAACGAAACACACTGCAAGAATACTAATCTAGCCACAACTTGCAAAACCGCTTACAAGAAAACTTTTATTTATTCAGTAAAGTGGCCATTGCGATGGCGTGCGCTGGAGATTCAAATGTCGAACAAACTAAACCAATTATGCAACTGTCAAAAGTTGCCAACATTGCAACGTGCAATCACACTTCCGATATGTTGGCACACCCGTTGAATAACTTATAGATCAAACTATTTCGGTACCGCTCACACACATGGAAAACATCAATGTAAGAATGAGATGGGTAACTTTTACTGCATTCTGTAGCGTACATCAATCATAATGTCTCCCAAGAGATGAGCTCGGTGCTGACTTGGGTTTACATTTTAAAATGTCGTACATGAAATGATTTTATTATTTGTATGATTTTTGAAGGATGGCTCGAATGAATGGAAATGTGTTATACAATTTCTCCATACTCAATGCTTCAAATTATTAAGAGCGACATAAACGATTCAACCCTTTTCCCCGAAATTCTTATTGCCCTATAAATAAGAGTGATATTTCTTTGGCTGCTGGTGCCAGTACCGATAATAGCAAATCGAGCGATCGTAAATTATTCGACTACCGCCATTTCGCGCCTTTGTAATATGATTGGAAATATTTTGCGAAATGAATTTATATTTTTTTACTTCTAACAGAATGTTTGTATATGCTTTTAGTTTGTATTTTTTGTTTGGAACGGTTTATCTTGCAGGATTCTTTTATACATTAGCATTTACGGCACCAATTTTAAAATAAGTCTGGATTAAAAGGAAAGCATATTTGTGCTTGACTTTTTTCCAGTTAAAAATTTAGTTAACAACATTTTATCTTTTTGGGGAAAAGTATTGTGAAGTAGTTGTGTGACTTAAAATTATATTCTTCACCCTTACTTTCGGCGTAGTTAATTTTAAGGCCACAGTTTAGGAGAGACAAACTAAATGAGAAGAAAAGCAGGAAAGGTTATTTGATGGTGCAGCTAATGATAAAAAACTATTAGAAAGAAACCAAAACGAAAAGTACATAAGAAAACAAGCTAAAAACCGATTCGCAAACACATGAACCAAACCAGCGAACTGCGCCAAGTCACAAAACTCCAGGTGGAAATTTCAAAAAGCTGTAACTATTCAAAGTCAGTATCTCATTCCACACCAGCAGTCTGAACGCTGTTATGCTGGATACGTCTGTAAGTTCAGCTGCACTCCAGATGTTTGATAACTGGGCTACTTGCGAGCTGAGCAACTTTTACGCTGGGGAAACCAAACTTAGATTTGAATTTCTGATTACAGATGTAAGGCTATTTGTGCTGTGGCTGCCATTTGGAAAATAGTAGTGCCTTTAGTACGAAGTGGTAATTGCTCGAAGAAGAATATTTTTTTATAAGAGATAAAGATGTGACAGCTGCAATGATTAAAACCAATCAGTTCTTCTTAATTCAAAATACTTGTTATATGCGAAAAAATAAAGGAGAAGAGAAATCATTTAACGAGAACTTTGATTGTGACGAAGAAGACCAACAATCGCAAACTGTCTTGGTTCCAAAAGGATGTAGCGCTGACTGCAATATAGTGCACTATATCGGAGTACAGAGAATGTTATAAATGCTTAAAGATTTTAAAATAAATGCTTAAGAATTTTAAAGTATTAGTAGATTCTTATTTTAAACTTGTAGTACCTTTTTGCATCTGTCTTTCAGTTTATTAGCTAATACAATAAAATAGTGAGCACAGCATTTTATGCAAACAAAGCACTCCACATATAGGCCGATTTAACTTCAGTTTTTGTAATCAGTTTATAAACACAAGGCTCCCTACTCGATTTTATTGGAACATTTATGAATTTAAAAAAAAAAACAAAATCTACCGCAACACTTAAAATCACTTGATTCAAACATAAACCTTCTACGGGCAGTTTATTCACATCGTTGGAACACGAGAGTATATCAAGCAAATATTGAGGCAGGTGCGGATAACCCAGTATTCATTGAACGCGCTCACTCAATTCAATACACACGACAATATTTCAAAAGCCTTCGTTAAAGTGGACCAGATTTAATACACCCTTAACTCGATTAAACGGCATCCGTTATAATTAAGTTAGCAATGTATACAAAACGTAAATTCTAAATAAAGCATAAAAAACTTTTTTCACGTTTGGCTGAAATCCAGAGTTCCATTTGCTGCAGAGCATAAAAGAAATGAAATTAAAAATATAAATCCCTCGTTGCGATAGAAAAATTGTAGCGCCTTTTATTCTGATTAGTTTTTAATCTAATTTACCTGCAGCCTTGTTTGTTTTAACTTTTAAAAGCAACACGTTAACAGAGTTAAAACTAAAATGTAGCGCGCTCGACCTTAGTAGTCAGTACCTTATATAGGACACTACTCGTAGAATTATTATAATTTGATTTGAAAGTTTAATTACATCTAATATTAAAGAGAACCCTAACGTATGGCAGGTTTCATTAATTTTCTTACAAAGACACCAGACCTGAACAAAATGAACTAGGAATAAAGTTTCCCGACAGTTTATAATTCACTATGAGAAAAAATGCCATCTCGGCTACAGAGTCAGACAAAGCCATTTGTTCTCGACCGCAAAAAAGAATAAAGTGCACTCAATCCAACTAAACTTTTGCAAAGTTGTACTCCTTGTTCCGACGACAATATGGCTGCGGTCACCAAGTTTTACCACATTGTTCTGTAAAAAATAGACAGCCTACAACAACTAAATATTGTGAAAAATAAAACTGGTCAGAACAAAGCTGGACTTTGTTAGTTTTATAACAAAAAAGTGTACATTTATATGAACTACGCAGCACAGACATCTGTATCTTTTATTTGCCTAAGCGTAAAATATATTTTTCAGTTTGACACCGCAAAGGTCTGAGAAAAGGGTCTTGACAGACAGTTAGATAAACGGTCAACGAAATGGTTTTATAAGGGCTCTTATTTACTTTTGAAGCACGGACCCATGAAAAGTACAAAGCTTTTCACTAGACGTACGATAACAGTCACGGCACGCTCGCTTTTTATTAACTTTGGTGTTTGTTGAACGGACGAAGTTATCTAACTATCAAATAAATTAAAATCAGATTCACAAAACCTGGGCCGGGAGTTTTGCAAAAAACAATAAGCGGCGAATGTTCTGAATAATTAATGACATCTAAATTTAGCCGCTCTGTGCGTGGGTGGCACCTTCGCAAATGCCTGCTTGCTCTAAATTAATTAGACTTTCATATTTGATGTCGTTGGTTTTACTTCAGTTAATTCAAGGTGAAACGGATTACGAAATATTTAGGGTATTCAATATTACATTCGTATAAAGTTACGTTTTAACATTAATGAAATTTAACGTTTAATGATTATGTAGAAGATTAGTTTGACAACATATATAGTAATTTAAATCTTTTTGTTCATGAAAACCTCATGTGGGGCTTATTACTAATAAATAAAGAATAAATAAAGGAAAGAAAAATTTCGACACAGGCGGGGATCGAACCCGCGACCTCGGGTAAACGCCCCGACGCTGTGCCAACTGAGCTACCGTGTCAATTGGCTGCCAGTGCGAAATTCTTCTATCCTTTATTTCTTTTACACGTTTAAGTAGTGTTTGCGTTTCCTACCTCCGAATTATTACTAATTTGAAAGGCCACTTGTCTACCTTTTCAGATAGAATGCAAATGTTGGAAACGCCTAACTATCACATAATTTAAATCTTTTTGTTCATGAAAACCTCATGTGGGGCTTATTACTAATAAATAAAGAATAAATAAAGGAAAGAAAAATTTCGACACAGGCGGGGATCGAACCCGCGACCTCGGGTAAACGCCCCGACGCTGTGCCAACTGAGCTACCGTGTCAATTGGCTGCCAGTGCGAAATTCTTCTATCCTTTATTTCTTTTACACGTTTAAGTAGTGTTTGCGTTTCCTACCTCCGAATTATTACTAATTTGAAAGGCCACTTGTCTACCTTTTCAGATAGAATGCAAATGTTGGAAACGCCTAACTATCACATAATTTAAATCTTTTTGTTCATGAAAACCTCATGTGGGGCTTATTACTAATAAATAAAGAATAAATAAAGGAAAGAAAAATTTCGACACAGGCGGGGATCGAACCCGCGACCTCGGGTAAACGCCCCGACGCTGTGCCAACTGAGCTACCGTGTCAATTGGCTGCCAGTGCGAAATTCTTCTATCCTTTATTTCTTTTACACGTTTAAGTAGTGTTTGCGTTTCCTACCTCCGAATTATTACTAATTTGAAAGGCCACTTGTCTACCTTTTCAGATAGAATGCAAATGTTGGAAACGCCTAACTATCACATAATTTAAATCTTTTTGTTCATGAAAACCTCATGTGGGGCTTATTACTAATAAATAAAGAATAAATAAAGGAAAGAAAAATTTCGACACAGGCGGGGATCGAACCCGCGACCTCGGGTAAACGCCCCGACGCTGTGCCAACTGAGCTACCGTGTCAATTGGCTGCCAGTGCGAAATAATTCGGAGGTAGGAAACGCAAACACTACTTAAACGTGTAAAAGAAATAAAGGATAGAAGAATTTCGCACTGGCAGCCAATTGACACGGTAGCTCAGTTGGCACAGCGTCGGGGCGTTTACCCGAGGTCGCGGGTTCGATCCCCGCCTGTGTCGAAATTTTTCTTTCCTTTATTTATTCTTTATTTATTAACATATATAGTAATTTGATCGTTTTTGTTCATGAAAACCTCATGTGGGGATTATCGCTAATAAATAAAGAACAATAATAAAGAATAATAATAATAAAGACGGGGGCGTATACCCGAGGTCGCGGGTTCGATTCCCGTCTGTGTCGAAATTTTTCTTTCCTTTATTTATTCTTTAACATATATAGTAATTGAAGATATCCCTTTTCTGTCACAGTAAAACTACCTTAGACTACTAACTACCTAAGAAGTCAATTAAAAAAATGTAAAGGCACATTATGGACATTTGCTTTAAAATATTGAAGCTCTGTTAGTGAGTATCCATGAAAAATTTTAATAAAATCTGTACTACGAGTATAAATGGGAGACAAATTATGAGGACTATAAGAGACGCGTAACATATACAAAAAAGCTTGAAACCTTACAGCACCTCTGCCATACCCGCAGATATTTACAGTGTGATAATATTTTTAAACTTATTTGTCGCATTGATAACTGCGGCGTCAAAAGAGGTCATCCATTAAACAATCATTCGAGATAATTTCCAAGTGGGATCAACTGGTTGACCTCGCGCAAACAAAACTAATTAAGACACATGAGAAGTCGCTCGTAGTGAATCAAACGGTTCGTATAAAATAAGAAATCTAGTCTATGAATGACCCTTTAAAAAAAGTAATAATGTTATATTATGAGATTAAGTGAGAAATAGTGTAATCTATGACCAGTGTTGAGCGAAAGGCGATATTGTAAATTATATAGACAAAAATATGTCAAGATATTTTGATCTATTTTACATACATACATACATATACTCACGGCTATAAATCCCTAGAAGGGATAGCCAGAGCTGAGGAATTAGAAATTCTTCAGCCACTTCTGGAAAGTTGAGTGGGGAAAAGATGGTAAAATAGAGGTTGTTGGTGATGGGTCTCCAACCGCATCGCCCAAAAATACCTTAACAGCCCCAATACCGTTAGTCGCCTCTTACGTACACCCACCGGAAGAATTGGGGTAGTGCTATTCTAAGCCGAAACTACACAGCTATACAATAATTGAGGAGCGATTTTACGTGATTTGATTACTAATCGAATCACACTCATAAAAAACTTTTATCACCCTTACAAAATTCAAAATACCCTTCCTCCCATACATAGTCATCTTAGCACACAATCACTTCTCCTGAATGCTGTAAACCTCTCATCTCAGGCGTCCAGTCATTAAAACATAGTGCTCGGTCAGACCTGCAATTAAGTCCCCTACAGAGCTAAGAGCTTGCACCTCGTAAACTAGGAAATCGTTTCAAAGGCATAAAATTAACACTAAGCAGCTTAGACAGCTTCTTTATGAAGCTGGTTGGAGGACCATCATCATTACTATGTTCTTGGATTAGGTGCTAAATTGTATCTTACGAGCTTAAAGTGTTTTGAGTAGGGTGGGGGATTAGTGTTACATGGCTGACTTTAGGATCGATGATCATGAATGTAACATGAATACGTAAAGGTAGAAACCATTTGATTATAAAACTAATTATTTTTGAATGAAATGTACACAGTTCATTACAGTCCATCCAGTGAAACCCAGATAGTTAAGATAAGAATCATTAATTTCAACGCCCCTTCAGGGAGAAAATTGTGAAAATTTCTGTGAAATCAAAAAGGCTGAAATCAATTTTGTAATGGGTTTCCAACAACATTACCAACCAACTACTTCAAAAGCTTTAAAAATCTTATTCGTTTCATACAAAACCGAAAATGTAGCTCGCAAAAACTAAACCCAAACCAAAATATGCACCATGATAAATTGATTTTTCATTCCGTTCATTTAATGTTAGCACCAAAATCACAAACGTACCAATTACACAACAAATCCTTTCCAAAAAAAGGTCAACACTAAACAGGTCAGTCACGAGTCAAACCGACTCGAGTTCCAATCTTCGAAACAAGCGTTTGAATAATAGAACACAACTGGCCAGTTGGTTTCACCAATGAGTTATTCACTAAAAACAAACCTCTTTTGTGGCAACAATGTAACGCAACAAGTGGCCTATTCAATCCGAGTGAGGCTTTCCGTCACTCATCTTGATATTTCATTAATAACGATGTTTAATTATTCATATAGCCGTTTACAGTTTTCGACAATGCCCGTCGAGAATAATGAAGAATTCATAATTCATGAGCTGTCGTTATAAGAGAACTAAATTATGTTATAAGTTTTTTGGCAAGTTTTGAAAGTTATGATAGCTATCCTAGAATCGCACTGAACCATTTCTTGTTGCGAGTATTGTAAGATGCGTCTTAGGGTTGTCAGCTCTTTTTAAGTGAATGTTGGGAGATGTGGCTGTAGACCCATCCCTAACCATGCTTTATTTAATCACCTTTTCCACACTCAACTTGTAAATGTGGCAGAGAGATTTCTAATTCTGAAGATTTGGCACCTATTTTTGGGATTCATAACCGTGAGTTATGATTTATTATAGAATATTTTTTTTCAATAATTTGGGTATCGTGATAACTTATATCAAACAAATCTTGCAGATGGTTTACATGACGATTAAAGGTGCTCTGTGGTGGAATCATTTTAAATTGCTTTATTACTTCATTTATAAATAGCAAATATCTTATACTGCTGCTTATCTATGTCAGGTAAAGAAACATAGTATTTAAATCTATGTGCGTTCAATTATACATATATACATACATATACTCACGGCTACAAATCCCCAGAAGGGGCAGCCAGAGCCAAGGAATAAGACATTCCTCAGCCACCTTTGGAAAGTTGAGTGGGGAAAAGATGGTAAAATAAAGGTTGTTGGTGATGGGTCTCCAATCGCATCGCCCAAAAATCCCTTAAAAGCCTCAATACCGTTAGTCGCCTCTTACGTACCCCCACGGGAAGAAATGGGGTAGTGCTATTCTAAGCCGACACTACACAGCAATTATTATTATAACAAAAATATTAATTATTCGTTAAATTCCCTTAATTGTCTTACATTTAGTCGCACATGTGAAGCAAGCGATCCTGTCAAGCCACGTCATATAATATAATCATGATTGATAGTAACGTAATATTTGCTTGGCATTTTCATTTAATTAATTATATTCGTTGCTGGCAAAATGAGACCTTAATTTTCACATTCACTAAATGGATTCATTCCTGTACTTTTGTATCTCTACTAACCTATCTTTTGGTCATTAATTAAGGAATGAAATGCAGTTTTCTTTTTTATTTTATTTGTTTGGAATACTAACAGCAAACCATACAATCAATGTTTAATACAATTATAAACATAGCCAATAACAAGTATTACCAAATAAAATTTTGTAAAACTATAATTTTTATAAAGGCGTTTCAAATTATTGGTTAATACTGCCTAGTATTAACGAACTGTGATGTCACACCGTTATACAGTGTCGTGTAGTGCCGGCTTAGAATGGTAGTGCAGTGCAGTGGCCCTTTAATACCCACGGGTGTCGTAAGAGGCGACTAAGGGTATGGGGCTTTTAAATTGGTATTTGGGCGATCCGGTTGGTGATCACCAACGATACTCTATTTCTACCATCTGTGATTGAGGAGTTTCGAGCTCCAAAGTTCTGGTTACCCTTTTTTGGGATTTATGGCCGTGAGTGAGTGTATGTATGACGTCACATCATACTTGCCCATGCTGTGAACTGGCCTTCGTTCTCAGCCATAAACTGTAGCTGATAAATTCCATAATTTGTTTTTATACTGGTTTTTATCATGGTTGTCCCACTTTTAATTTGTAAAAGCACACGTGTAATATCACTAGCAGTATCACTTCTAGCATACAGAAGATTCACCTTAAGGATAAAATATACATTAAAAATTACATTAAATTTCCCTATCAACGCAACTACAGTTCAATAAGTACCAGAGTTAAAATCAATAACTATTAATGTGTACACTTAATGGTATACTATAAAACCATATCTATAGATACGAAGGGTACTCAGCTTATTTGCGATCGATAGTCTCTGCCTACCCCAATGGGAACTAACGGCGTGAGAATATGTACATATATATGTATGTATGTATGTTCTCAGCTTACTCTACTGTAATGCAGTGTAATACAAACAATAAAAACAACCCCTTTTTACAGACATATAACTGTTTGATCATATTATTATTTTTGTAAATTTGTGTTTGATGTGCAATAAAGAGTTATTCTATTCTATAATATAAAATAAAATAGCGATCATATTGAAATTATCGTTGCACACATCTGATTAAAAACCGGCCAAGTGCGAGTCGGATCGCGCACTAAGGGTTCCGTACTATCATATATATAGAAAATCCCGTTTGTGTGAAAATCATGGGAGCCAAATTAGGTAAGTAATTTGATTTATGACGTTTAAAAATAGAACTACGGGCTAGATCTCATTCAAACCAATTTTCGTTAGTAGTTTGTATAGTAATACACATCATATATTTTTTTCAGTATTATCATGCCCATATTTTAGAAGTTACGGGGGGGGGACACACATTTTAGCACTTTGAAAAAGTCTCTCGCGCAAACTATTCAGTTTTGAAAAAAATGATATAAGAAACCTCAACATCATTTTCAAATACCTTTTGATAGATACCCCACACGTATAGGTTTGATAAAAAAAAAATTTTGAGTTTCAGTTCTATGTATGGGGAACCCTAAAAATTTTGGTTTTTTTTTTCAGATTTTATTTTAAAATCTTAATGCGGTTTACAGAATACATCTACGCACCAATTTCCAATAATGTAGTTCCTATAGTTTCGGAATAAACTGGCTGTGACATACGGACGGACGGACGGACAGACAGACATGACGAATCTATAAGGGTCCCGTTTTTGCCATTTGGCTACGGAACCCTAAAAATGATCAGTGCGACACATATTTAAAACACACATAGAAATAAATAAAAACACCACTTCATATAAAACATTAATGTAATCCAGAAACAACATATTAATTTCTACGAAATACACGAAATATCATGTAATTTTCACTTAAGTGAATTACGTAGAACGAAATAAGGTCACACGGTATTTATTACCTCAACTAGATTCGGGAATGCGCAAAATTTAATTGCGGTCCTTGACGATCTTAAATTGGGAACCATCCAACTTACACTCATAAACCATGCTTTTAATATCATCGTTGAACTAAATAACTATGTATATATAACTATATATTTATAATCGATTATTTTTTAAATTAATTTATGAATGGACGAGTGCACCAGCGATGAGTTGCTCGTGAAGCAAAAGCGGCTTAAATGAAAAAGTAATTATTTTTTACACAATAATATATGATGCCTTTCACTCATGAATAATACAGCTTTTTATAAGTGAAATGAATGATTATCACAACTCATATTTTTCCCAACCAAAGAGCTTAAGCCTAGCCTAATATGGTGTTTAACAATCACGATATTTAGCCCCTAAAACTAATCGACATTTTCACTAAGAGTTCGTCCCGGGGACCTACTTGTGTCTTGAGTTCTAGGCGTTACAGCAAGTAGGCAGTTGACCACAAAACAACTTAAGGCTGTGATGTACTACAGATATGAGAAGTTAATGTGTTTTTACATATCTCCCATACAGGTAATTGAAGCAATTCTATTGGTTTTATGAGAACACAGTTTCATCCAATCAATTCAAATTAAATCATGGATTAATATCCTTGCATAGCTCTACTGTAATAGCACCATCACGTTACGATGTCAGTATAAATGATTTGTTGCTGGGTCATATCTTATTACTAGATTCATTTGTCAACTGGCTCATCAGTTTTAAAAAATAATGGGTAGTTATAGTCCACCCTGATACGCTATTATTTAGAAGCAATGAAAAATAAACAATTTCAAACTCCAAACAGTTTTTCAACGACAAGCGATTCTGTGAGCTATAGTTAAGTTTACGCCAGTTCGTATAATGGCGGTTTTTGTTTTGAGTAAATTGCTGTTTGTACTTCCGGTTCCGGCCAGCTGTTAGAACGAAATGCAGCTTTTCCGAATAAATACAGAGCGCTTGTAATTTTTGCAGAGCTGGCTCTACGTGGAATTGTGTAGAATACGAGCCAAGTTGTAATCAATCTAGCAGTATTTAGTTGCTGGCAAGGAATATTATTTTTCCATCTTTCTTTTATCCTATACTATTAATTTCCTTTGGCTAGGCAGAAATAATGGATCGCCGCTCTCGTTTCTCTCACATTCATTAATTTTCCAATCCGTTCTCTCCGTCGACCCAAACAACCTCAACATTTCTCTTTCTACCTTTTTTGCAACTTTTTTTCAACACCATATCTTTCACAAATCTCTTTGATTCTAACCCTGTCGTATATAACCTTACATAAAATAACTTCTAATTAATCTCATTACTACTGCACTCACACTAATTTCATGCTTCTTTTAACTCGCATACTACGGCTGCAAACAAAAAGGAAGTAACTAGAGCAAATACTTTGTAATACATGTAATCAGATTAAAACCGCGGGAAAGCCGCCATATTGAAAAGAGACGCTTAAAATTTTATAACAGGATTTTTCCAGTTTTACTGCTTTGAGAGCGGATTACGTGTTATTATGGTGTGTGTGTGTGTCGCTGCGGATTGCAATCCGCGGTGTCATTTATAAAGCATTTTAGTAATGAGAATCTTAATGTTACTTTTATGAGTAAAAAATACTGTTGGGGAAAAGAAGGCTGAGAAGAGGATAGGGAATGAATAGGAGACTGTTTATAGGAAATGCGGAAAATATTTATGATTAATTATTTATTCATTTTAAGTTTATTAAAATGTTAGCATAGAATGTAGGCAAACTACCTCAATAAGGAAAAAAACACCTGAACGTATATAAAGCTCCAGGGTTTTGTCAAAAACGCACAAAGTAACAATCGATAGTTTCTACGTATATGTTTGTATGTAAAATGCAGCATATACCGGTATTACTCAAACTATTATAACACACGAGTTCAAATTGAAAACCTCATTTACATGTCGAAAAAACCGGCCAAGTGCGAGTCGGATCGCGCACTAAGGGTTCCGTACTATCATATATATAGAAAATCCCGTTTGTGTGAAAATCATGGGAGCCAAATTAGGTAAGTCATTTGATTTATGACGTTTAAAAATAGAACTACGGGCTAGATCTCATTCAAACCAATTTTCGTTAGTAGTTTGTATAGTAATACACATCATATATTTTTTTCAGTATTATCATGCCCATATTTTAGAAGTTACGGGGGGGGGACACATTATAGCACTTTGAAAAAGTCTCTCGCGCAAACTATTCAGTTTTGAAAAAAATGATATAAGAAACCTCAACATCATTTTCAAATACCTTTTGATAAATACCCCACACGTATAGGTTTGATGAAAAAAAAAAATTTGAGTTTCAGTTCTATGTATGGGGAACCCTAAAAATTTTGGTTTTTTTTTTCAGATTTTATTTTAAAATCTTAATGCGGTTTACAGAATACATCTACGCACCAATTTCCAATAATGTAGTTCTTATAGTTTCGGAATAAACTGGCTGTGACATACGGACGGACGGACGGACGGACGGACGGACAGACAGACAGACATGACGAATCTATAAGGGTCCCGTTTTTGCCATTTGGCTACGGAACCCTAAAAACAGAAGAAAAAACAATAAGTTCCACAAAGACGTTTGATACAAAGCAAGTAAGCAAAGTTATGAGGCGAATGGTATTCACGCGAACCGAGCACTGCGATCGAGTCAGTAATCGAATGCATTGTTTGTGTTGTTAATTGGAATCTGAATCGATTGCTCGCCCAACAAACGGTTAGTACCGACACTTGTTAAGTTTGATTGAGTCCTAACCTAACATCGGATACTTGGGATTGTTGACACTTCCAATGTGTTTTCACTTAGCAACTGCCTCTAGTGTATGCTTGCTGATTTCCTGATTTTATTTATCATTGTTATATATACGTATGACCAGATAAGTGGCGTTTTAGATCAACATTATTCCTTCTTCTGCTATTATTATACTTATGAGGCAACTAAGGGATCAATAGTTTTTTTTCCGTACGGCTATGGTTTTAAAGTTATTAACTAAGATTTGAAAATAGCATGTCTTCAGATCGAAAATGTAAAACAAAAGCTGTTGAAATAAAGGATTATGGGGATTGGTTGCCAACCAATTAACTAAGATCGCTTTATATGTTTCAGGTATCTCAATAACAATATTTTCTTACACACAAGGCATCAATTCTTATTAGGGTAGGCCAAGAATATTGATGGCGATGACAATCTTGATACTCCTTTGTTGCTAAACTCATTTACAATGATACAAACAAAAAAAGATATTACAACTCGAACCGTGAATAAGAAAACAGCCACCGAATTTATGTGAATATGTAACAAAATAAGAACGGTAAAAGTAAGCCAAAATTCAAATCAGCGTTATTGTAAGTGCCTGTTTTTCCCAAAGAAACGTTTACCTATTAAATATTGAAAAGAGTATAACAGAAACAGCCGGATTTTTCGCGCCCATTATGTTGATTTTAATAGTCTTTGAAGCGGAATGATGAATAATTTACAATTAGACTGGCTACGGCCATTACAGTTCTAAATATAAATGGGAAAATACGAATTACAGTGAAACTTTTTGTAGAATTCCAAATAATGAATAGAACTTTTTTGTATAGAAAAGGTTTATTGAAGCAAATTTAGTCAAGAATGTTTTGTAGTTAATAGAATAATCCGGTCAATTTATACATTCAAGGTTACATAAATTCATAAGAAGCTGAAAATTGGTACAATTGTTCAAAACATTATTATAAATGAAACCTCAAAAGTCCCTATCGTTCCGAGGTGTGCTAAAAATTTTACACGAGGTCAAAGGTCAAAAAAATGAGTTTTTTGCGATTTTAAGCGAAACGGTGAGTTTTTTCGCAAAACACCCCAGTACAAAATTGTAGATCAAAAAATTCTCCACAAAAAAGATACCGATTATTTTTTTCCTAAAAGCCACCATTTTGAAGATATAACGCGATGAAAAGTTTGATCATTGGTAATCTTCATACTTTGCACACGTTTCCAAGCCACCTATGAGGTAGTGTACTTAGCGCGTTTTATTTTAACGTGACATCTCCTGTAGGCCTATTCCACGGATCTGCAGTGATTTTATTTGTTTTAAAACTATTGTAAAATATTATTGTACATATCGGTTGGTTAAAATAATGGCTGTGTAATTGAAAATGAAATGATTAATATTCCTCGTCTGATTCGTAATTTTCCAGGATTGCTGTTTCTTGTCCTTCGTCTTCTTCTTGTTCTTCTTCCTGTTCTTCTTCTTCTTCTTTTTCTTCTATTTCACAGATCCACTGTCCCACTAGCGATTCCTCATTGGTATCATATGAGTCTTCTAGATTAGCTGACTCAACATTAGAGCACGATCGGCCTTGGCAGTTTGTGCATGCCAGGGAACAAGACAGTCCAACTTTTCTGCATCCACATTTAGCATTAAAACCTTTTTTACAGTTGCAAAATATTGAGTTGAGAAGTTTCTCAGGTGCTGGTGGAAGTAAAGTTAGAACTGGCTCTAATGTATTGTCGACCAACTTCCAACCCCAGTCTTTAGGGTCCAGCTCATTACCAAGCCACACTTGAACTTGGCAATATACCCGAAATAAATGTTGGTGAGCAGCTACTGAGGTTTAAGTTATAACACCTTATAAGTGATGTTCATACGTGGCGTACATGTGCAAAGTATGAAAATTACCAATGATCGAACTTTTCAACACGTTATATCTTTAAAATGGTGGCTTTTAGGAAAAAAAATATAAATATCTTTTTTGTAGAGAATTTTTTGATCTACAATTTTGTACTGGGGTGTTTTGCGAAAAAACTCACCGTTTTGCTTAAAATCGCAAAAAACTCATTTTTTTTACCTTTGACCTCGTGTAAAATTTTTAGCACACCTCGGAACGATGGGGACTTTTGAGGTTTCGTTTATAATCATGTTTTGAACAATTGTGCCAATTTTCAGCTTCTTATGAATTTATGTAACCTTCCTCCTTATTTTAGGCCTAAATCGACCGGACTATATCATGTTTTAAAACTATTGTAAAATATTATTGTACATATCGGTTGGTTAAAATAATGGCGGTGTAATTGAAAATGAAATGATTAATATTCCTCGTCTGATTCGTCATTTTCCAGGATTACTGTTTCTTGTTCTTCGTCTTCTTCTTGTTCTTCTTCCTGTTTTTCTTCTTCTTTTTCTTCTATTTCACAGATCAACTGTCCCACTAGCGATTCCTCATTGGTATCATATGAGTCTTCTAGATGAGCTGACTCAACATTAGACCACGATCGGCCTTGGCAGTTTGTGCATGCCAGGGAACAAAACAGTCCAACTTTTCTGCATCCACATTTAGCATGACAACCTTTTTTACAGTTGCAAAATATTGAGTTGAGAAGTTTCTCAGGTGCTGGTGGAAGTAAAGTTAGAACTGGCTCTAATGTATTGTCGACCAACTTCCAACCCCAGTCTTTAGGGACCAGCTGATTAACAAGCCACACTTAAACTTGGTAATATACCCGAAATAAATGTTGGTGAGCAGCTACTGAGGTTGGAGGTAAAGAAGCTAGTTGTACTTGCTTTTTATTACTTATTTTATAAGTGATGTTCATACGTGGCGAACATGTGCAAAGTATGAAGATTACCAATGATCGAACTTTTCAACGCGTTATATCTTCAAAATGGTGGCTTTTAGGAAAAAAATATTGGTATCTTTTTTGTAGAGAATTTTCTGATCTACAATTTCGTACAGGGGTGATTTTGCGAAAAGACTCACCGTTTCGCTTAAAATCGCAAAAAACTCATGTTTTTGACCTTTGACCTCGTGTAAAATTTTTAGCACACCTCGGAACGATGGGGACTTTTGAGGTTTCATTTATAATCATGTTTTGAACAATTGTGCCAATTTTCAGCTTCTTATGAATTTATGTAACCTTCCTCCTTATTTTAGACCTAAATTGACCGGACTAAGAAGACTTTATTCTTCTTTTCAATTAATAATTCTCATATAAAACGTGAGAAACTAAAACAGAAGGGCCTAAAAAATAAATATATTAAAATAAGAAGTTTAGATCATAACTGGTTTTGCGTGGGTTAAATTATTGACGGATTTTTTTTTCAATTTATATTGTGGTTGTTAAACATAAATTCCAGAATTTCTATTTTTTCAAATTATTACAAACTACATACGATTGCTCAGTAAACCATATCTAAAAAGCTAACAAACCTTTATTTAGAAAAGTATTGCAACCTCAAATTTCACTCCAACATACCTGCAACAATGCAATAAAACAAATCAAAAACCAAATCCAATAAAATCGAAACAGTGCAAAGACGTACAACGGAACGTTCTTTCAACTAATTCCGCCATTTTGTGTTCCGTTCCGATTTCAAAAACAAAAAGTCATATTTCAAGAGAGCATGTTATTTTCTAATCTATATTAGCAAACATTCGAGTACAAACAAAGGCTATAGGGGAAACAGAACGGATGCCATATTTTTATCGTTGAATTCTCCTTTGCCAAGATGCGGGTAGTCGTAATTGCTTTTGCTGTTTCCCTTGCTTTCCGTTTCGTGTAATTGGATAGATGCATTTAGAATTCCACTTACTTCTTTTGTATTTAATCTAAATAGCTTCCATTTGAATCTGATTCTTCGGTTTGATTGCAAGCAAATCGTGTTCTATCGGTTAAGGAATGTATTGTAGTCGAATACAATTTAGGCAATTCTTTCCAAATAAACTATTGTTGAAATTGGGGCCAAAACTACGATCACATCGTTAACAGTAATATTGGTTTCAGTGAGGCATAAAATGACAATATGTTTATGATGATAAATAAATAATGCTCATTTCCAGAGATAGCGACTTTGGCGACCCAAAACAGAATCTATTAGTGCTTTAGTACTTTTCAAAAATATTATACTTTATAATTTAAGTATGTCAATTTTTTGTTAAAATTTCATTTAGTTTCAACAACTTGTACAAATATAAACCCTTTATCTGTTAATCAGACATCTTAAATCATACTATTCTTGCAACATTATATCTATTGAATTACTGTAGGTTTTAATAAAAGCCCGAAGAATTCTTTCACTCAGACACAAAGTAATAAATGAAAACAACTTAATGGTGTCAACACTCTATTAATCCTGGCTTTCAATCCCAACCATGTGAATAACCAAGTGAAAATTGTAAGTAAAAAACAATATAATTTGCCAATTTTTGATATTCAAAAACGACAAAAAAACATTAACTAAGTCCTAACTTAACTGTCTGTTATGGTTTCCACTTGTAACCTGGTCACGGTTTTATAAAAAAAAAACCGCATCCAATTGGAGGTAGACAGGTTAACATTTTCAAATCCGAACCTCTGGTTACACTTCTTGCAATGCAGCCATGGCAAAATCAATGTAAACCACTTCATCAAGCTGTTAAATGTAATCAGCTCAATTAGACAGCTAGAGCCGTGGCCGACGGCTGTATCGGATTCCACAGCTCAGCTGTCGGCCGCCAATTACAACATGTCGCGGTTACTGAAACGGGAAACTTCTGCTGGGCCAGCCATTTGCATTGCTAAATGATCTTGGAGAATTCAGAAACTAGGGCACTTTATTTGTAATTCTTATCGACGAAACACATTTATTGAAGTATGAAGAATGAAAGAGCATGTATGAAAAGATTGATGGATGTGAACGAAACTAGAGAGGTTTGCCAGGATCATGCAAAGTAGGTAGAGGCCTACCCCAATGGGAACTAACGTCATGTGTATATGTATATTACATACAAAAGGGTAAGTTCGTACAACTACGAACTACGAAATCAGAACTTCTGAACCGTTTGTAAAGTAATCATCCCTTTTTAACTCTCTTTATTGAATCATTGAATATCTTTTTGGATGAGAGATTTATAGTATAACGACTACGTCCGATCCGCGTAAACATTTTTTTATGTTTTTTTACTCTGTATGTAACGTTTTTAACGTGCAGAGATAGAATAATATTATTGTAACCGACACTACACGACAACATAAGTCTGACACTACACGACAAAAATAAAAACATTTTTAATTAAACCTTTTCATCGCAATCGCAAAACCTAAGTACGTTACAGAATCAAAAGAGTCATTAAAAGCTAGGGATTTTCAAATAACATTTTTCATATAGACTCTCTGTGGAAGTTTTAAGAGACTTTTATTTTGTTTGTACACACAGCAATATTGAGTTAAACCTCTGTGAGCAACTGGGCAAACAACCCGGGAATATCTTCTTTACGTGAATTACAGTTTTAAATCGTAGGTTTTTGAATAAATTCTTTTTTTAAAAAGGAATGAGAGTGGTCGTTTTACTCACTCACAAGATTTGTTTAAACTGGGTTTTTGTGGCGAAATTGCTTGGGTAGATAGGGAACAGTTTTATATTACGAAAGTATGATATAATATGGCTGCAGATTAAATTATGATATCATACTCGCATCATGCCTAATCTAATACTGTTGCGAAGATAAAACGTTTTAAGTCTCGTTTATTCTGCAAACTGAATTACTTTTAACATTATTTATCTTATATATAAAGAATAAATAAAGAAAAGAAAAATTTCGACACAGGCGGGAATCGAACCCGCGACCTCGGGTATACGCCCCCGTCGCTCTGCCAATTGAGCTACCGTGTCAATGGCTGCCAGCGCGAAATTCTTCTATCCTTTATTTCTTTTACACGTTTAAGTAGTATTTTATATATTATTCTTTATATATTAGTAATAATCCTCACATGAGGTTTTCATGAACAAAAATATTTAAATTATTATTTATCTAGTCAAATTATTCTAAACGCTTTACCAAATCAATGATCTTTGGCACCGCATCCAAAAATCCAGGCCACGCCATCACCGTAACCTCTCAACCCCAGCAAATTAATGAAAAATCCGTCGAGACGCCATCTTGCCATTTTTCCCGCGCGACAATATCCCACTAACGATATTAGTTTACGTGCGCCTACGCCCATTACCATAATGGGCCCCTACTACAGTATTCAGTCACGCACGCAATGCTGCCACACACTTTTATGTGCCATCTAATATTATTTGCATCAGAAATGAGGTGATATATCAAAGACGCTGAAATTCTCTTTGGATTGACTCAGTTGAGTTGCCAGCTGAGAATATTACTTGTCGATCGTAGATTTGTACGTGGGCTTTAAGTTCATGGGTCAAATAACGTATTTTTTCACGAATATTTTAATATTCAACGTATGTTTTATGTTTAGTACATACATCTACTAAGTAAAATCTCCAAAACAGTAATGAGTATATTTGAAAATGAAATAATTATTTGTTTGTGCAAAGTTGTCAATTCATTTTGACAGGCTGGCTGCCATAAGAAGGTAAACTTAGGGTTTGTTATAAAATTATACCTATAGGCCAAAGTTGAATTTGAAAGTTGATAGAGACCACAGACCACTCACTTGGTCTAGTCTAGAGTATATTAGCTAAAGTTATAATCATTTTACTAGTTATGTTATTGCAAGTAACAATATTGTACTTCTGCCAGAGAAAATTTATAACTTTTCAAGTTAAGTTGGCTGTTGTGATAAAAAAAAATATACGCGAAGCTTAAAAGCGTGACTTGTATAACTTCTTTCCTCACAAATTGCCGTATTTTCCTCCAGAGAATAAAAAATACCACATCAATTACCTAAATCAAAATGTAACATCAGGTCAGTGTACCTTACACCCCAAACCACTGCCACAGTTCTCACAACCCCGCAACAAACCTCAATACATACTTAAGCTGCTCAATCAATAACCTACTAAAGTAGTAATAGTTCCGATGAATGAAACATCGTAGCAATAATCGAACAATCGTAAGTGATGACGGCTGACACGCGCCGGGTCATAGTACAGCACTATCGCGCGATCGATCTTTTAATTTTAATGTATCTATTCGACTGACATAACTGATATACGTGAAATCTATTATTCATTGCGATTGGAGTTTTATTGTAGTTACATATTACTTTATGGTGTAATAGGGTAACATCGATTATTGTAATGAAAGTGAAATGGCGTAGATAGTTTTAGATACGAGAAGTGTGTTCTAATGACTTTTAAGTTCTATTTAAATGCTTTTATGATCAATGCTGCTGTTTGGGACATTGCGTCTCTAAACACTGGTCTAGGTACCATTTTTAAGAGACGTGTACTTGGATTAATGGATTTTTAGGGTTCCGTACCAAAAGTTACAACGGGACCCTATTACTAAGGCTCCGCTGTCTGTCTGTCTTCAGGCTGTATCTTCTAAGCCGTGATAGCTAGAGAGCTGAAATTTTTAGGAATGATGTATTTCTGTTGCCGCTATAACAACAAAAATATTAATCGGTAATTGCTAAAATATAATTACGTCATTAAATTGCAAGTTATATTTAAACACATAAAAAGTTTTAATCTAAAGCTTGAAGCTATGCGTGTTTAAAATAAATTAATAACTTTCCTTCAAAAACGATAATTGAGATTTTAATCATGGTTTTAATCGTGAGTGGATAACAATGTCTGAAGGATTACAATTTAATAGCTCGTGGGTAATAATGTAATATTGCAAAACTTTATAACATCGTCGCACTAAAAAGGATAATCGTTGCTTCAGTTTAATACATTTTATGTGTTTTCACCGAGACTTTAAACATTGTAGATGATTACTTTGCAATAGAAAATTACGCCAATATACTACCCGGTCCTAATTTTAATAGCATGCCATTATTATAATTCGAAACGCAATTTTGGACAAGAAAAGTCCTTATTTACTAATCTACGGCACGGCGATAAAGTAATAGTTGCACTTTTTGAGTATAAAATAATAAAAAAAAATAATCATTTATTTCAAAATAAAAAGATAAATCTTTGTTTTTGAACGTCAAATTTTAACCTAAGACTAAGTTTACTTCGGATTCGGAAGGTGTTTTGTTGAGAGAAGAACCCGTAAGAAACTCGTCAACACACATCTTTTTTTTTACGTCCATTACAATTTTGGTGTTAGCCCGGAAACATCCTGCACAGAGCCCTGATGACACCAAGCCACTTCATCATTAATGTAATCATTGACATTGTAATAGGCTTTCGAACTAAGATTTCTTTTAACTGCTGCTTTAAATTTTGTTTCTGATAAATTTAAAATGTCCTCAGGTATTTTATTATACATTTTTACGCATAACCCCATGAAAGATGTATTTACTTTTGACAATCTGTATTTTGGTACTGATATTTTATTGTTATCTCTCAGGTTTCGAATATGTCTGTCACAATTTTTCACAAAAGAGGCCTGATTCTTTCTTACATACATAATATTTTCATAAATATATTGACATGGCAGCGTCAATATATTTATTGTTTTAAACAATTCCCTCAGGGAATCTCGGGATCTCAAATTGTATATAGCTCTTATTGCTCTCTTTTGTAGAATAGATATGGAACCAACATCAGCTGCTCTGCCCCAGAGTAAAATACCGTAAGACATTACACTATGAAAATAGCTGTAATAAACTAATCGAGCTGTCTGTACATCTGTCAAATGTCTTATTTTCCTAACGGCATATGCAGCACTACTTAGCCTGCCAGCTAGTGAGCTAATGTTGGGTCCCCATTGGAGCTTGGAGTCCAGAGTTATCCCTAAGAAAACTGTGTTATCCGAAAATACTAACTTTTCATTATTTAAAATTATTTCGTTATCAACGCACCTAACATTAGGTAATACAAATTTAATGCATTTGGTTTTTTTACCATTTTAAATCACCCCATACCATTTTTACCATTCAGTACAAGATTATTGGAAGCAAACCATGTTTGAATCTGTGAAACCGTGTTATTCACCTCGTCAATATTCTGATTATTTCTTTCAACGTCAAATACAAAAGAAGTATCATCAGCAAATAACACTATCTCGGACATTTTCTCGACCATGAACGGCAAATCATTAATATAAACTAAAAATAAAAATGGGCCCAAAATAGAACCCTGCGGAACACCCATTTTTACATGAGTTCCAGGTGATATTGCATTATTGATTTGCACTTTCTGTATCCGATACGAAAAGTAAGACTTTATTAATTTAAGTGCGTCACCTTGTATGCCATAATGTTCTAATTTAATAAAAAGGATTTCATGATCTGCACAATCAAATGCCTTCGTAAGATCGCAAAACAAACCAATAGCATCATTTTTGCGTTCCCACGAATCAAAAATGTGTTTCATTAAGGCAACGCCTGCATCGGTGGTAGAGCGGCCCTTCGTAAAGCCAAATTGTTTTGGATGAAACAATTTGTTTGAAGCGAAATGCAAAAGCATTTGATTGAACATTAGTTTTTCGAATATTTTACTTAAAACTGGCAGAATTGATATGGGTCTATAACCATCAGGACTAATTTTATCTCCTCCGGATTTAAGAAGTGGTACAATTTTACTATGCTTCATGAGATTTGGAAAGATTTTATTTCTTATACATTCATTAAATATATCTGCTAAATATGGAGCCAAAGTTACAATAAAATTATGGCAAACTTTCACTGACATACCCCAAATGTCTTCAGAACTTTTTAGTTTAAATGATTTAAAACATTTTTCGATATCTGTAGGGCTGACATCTTTAAAACAAAACAAAGTTTCGCACCTATCAACATTTTGTTGTAACAATTGTTGAGCTTTTATAACCGATGTGTTTAAATATTCAGTTGTTTTTGATGGTATGTCAGTAAAATATTTTTCAAAAATACAAGCGATTTCCTCATTAGAGGTAGTCAGACCTTTATCAGATCGAACACAGAACTCCTGATCACATGGTTTACCTCGGCCTGTTTGGGTGTTGATAATATTCCACACTGTTTTAACTTTATTATCGGATGTTCGGATACGTCGGCTTAGGTATCTGGCTTTAGCCTCTTTACATACTTTATTGAATATTTTTGAGTATTTTTTTACATATTCACTCAATTCATTATTATTACTATAAGCTTTCTGATCATATAAATCGAAGAGTTTTTCTCTCGATTTATATACTAATACTTGGAGTTGCCCACTCACAAAACTTAAATTTACTGGTAATAGTTACATTTTTTACACTAAAAACTTTATTAAACTCATTTATCAGAACGTTATAAAAAATATCATAGCTAGTATTTGGGTTTTTATTAATTGTACATGTAGGCAACTTAGAGCTTATTATATTTATATATTTTTCTACTTTACTAGCAGTAATATGCCTTTTTTTAATAACAATTTTTGGTTCTGGTATCTCTAGAGGAAAGCTAACAAAAAGGCCGCTGTGATCAGACTTTAGTTTATTTATAACACATTTACTTGAAAAATCTGCATTAGTAAATACATTATCTAAGCATGTTTTGATTCTAGTCGGTTCCAAGAATAAATTTTCTAAATTGAACGATTGGAATAAACTCATCAATCGTGTTTTAAGATAACTGTCTTGTAGGAGATCCACATTGAAGTCTCCACATATTATTATACGTTTTTTATTCCTGAAAACTTTGCTTAATACATCTTCCATTACATTTTCGAATTTATCATAATTTTGGTTATAAGGGGGTCGATACACACATACTAAGAAATAGTTTTTTAACTCTATGCAGGATAATTCCACGACTTGCTCAACGCTTAACTTTACAATATCATTACGAATTTTTGATTTAATATTATTTTTTAAAAATATAGCAGAGCCACCACAGGCTTTGCTTTGGGAATTGCGGCAGTAGTTGCTACCTAAATAATAGTTTTCAAAACCAAATATGAGTTCGCAATTCTTAAGCCAGTGTTCAGTAACACATAAACAATCTATTTCATATTTTTCCAAAAACAGTTCTATTTCTAATTCTTTACAAGAAAACCCCTGAGTATTTTGACATACAAGTTTAAACTGAGAGACTCCTTGTAAAGTATTCTTTTTATTAATATTGCCAGAAGAACCTCCTTCCTTGTTTACAATACTGATGTTAGGTGACGACTTAAGGACGACAGGAGGCTCTTCCATTGTCACTCTTAAAACTTTAAATTATGGTTTCCACCATCGCATACTAGAAGTAAGTTTCCCCTTATATTAAATATATGGGGGTCAGATATATTATATGCTAATAATTTAGCAATGTTCCGCTTTTGATTTAGGGTATGTATACAGTACCCAGTCGAGAATTTGAATAAGGTAAAAACTTATTCAAATCCAAACAAAACAAATTGTCGCTTTGACAACATGTCACGTGACATATTAGATTATTCATAATATGAATATTGTCATTCTGCTTATTCATATTAAGTAAGTATGGAAAGGTACAAAATATAAATTTACATTTATATATTTTTTGTATTTCCAAAAGTTTATTTATACTTTTATTTAATAAATACTTATTTAATCCTATACTATTGCCGACCAGTACGACAATCGTTGTATATTCGTCATAAGTGCCTAATAATATTCGTTCTACTATATAATTAAAGTTTGCACCCGTATAGCAATGGTTAATGACATGTTGATTAAGATACTTATTAAGTATTTCGCCAAAACCTACGGCCATGCTGTCCGAAAATACTAATGTTCTGTTTGCCGGAGGCGGCGTGCTAACAGTTGGTAATGTAATCCCATTACTTGGTTGGGGTGACTGAGATATAACGCTAGTTGAGGAAATATGACTATTCAGAGTAGTCGTCTCTTTGTCTATAAGACTGCCGATATGTTTGTATCTTAAATGCAGATCTTCCTGACTAACAATCAGCTCACTCAGTTTATCATTCAAACTATCTATTTGGTTTAGTAAATCAATTTTTCTGAAAGACTTGTTTATGAATTTCATACTATTTTTCATACTTATAGTATTTATTATATTTCATACATATGAGTATAAGAATATCATACATACTTACATAAACTTACGGCTATAAATCCCTAAAAGAGGTAGCCAGAAATTCAGAAAAAACATTCATCAGCCACTTTTGGAAGTTAAGTGGGGTAAAGATGGTAAATATTTTTTCGGTGATGGGTCTCAAACCAAAAATCACTTCAAATTCCCAAACATCCTTAGCCGCCTCTTACGATCAACCAGAAATCAGAAAGGCAGAAATGGGGCTGTGCTATTCTAAACCGACACTACACAACAAGGCTTCTTCTCACGTTATGTGATTGGTTTTTTGTGATGGACAATTTATTTTAATTTTGTCAAACTAGCGTTTGGTTTGGTCGCATAGAAAATCTTTAATAAAGTAAAAACATGTTTACATACTGAAATTAGACAAACCATATTTTGAAAAAATGAAAAAATGTGAATGTAAAGAGTTTCTTTGTTGCTTCTTCTCTTTACGAACACCATCCGAAGCAACGGATTAACGATAAATTTAAAACTTTGACGTTCAAAAAATGTTAGTATTTAACTTTATTTTGAAAAATAAACCTTTCGTCTTTTTTTTTGGCAACACTAGATATGATATAAGAATACGTTTGACAATAAACATACACACGCAATAAGTACCTATTGGGTAGGCAGAAACCTTCAAGTGCTACATTAAACGATCTGAATAAAAACGCCTGTTTCTATATACTTAAGAGAACGACCTTTAAAACTGTAAAAACCGTGCATAAATAAAATTATTTATTAAACGATACATCGACATGTTTTTGTCATAAGTTAAGTTTATTTTCATTACACAAAAAAAAATTCTTGTTGCACTTAGTGTTTTTGTGATTTGTGTCCAGCATTTACGATTAAAAATCCCAAAACCCTAAGAACGTTATTCCACTAGTCTGAATTCAGATTCTGTGGCTTTCAGACGTCTTCATTCAGACAAATGGAATAAGCTCTTAAGGCCCTAACGAAACCCGCCGCGGGTAGAAATTAGAAAGTGCTATTCTAAGCCGATTATTCACAGGTTTACACTACAAAATATGATAGAGACGTACTACACACCACACATACATATATAATACAGTTAACATAAATGTAAAATAAATAACTTCGCTTCAGAGTTTATCTAAATAAAGCGACAAGCTCGCAGCCATTAACTAAATAAATCACACCGAATACACGAGGTTGGTATATTATTCATGTGAGCACACACTTGTATGAAAGATCTGAGATATACTAAACTAACCCGCAATCATAACCAACTAAGACTACGGGTTAATAATTGGATTTGATTTATCACTTGAAGATTTACACAGAACAAGGAATGGTTAATTTATAATGTGTTAAAATTTAAACAAAATACCAATTAGTTGTAAGAAATATGAGACGGAAACAGTAGCTAAATAATACATTGATGAGTTTGTAGGGTCAATATTAAAATTCAACAAATTATAGATGAAAATAAATAATAATAAATAACCGTGATAGCCCAGTGGGTAGAACACTCGGTTATCGTGCAAACGACTAGTGTTCAAATCCTGGGTCGGGCCTACACCAATTTGTCTTTTCTAAAGACATATGTGTGGTTAATTTATCATGGTTGTTAACGGTGAGGGAAAACATCGTGAGGAAACCCACATGGCTGAGTTGTACTTAGTCATGTGACAGTGTATTTGTACAAAAACGGCGATAGGCCTGCCCCCTATCACGTGAGTAAACTGTCCATGCAAAACGTGGGTACTCTGAAAACCAGGTGACAAAGTCACGTGTTGTTCAGAAGTATTAGTACCTCTGCCAACCCCTTCGGGGATATTCGGCGTGAACGTTTATGTTATGTATAAATGAAAATATATGACTGCATATCTGTGCACATACATATGCATGCCTATTACATTATATAATAATACATTATTATTTTATAAGACAGTCCGTGGCGTGACACATTATGATTCTGGCTGAAAATCAGTTTTAAAGGCAAATGCCTTTAAATAATTCTAAGCCAGAAGCCAATTCTTTGCCCTCGAGTACTTTTATTCATTTTTAGTGGTATTTTTAATTTATTTGTTTTCTCTAGTTTTACTATATGTACTTTTCAATTTGGTGATAATATTTTGTGAATTTAAGTGAAACTTTTATATGTGCCCTTAGGCAATGAATATATACTTTCTTTCTTTCTTACATGTCATTCAGTTTTAACGAATCCTTTAGGATTATAGCACTGGGTATTAACTTTTTTATAAATTGTTAACAATGATATATTTTAAGGTATCAAATTAATAATCGTTACTTCTTTATTATAAACGATCTACAAAGTGTAGTAATTTAATCAAAGCTTAATTTTCAAAAGCAAAAAGTTCAGTTTAATTGTTAAGCTTACACCCCTACCCTGTAAGCTGTCAAGTTGATTAATTTTCGATGAAAAAACAAAATAAGTAGCTCAAGTAAACATTGTTAATTAATTAAGCATTCCTTTTTCTTTTACAATAATTTCCGGTATAACAAATCCCTTAAGTGAAAGATGAATTATTGAATGTAAAGCCTCTCCCGTTACCTCTTCAATTATCGGCTGATCAAATATAGCGTATTGAAGCAAAGGTAAACAAGTCCGTTGCTAATACGACATCCCGTGCAAATAAATCAGCTAAATCAGCTTTGTGCCGATACAACCCAGCCCAGCTTACAGCAAGCCCAAATAAACGTGTCAACCGATGAAATGTTATGTTGCGGTGCGTTCCGATAACCGGATCTTTGTTTTACTGACTGTTGGGAGAGTACGAAATGGGATATAACTCTGTTCAACTCAGTGGGTTTGAGTATTTTAGAATAATTACATTAGAATAAGTATTAATTAGTTTGTTTTTGTTAAGTTGTTTGTTTTCTTCTTTTTTTTCATATTTAATATTGTGTTAATTTTAAGTTATTTTAATAGTTATTATTTATATTATTACTTTTTGTTTGTATGTTTTTTGTGCCACACATGGCGAATAAACGTTTTTCTTCTTCTTCTTCTTCTTCTTTTTGACATGTACCCTCACGGCTATAAATCTCAGGGGTAGCTAGAGCTTCACAATTAGCGATTTCTTTAGAAATAATCATTTAAAAAAAAAATATTTTAAAGGTTTTTAACATTTATAATTATAATACAAAGGGGTATTGATCTATACTTATAAACTAGATTGTGGCCCTTAGGGAGTCTAATATAAGATTTTACAATATTTACTGGACTAAAATGTAATAAATTAACCAACAAAAATAATTAAAAATATCTTATTTATTTAGAGGTGGAGGGCGATGGGTTCACACATTTACCATCAATAAAGTATTTTTTAATGCAATTTTCATATATTTTTTTTAAATTAATAAGGTCAAGACTTAGTTGCTTATTAATAAGTCAATCAACATCAATACACTTAGCCACCCTATAAATCACCGAGGGAAGTTATGATAATGAAGTAGTGCTATTCTAAGCTGACACCATACATCACCGTAATTATAGCATAACTTATTTAAATTTGATAAATATCATAAAGTGACAGACTAAGTTGATGTTTAAAATGAGGTATTTGGTAAAGAGAATAAATGGTTATTGGAACAAATGTTCGGCCACTAGCAGCTGGTAACCAATCGAGGTGTGAGGTTTTCTCTCGGTGTTTTTCCCCACCTTTAATACATACATACAGCAACCGTGATAGCCCAGTGGGTAGAACACTCGGTTATCGTGCAAACGACTAGTGTTCAAATCCTTGGTCGGGCCTACACCAATTTGTCTTTTCTAAAGACATATGTGTGGTTAATTTATCATGGTTGTTAACGGTGAGGGAAAACATCGTGAGGAAACCCACATGGCTGAGTTTGTCTTAGTCATGTGACAGTGTATTCGTACAAAAACGGCGATAGGCCTGCCCCCTATCACGTGAGTACACTGTCCATGCAAAACGTGGGTACTCTGAACACCAGGTGACAAAGTCACGTGATGTTCAGAAGTATTAGTACCTCTGCCAACCCCCTCGGGGATATTCGGCGTGAACGTTTATGTTTATGTTTATACATACATACATACATTGGGGTAGGCAGAGACTATCGATCGCCACTTTGTACGACCCTGGCAAACCTCTCTAGCTTCATTCACATCCATCAATCTTTTCATACATGCTCTTTTATTCTTCGTACTTCGGACACCTGCCTTTTTGAGCACATTTTCTATTTGATCTAAATGAGTCCTCCGAGGTCGTCCTCTACTAACATTTCCTTCCACATAAGCTTAATTAATGAACTATACATATAACTTAAGAAAGGACACAAAGGTGTAAACCCGAATCCATAGAATCTCATTGTAATACGCCTGTTTGTTACATAAATTGTAAATTTCAACGTTAAACAAACAATTGTCAGAGGTACATTTATATAAGCCACGCAAAGCGCGTGATAAAGGCATATTTGGTATACAAAAGGCTTACAATTCGGAAGCTCATCGACCCCTGAAATTACGTGAGAGTGTCTTATTTGCATAACACTCGCTTTAATTGATGGGTACAAGCTTACAGAGCTTAGCTAAGTAAGCTTTCATATAGGTACTATTATAACAATCCTTGATGGGGTAGGTTGGGGTTAACATATCTTTAAACGAAACGATGGATCTACAAAAGGACCGATCATTATGGAAATCTTTAAAGCTGGCCTATGCCCATAGTGTCGTCTTTAAGTTGATGATGATGAGGATGATGATAGGATCTTCCAAGACATTATGATGATAAAGCGCTTAAATTAAAATACAGACCACATGAATGTTGAAATTCAAACTACTAAGGTAGCATGAAACACGAGTATGCCCTAAAAACCTATATTTCAACATTTTCAAGGGATGATCGTTGAATGAATACGATATTTTCCACCGACTACACGTAGAATTACAGAAATTGACAAGTTATATTACAGTTAATATAATACTGGAAACATAGTTCTATGCTTTAAATAAAGTGAAAGAACTGGAAAAATGAAGCGCAAATAAATTGAAGCGTATTTTATTCTGCACATACATACATATACTCACGACTCACTAATCCCTAGAAGGGGTAGCCAGAGCTAGGGAATTTCCTCAGCCACTTTTGGAAGTTGCGTGGGGAAAAGATGGTAAAATAAAGGTTGTTGGTGATGGGTCTCCAACCGCATCGCGCAAAAATCCCTTAAAAACCCAAATACCGTTAGTCGCCTCTCACGTACACCCTCCGGAAGAAATGGGGTAGTGCTATTCTAAGCCGACACTACACAGCAAAAGCCGACACTACACAGGAACTTTTAACTACTTTACTAACTTCTCACCTCTTAACTTCCAAAAGAGGCTCAGGAATTTCCGATTCTAAAATACTGGCTATTGCGATTTATAGGTGGGAGTATATGTACGAATTGTGATTTAAAAATGATTTATTATGACTATTTACGAGATAACAAATCATTTAAAAAAAAACATTAATATGACCGATTTTACACTCGTATCTGCCAATCTATTGAAAACTTAAAGGTATGAAAGGGTGTATTTCTTTATGGCACAAATACCCGAGCCCTTTGCCAAGTAAGGCTATTTACTGCTAGGGTCTTCAATGTTATTAAGGTGCGTGGGGTTTCCTTCGATTGTGTCTTCCCCGAAAGCCTTATAAATAAACCTTTGTCGAGAAAAGACATAGTGGAATTGGAAACGGTAAATTGTTTTCGTTCATTAAAGCTTTCTTAGATAAACTAAGATTAGTTATACAAGACCGCAAATCTGTATTACATCCGTTTATTAAAGTCCTTACTTTGTTTTAACTAAGTTGATCTACCCTGCTATCATTATTGGCATTTGAAAGAAAGATAAATCACACCCCTTTTTCTTTTATATTATTCATTTATTTATAATAGTGCCGTGTAGTGCCGGCTTAGAATGTCACTTCACTACCCCTTTCTACCCACGGGTGTCGTAAGAGGCAAGTAAGGGTATGGCGCTTTTTAAGTGCTTTTTGGGCAAAACTTTATTTCTACCAAATTGTCCACTATCAACTTTTAAAGGTAGCTGAGGAGTTTCTAACTCTAAAGCTCTGGCTAAACCTTCTTGGGATTTATAGCCGTGAGTATATGTATGTATGTATGTTATATTAGAACCTTTGCCATTACAGATGATCCCTGTAGTTTCAGCTAAAATATCATCACTTCTTCCCGTTGTCGTACAACCGATGCAAAGACTTGCATTTTTATTATTTAATTGATATTTAGGCTACAAGGGTACGCAACTCCGAACATACCAATAAAACATTATTTGAACTAAAATTAAAAACCATATCTTTAAACATAACACTTCATCCCACAAAATCTTTCTACAAAAAGGTAAGAAATCGTTAATTTTAAAGCTCTTTTAAAAACTATCCAATAAAATAAAGGTAAATATTTTCGTAAGTTTTCCTTTTCTTTAATACCGCAATAATAATAAATCTTTATTCAAAGCAACAGGGCTCATATTGTTAGTAACAAGACTTATCAACTATGTTACACACATTAAAAAAATACTTAATACACCTAACTATTTAACTATTATACAATAAGCCTGCAGATTCAACCTGAACTATCAATTAATCCAACCCCCTAACCTGTCGATGTTACAAACTTGTCAAGATCAATCAAACTATTAACCCTTACCGAATAAAACCCCAAACGAGGTGTAGAACGTCGTCAGTCTCGCAGACCGCGCATCTATTACCAGTATAGCTAGTACGAGCGGCGTTTTAACTAGATATCGCGTGGGATAAAACCGCCATCTCTTACGCACTTACTTAGTGTCGTATACTGTTATCTCATTCTAACCGATATCGTGACGATAAAATAGCGCTCGTGCTAGGCCTCCAGGTTACTTAACCCTTCACTCGTTCATTACCTGCAACAAATTAACATTCATTAGTCACGTGAACTGCTAGTTAGTGTACGAATCTTAACTAATGGCGTGGAGCCACAATGCTTGTAATAGCATTAAGTGATTCGTGTACTGTATTTTTAGAAGCTTAGGGTGAAATGATGGTAATATAAAATATTGTTTGTGCTGTATTTTCAGCAAATTCATCTAGAAATTATTGAAAATTCTAGACTACATTTTTCTGTCGTCTATTACAATTTTCACGGGAGAGCTAGGGTAATAACTATGTGAATAATATAAATAAGTAATATCGGAATGCACCGAACCAATCTCCAAATAATCCTTAAAGATATTTTGATTGTGTCGGATTAATAAAGACGACTCATATAATCCTAAAAATCGAAAATCAACGTATAGGGCGTAATCTTAACGAGCATCTAACACTTTCGTCTTTTATTACATTGTCACCTTACTTTAAAAACAGATTAAAAATATACAAAGTCCGTTCAACGAGAACTTATGAGGCTGGAGAATGGCTGGATATAAGGAGTCAATATAATAAACTCCATAGACTAGCAGCCACAAATCGAAACCACGAGCCATCTCAATCAATCTCTTTCATCCAACTAGTCTGTTATCTTCATCTTGACAGCGCGACGTTGGCGGAACGAAACGCGGCAAATTTGACAAGAGCCATATTGCGGATGACAAGTAATTTGGCGGGCCCCTTAACTTCTTATCTTTGAGTCGCCATGTCTGACAGCTCAGATCATTTTCTGATAAACATTCGATTAGTGAAAAGAAATTGAACGATACAAACTTGCGGGTGACATGTCTTTTTGAAGTACTGATCGCCGAGCTCAGACGCTCAGACTAAGATTTAAATTAAAATGACATTTTGTTTTTTTTGTGTGTGAGCATGTGCAGGGCTTCCAGTGCGTACTTTTTTAATTTTAATTATTCTTTTCTAATCATCAATCCAAGATGTACTATGATGGCATAGACTCTAGATAGCCACTTTTTACTATCCTGCCAAACCTCCCGGGCTTTATTATTCATACATGTTTTTTTTTTCAACACATATTTCTTCTACGAATATTATTATTCAAATTGGCTTTATGTATGTCCTTTTAACCACTTTATTTAGTCTAAGTAGCTTAACGTAAATCAACTCTATTAAACAGATTCATTAAGTTCAAGTATTCACTTAGGTGTACGAATAAACCTTGTCTAAAATAATTATTAGCGAAATAGACTGAGAGGCTTAAGTACTTAAGTTAGGTTATTGAAAATCAGACAGGTTTCGAGGGTGCTTGAGAAACTTCACTTGTTAGAAACTATGAAAAAGCTTTGAATATTAAGTACGATCAAACTTTGTTAAGATTGTAGATTGTTTTATTATAAATTGAATAATAAAGCAGCTTTAATAGTTCAGTGATAAAAGGCTGGTTAAAATAATCATAATTAATGTTTTATTTCTTCTTTTTCAAGCCTTTGTGTGTAATTTTTGGTTAAATAATTTTATGTTACCCTTTTTTCGTAGCAAAAAGAAGTAATTTAATATAACGCTCAAAAATGTTGAGGCTACATTACAGGTTACATCTTATATTTGACAAAACTTAAGTTCTCTAGTTATCATTTATTTGGTCTTCTGCTAGAATCCTAACATAACACAACCCACGTCAAATGACGTCTTCAATTGCCTCACACAAATATCAGACCATAAATAGACATGCATACATACATACATATACTCACGGCTATAAATCCCTAGAAGGGGTAGCCAGAGCTAACGAATTAGAAATTCCTCAGCCATTTTTGGAAGTTGCGTGGGGAAAAGATAGTAAAATAAAGGTTGTTGGTGATGGGTCTCCAACCGCGTCGCCCAAAAATCCCTTAAAAAGCCCCAATACCGTTAGTCGCCTCTTACGTACACCCACCGGAAGAAAAGGGGTAGTGCTATTCTATACCGACACTACACAGCATAAATAGAACAAAATTAAAACCCAAAAGTACGCAATAAACTTTACCCCACATCAAACCTTGGACCATAACCTTGAAAGCAAAATCTATAGCCAGCACCCAAATAAACAAGACATCTCAACGGCTGCCAAGACTCCAGAAAAACATAATGAGGACCACAGCCAACTATGTCAAGTTTCAGAACCTTGTGCGTGTTATGTCGGAGGGATGAGGGGGTTGGCAGCGAGCCAGATTGCGTGCGACCCCCGCCCTATTGATAACTGCGTTTCATTCAACCCTATCACGAACACGCTCCTATCGCTCATGTGGCTCTACGTTATAACTCATTTGAAGGTGTGGTAAATCAAATGGAAAGGTTTCGGTAAAGGTAGTTTGTCGTGAGAAGAAAAAAGTTACGGCAAATAGAGGTTAAAGTAGCATGAAGCGTGTGCGAGCAAGTAAGTTACGTCAGAAGTCAAACAATATGAATGATGAAATAATATCTAGGATTTGTAAGTGGTTAATGGGCGATTTTGTTGGAAAATCATTTGGTTCATTGTCCTTTCTTCTCTAACCTCCAATGAACACAAAACTTTCTATCAGGCCTTGGTGTTTTCTGGCTATTTTTCCTATTACAAATATCACCTGATTGAAAAGAACGTATTCAAATAATAATTGCGGTTGGAGACCCATCACCAACAACCTATATTTTACCATCTTTTCCCCACGCAACTTCCAAAAGTGGCTGAGGAATTTCTAATTCGTTAGTTCTGGCTACCCCTTCTAGGGATTTATAGCCGTGAGTATATGTATGTATGTATGTCAAATAATAAGTATTTTGATCAAGTTCATATTAATACACAAGTAAAATATATTCGTGCATTTGTAGATAGAAACGAATTATAATTCACGCAACGCTGTTTTCTCCAGGGTGCACAAGTAAATAACTAAATAAGCATCAAATGTGAACATAAAACACATATATTCACGTAATTAGTTCCCATTCGGGAAGGCAAAGAATATAGATCGCCACTTTGTACGATCCTGGCAAACCTTTTCAGCTTCGCTTACATCCATAAACATACATACATATACATATACTCTCGGCCATAAAACCTAAAAAGGAGTAGCCAGAGCTAAGAGCTAGAAACTCCTCAGCCAGCATCCATTAATTATAAAAATAATAGTTATTTTTAAGTTAGGTAAAGATAGACTTATTTAACATCAAATCAAACATTACCCAATAAAACCTGATTTCGTTACCGACAGCGCAGAAAAGAAAACTCCAATCGTTAGCCTACAAGTATCGGAAGTAGTAACGAAGTTTATCAAACTGACCAATATCAGAATCCCTCAATAACGCGTAATAGGCTCTGCTCGGTTAGATTACGGCGCCCCACGAAGCCTTATTACGAACGAACGACATCCAACGGAACCTACATGCGGGCGCCTAATGGTTCTTAGATGTTATTGTAATCTATATAGATGCGATATTCGTAAAGACAAATAGTGGAAGAAGGGGTCGGTGAATGTAATTAAAAAAAAAAATTTTAACCTAATTTGTGTTAGTTAAGATTTTTTCGTTTTAAAAGAAATTAAAATTGGTTGGCTGGAGTGCTTTGACAGCTACAAAATTAAACAATATAAATCTTAACTGATAAAATAAATTACCAACATGACGCTATGACATACGGTGAAAGCCACCTCAGTAACTATTTATAAACTTTATTGTCCGCCATCTGTTTTTGATTTAGAATTTAACAGAAAAAGATTTAACAATATAATAATATCTTATGGTGTGGGTTAGACGATTTGCAATATTATATTAAGCATATAATATTTACCATCAACGGGAATCAAACTAGTGACCTAAGTATTCAAAACTGTATTAAAACTTTCTAGCTACCGTCATTCAACCCAAGAATTATTTTTTTCCATGGAGCTACAAGATAAAGTTTACTAAAGACTTGGTATACTTTACCATATCTAATCTAACATATAAAGTGTAGTGTCTGTATGTTGTGACCATCACAAAAATTGGCAATCACAGACAAAATAGGCTGCGAAAGGTTAATGTGCGTCCGTAAAAGTTGGGTTGGTCAGGGTCGAACAAAATGGCGATCAATAGTATTTGTTTAGTTTTATTCTTCACAGGAAAAGCCAGCGTAGTGTAGTGCAGGTTTAGAATAGCACTACCCCATTTCTTCCGGTGGGTGTATGAAAGAGGCGACTAACGGTATGGGGCTATTAAAGGATTTTTGGGCGATGCGGTTGGAGACCCATCACCAAAAACCTTTATTTTCACCATCTTTTCCCCACTCAACTTCCAAAAGTGGCTGAGGAATTTATAATTCCTTAGCTCTGGCTACCCCTTCTAGGGAAATATAGCCGTGAGTATATGTATGTATATATGTATGTAAATAAATATTACAAAAAAAGAAACCCTTACGTCCCACGAAAAAAGTTTGTATAATAGCTACATCGAAACTTTTTGACATTCGTTTAAAACTTGTACCATTTTCCAAAAGTTCGTCTTTAAATACACGTATGTCTTATTTTTCTTTATCCCATTACCGAAGTCGTTCAACTTTAGTCGTTTGTGAATTGTTGAAAGTAACTGATCTCTCTGTGTTATCGCCAGGATTTCGAAATGCTTGCGAGAATATTCCACGTTCAAAGGAAACTCGAGAATAGCTGGAATTTGTTACAAATCGCTGTATTTTACAACTTTATCATTATTTTCAGATACACAACTTTCGCAAATGTTTTCGACAGACATTTTGTAAATTTATTTTATTCCAAACAACAAATGGTATTGTTTGGTTCATCTCTTTAAATATAATGGTATGTATTATAGAAATCAGTGGTCTTTTACATTTCCTGAAATTGATTTAAAAACAAAATAAGAAGTTAGTTTACATTACTGAAAGGAAACACGCCTTAAACTTTCACGCAAATTAATTTCAGAACAAGCCTTTCAAAACCACATTCATAAGCGTTAAACCAGCTAAATCAGGAGTCTAACACTAATAACTAGAAACAAGCCGCCTTAAACAAAAAGCGCCACCATGAATCTCCCGCTAACAACGGCAATAGAGCCATTTATCTACCCGGAGGATATTAACCAGTGGACACTTGCCAAAAGCAGGGTCAAGACCGTTACCTAGGCCACCCCTAGCCACCCTGGCCACCCCATCCGACCTAGCCTTGGCCTCACTCTCACACAACTTCGCTTTATACACGAAAAGAGTACAACGCAGTGAAAGGTTTAATAAGAAGTTGCAAACCTCTTTTGTTTAGAGAAATGAGACGGTCGCGTGACGCCGCTTTGCATACATTTGAAAATAGAACATTGTAGTTTTATTTCGAACATTAAATTGTTTACCGTTGCATTTTTTACTGACGTACTGTTTTGTTACAATATCAGTATTTTGATTATAACAGATAATATTTGAAACAATGTAGATGGTATTTTTTGCAGAGGACAGCCACGCGAGTCGTTTAAAGACCGCATTGAAAACGTTCTTACAAAGGTGGTAGTCCAAAGAGAGAAAATCAAAGAAGTAATAGAAGAACTATGAATGTGAGGAAGTAAGATAGATTTTTCACTATCCTAAAAGTGCGGATTGTTAGTCTCTGTATTAACAGTATTATGTAAAACAAATACAAAATGTAATGGTATCATTTTGAAATAAACCGCTTCATCTACAACATCATCACAAATATTATGATATCCTCACTATCAAAATCATTTGAATCCAGCAATAAACCCTCACAAACCCTAAACCCTCCCCATCCTTATCAGAAACAACATAATATAAATTCCCGGCCAAAATGTACATCACGGAAGTCGGAACAAAACAGCGAAGTGTCCCAAACCTATAAATAAACTACCCGAAATGTATGTCGTATCTTGTTTAAATAACATTGAGTTAGGATAAGACTGTTTTGTAAATAGATGTCGAATGTTGGGTATGGAAACACTCGTCGATTGGGATGTGTGGAATACAGTCATGCGAGTCAATGTAATAAACTTTAGCCATACATACTAACGCATACTCCTTGTTATATTCCAAAATGAGTATCTAAAGCTAAAGAATCACTTTTTAGAATAAGGATAGGGAACCGTGATAGCCCAGTGGGTAGAACACTCGGTAATCGTGCAAACGACTAGTGTTCAAATCCTGGGTCGGGCCTACACCAATTTGTCTTTTCTAAAGACATATGTGTGGTTAATTTATCATGGTTGTTAACGGTGAGGGAAAACATCGTGAGGAAACCCACATGGCTGAGATGTACTTAGTCATGTGACAAAGTATTCGCACAAAACGGCGATAGGCTTGCCCCCTATCACGTGAGTACACTGTCCATGCAAAACGTGGGTTCTCTGAACACCAGTATTAGTACCTCTGCCAACCCCTTCGAGGATATTCGGCGTGAACGTTTATGTTTATGTTAAAACATATACTATTAATGAAACTACAAGCAAATATCTAACATGCAAAGAAACATCAATCTGTCTCTACAACTCTCATCCCTCACAATCCACAAGCATGGTAGAAAAACAATCCAGCTTGCAAGCCTGTCCCAGTCAGCTGCAAGCCAAGTGGGCTACACGAGCCAACCGGGCTGAACGTTATCTTTGCAAATTAACATTCGATGGAACTGGGCTAATAGACTTACACACGCTAGCAAGACGTCACTTTACTAACATAAGCGCTGCTGTTTTGCTTGGAAGCTTTGATAGAGCTTTTGAGCTTGAATTTGTTGTACTTACATACCTACTACTATTACTCATGGCTATAAATTCCTTAACGGGGTAGCCAGAGCTTTGGAATGAGAAATTCCTCAGCCACTTTTGAAAGTTGATTGGGGACAAGATGGTAATAATAAATGTTTTTGGTGACGGGTCTCCAACCACATCGCCCAAAAATCACTTAAAAAGCCCCTATACCCTTAGTCGCCTCTTACGATCACCCACGGGTAGAAATGGGGTAGTGTTATTCTAAGCCGAGACTACACGGCAATGAAAATTTGTTGTCTTAATGAATAATGAATAATATCACACGTGCTGTAATTGAATAAACAAAACATTATAAATGATAGTGTTTTAGCTATAAATCTATTCACGCCAGTAGCCTTCCCAATAGGTATGGGCAGAGACAATCGATCGTAATTTCACTTCACGCCAATATCCCTCTAGATAGGTAGAGATCATTTCTTGCCTCTTTCGCTCAATCTGAAATTGCTATTTCATACTTATCGCTCTTTGGACAACAATAGTTGTTTCATTAATATCCTGGACGTTAACTAATGAAAGAGTTACAATACAACCAATTCTCTGCTAGCTAGTTTAAAGATATAATCATTAGTTTAATGCATTAAGACGACGTGATAGCTCAATGGGTAGAACACCGGTTATCGTGCAAACGACTAGCGTTCGAATCCCGGGTCGGACCTACACCAATTTGTCTTTTCTAAAGACATTTGTGTGGTTAATTTATCACGGTTGTTAACGGTGAGGGAAAACATCGTGAGGCAACCCAAATGGCTGAGTTGTACTTAGTCATGTGACAGTGTATTCGTACAAAACGGCGATAGGCCTGCCCCTGCCCCTATCACGTGAGTACACTATCGATGCAAAACGTGGGTACTCTTAACACCAGGTTTATTTTTATGTTATTATACATACATATACTCCCGGCTATAAATCCCTTGAAGGGGTTGCCAGAGCTAGGGAGTTAAAAATTCCTCAGCCACTTTTGGAAAGCTTAGTGGGGGAATGATGGTAAAATAAAGGTTGTTGGTGATGGGTCTCCAACCGCATCGCCCAAAAATCCCTTAAAAGCCCAAATACCGTTAGTCGCCTCTTACGTACCGTACACCCACGTTATTATGTTTATGTTTAATGCATTACAAGTATCAATAGATTCCATGCCTTAATTTCCTTCATAAAATAGTTACTCGTATGTTAAAAATTCAAACGACACACTCCGATTGCGTCACAGTAATACATAACGAAGGTCACCCTCCTAAAGAGTGATGCAGAAATAAAACATTTGCAAGAATTTAATCTCACTACTATGTCATCTATTACTTCGTAGCGTTCTCTATGACTCATCTCCTATTATATATTCAGAAATGAGTTCGTAATGCGCATATTACATTCATACTTATAATCACATTTCTGGAATCTGAGAGGAAAAAATATTTTATAAATAAATGATGGATGTTGATGAGTAACCGCCACATCATCCGCCCACCAATTACTTAAAAATTCCCATATACTTAATATTATACAACCTTAAAGCAATGTCTTTGTAATATAACCGAAATTGGTTTATTTAACGCTCACGCTATGTATCTCCCTTTTTATTGTCTTGTGGTTATCAATGGGTCTACCGAAATGGTTTCGAATAGTCATGCACCACTAGAAAAATACTTTATTTTCGAACGAAGAAGGGCGGGGCGCCTCACCTGTTACTTATGTAATACATCTCTCATACATTTATCGTTTATGCCTCATTTTCCCGATGTGTTAGCTAAACTAAGAGTTTTTTTTCTATTCCCATTGATATTTTTTGAGACTAAATGTTTCTTTAATTTTTTGTGCCCTTATCAGTTCAGACGGTGTTCAGAGAACCAACTTTTAGATAAAACATATGTGTTTCCTCTCGATTTTCCCTCACCTTGATAAATAGTGTTAAAACGTAGAATAGGTGCAACACACAGTACACAGCGTACGGGTAATGCATCACAGATACAAGATGAACGAGCGGCCAAGTAGCTCTCTGAATCAACAAGCTGAAAGATAATAGCCAGCCAATAAATCTAACAGCCATTGCTGGGTTGCAGCTCTAATATTTAAATGGATATGTTTTCTCACGGTAAAACTAGGATGGACTGCACTTTCATTGTCTGTTATTATTTTGGCGTGCTAAGGTGTTATAAATCGATGAACGTTGACTGTATACAAGAAAAAGTTAGGATATTTTATAGATGCGGTCGCCTATTGAAGTTGATGTCAATAGATAATTTGAAATAGTTTAAAATTAGTTTACTAGATGGCGATCTGTTTTAGGGTATTATATATATAACATATATTATTATATATTACATTGTAAGTACCAGTTACCACGTAAAATTTGTTTACGGAAGATACCGTAAACCAATACAACAACATCATTTCATAAAATAATTATTGTGACTTGATAAAAAAGGCATGACGATCAAATAGCTTCCTTTTGCGCTAAAGAAGACAAAGAAGAGTCTGCTGAAAGACTCTTTTGTGAAGCTATTCTCATTCCCGCCTTTAAACTGCCATTGACGTAAAAATATAATATAAAGTTCCTGACATCTTGGTAGTGGAAATACTCGCAATTTCCAACATGCTAAACAAATTGATCTCTTTGAAGTGTTGGCGTTTGAAGTCACGTAAATATTAAGTGAACTCTTGGATCCGACACGTTTTCTTTAAGCTTAAATTTTTCATTTTATTGAATCTACGTAAGTCGACGTAATTTATCTCAAAGACTCAAGTAACGTTATTTCTATTATTTTTTTTTGTGTTTTGGCCAGTTTTAAAGTTGGACGAGAAGTTGCCTACCTACTTAAATATAACATAACTATTGAACTTTGCGCATCTACTGATATATAATTGATAATGAAATTATTATATTTTTCATTGCTGTATAGTGTCGGCTTAGAATAGCACTACCCCATTTCTTCCAGTGGGTGTACGTAAGAGGCGACTAATGGTATTGGGGCTTTAAAGGGATTTTTGGGCGATGCGGTTGGAGACCCATCACCAACAACCTTTATTTTACCATCCTTTACCCACTCAACTTTCCAAAAGTGGCTGAGGGATTTCTAATTCCTTAGCTCTGGCTACCCCTTCTAGGGATTTATAGCCGTGAGTATATGTGTGTGTATATTTTTCACCAAGTTAGTTATAGACAGAACAACAAAATTAGTGAACCTTCCGAGCAAGTCGAGGTAAACGCAACCCAAACCAGTAAAATGTTTCTCCCAATAATAGTAAGAGAACCAAGACATTTTAGCAAAGTAAGGGACGAGCCAAATTAACAACGAACAAGATAGTAGAGACAACGTACTAATTAGACGTTTGTCACGAGCACTACCAATGTTTTGATTAGAAATGCCAGGAGGAAACCCTTTCATTGAAACAATGCTTTTAGTTTTGTCTCTTTTTAAGTCTGTCGAGAGTTCTAGATGTTTTGTAGCTGAGCATTTATTGTCTAGAAATGGAATAGAGAAATAGAAGTATTTATTGGTTCAGAAAATATACAGCGTGATTGGATTGCATTGTAATATTTTTATAATTGCAATTTTTTAACCGAATTTGAATATGTAGTTTTGTTTTTATTTCTAGTTATACTTTGTTTTTAATATGTTTTTTTATACTTGTTTTAAAAAAAATGTTTTCTTTTATAAGAGGCTTCGAATAAATAACTTCTTTTTTTTCTTTTTCCTTTACTTTAATAAGTGCTCTTTATGGAACAGAGCTACGAGTATAGTACAAACCAGTAGTTAGGTTTCATAAAGTGAGTTTATAAAACAACATATATACATATACTCACGGCTATAAATCCCTTAACGGGGTAGCCAGAGCTTTGGAGTGAGAAATCCCTTAGCCACTTTTGGAAGTTGACTGGGGAAAAGATGGCAATAATAAATGTTTTTGGTAACGGGTCTCCAACCGCATCGCCCAAAAACCACTTACAAAGCCCCTATACCCTTAGTCGCCTCTTACGATCACCCACGGGTAGAAAGGGGTAGTGTAATTCTAAGCCTACGGCAAAACAAATTATATTTATAAAACCAATTGTGAGCTACTAGTTTTTTTTTATTCTTACTGTCTTTGAAGGCCGTAGGTCTGATGGTGGGTGATTGCAGAGTTGTTATAATTTACCTGAAACAAAATGAACAACAATCAGAAATACATTCTAAATATTCAAGTTTTCTTATTAAAAGTATTGTAATAACTAATTCTTCTTTGCCATGTAGTGTCGGCTTAGAATAACACTACCGCATTTCTACTCGTGGTATAGGGGCTTATTAAGTGACTTTTGGGCGATGTGGTTGGAGACCCATCACCAAAAACATTTATTCTTACCATCTTTTCCCCAATCAACTTCCAAAAGTGGCTGAGGAATTTTTCATTCCAAAGCTCTGGCTACCCCGTTACGGGATTTATAGCCCCGAGTATATGTATGTATGTATGTTTGTTCTTTGAATAATTGAAATGACAAAAAATCTAAAATATTTGGACATGTAGTAACGATAAATTACATTTCAGATCATTTCTTTTCCATAAGATTATAGATGACTATTCACTGATGATTCGACCACACCAACGGTTTCTTAAGTTCCACATTCTCCTGTCTCAAATTCGAAAAGTTGTATTAAATATTTTATTTATTCCATAGCTCTGGATATCCCTTCCGGGAAGTACAGCTGTGATATGAAAATGACTTCACATTTAAGCGATATCTTAGTCAGACAAGTGCAAACATTTTTGCCCAATAGCTCTCTTATATAAGGCAGCGCAAAATGCCCATTGAAAAAGCGAGAGCTTAGATTGGATCGCACTACTTATTCAAAACTCATCTCACAGTCACAACCGTGATTTCTTTTCAAAACACGAGTAATAAACCCTTTGGAGATACTGAAAATTGAGTGACCATAAATCACGGATTCATAGACATCCTTACCCAACGATATCTCGTATCGAGCGGCCATTGTTGCATTATTTATGAGAACAAAACGGCTCAGGATACGCGGCTTTATGACAGAGATATCTGACCGCTTTTGAATTTCACACATTGTTTAAAATAAATCAGTGTTGGGTAACGGGAAATTAAATTCAGGGACAAAAGGTTATATGGTCTATTGAAAGTAAGATGTACGTGTAGGCGTATTTCCAACAATGAATTCGCAAAGAGTCATTGTGTGTGAAGCTACAAAAATAGCTTTTATTTATTTAAACGCAAGTTCAATAGGGAAAATGCAGACATATCATAGAACTAAATTCTCCTCTACAATATTGATCCCAAAAACCTAACCAATTAGAATACTGAAACGTAACATTCGGAAAACACATATTGTAAATTTTGGAGCCAAAAGAACGAATCATAAAATTATCTCCGAACAATTTGGCTCGAGCTCATCTGCTGGAAAATAATCTAAAGTACTCCAAACTTCACTATTATGTTTATGATCAGCAGCGTATCTTCTAAACAACTTAAGTTTAAATACTCCCGATAGTCACCGGCCTCAATGTATGTCATAAAACGATTATTAACCTAGCTTCTTAATGTCTGCATGTAAAATCTTTGGCCCGCGTCATCAAACGAAATAGTGGTGGTGAGAATTCTAGAAAGTAATTACGATAGTCATACTCCTGTGTTTTATCGTCCTCTTAACTCTCTGGAGTACCACACGAGCATTTAAATGCCAAGAGCAGTGTTGCCAACTACTGGAGAACAAGTCAATGTGTGCGGCGGCGGACACTAATTCGTTTGTGATAGCTGGGTAAATCTGAACATATGGGGACTAACCTATTTAAGGTAATATTTATTGTGATATTGGTTTTCTTCAAACATCTTCAAGATAGTTCTTGTTCGTCATACCAAAACTTCTACATCTCAAGCATTGAACAAAAACACTATACATATTTAGCCATTATTAAGAATTTTTGAATTTAGCTATTTTTGAGACAAAATTACAACTTTGCAGAATTATAACAGCCGACATATCATCCTTTTAAACGCGGAAATATCGCCGGATATTGCCGCTATGTTGGCAACACTGGCCAAATGTGCACACAACCAGCGGCTGTAATTACTGCAAATCTAATTGTGTGACGTCACCAACGGTTAGACACTCTTATTAGTCAACAAAGGATTACGTCTGCAGGCGAGTGACTTACGCTGTATTTAAACTCACTTGAGAATTACCGCTTTGTGAAATTGAGAACGATTTTGCGGTGCCACTGAATTTGTAGACGTTGTAACTTTCAAGTTGAGGTAGTATAAAGTAGAATGATAGTTTATTTCCGTCCATATTTCAGTGGAGTTTCAACCTACATCTGTCAACTTATATTAGTTCAGTTTATTTCAGCAAATCATCAGTCCCCAGAGCCAGAGCTGTTTTAATGTTTGATTTATAATATTCTCGTGCCATGTTTGGAATTTTATTAATATTAATATTACCTTCAAGTTCACCTGTGTCATGATTTAGCTCAAAATATAAATCAACAAGAGAATATGCTCAAAAAGGCAAGCGTACGAAATATGAAGAAAAAAAGGTCATGCATGAAAAGATTAATGGATGTAAATAAAGCTAGGGAAATCGATAGTCTGTGCATACTCTAATGGAAACTAATGGCATATTTAGTATATTTATGTATGTATGTGTATAAATTGAGTATTTGTTTTGCTTTAACATTTCTCACAATCTTCCAGATATTATCCCAAACAGAGGCAACATGTACTTATAAGTAGATATTTCAGAAACGATAAGTTCTCTGTAATTTTAACTATTTAAGAGACGAACAGCGCAACAGAGGAATGAATCTATTTGCGATATGGATGTCAGACCAATATGAGTTTGTTCTAGATCCATCTTTTATCTGCTAGTTCGAGAATACCACATTATTAGTTTCCAACAATCGAGATATCGTACTGGAACTTCCGCTCGAAGGATTTAGTTATATTTTCAACAGAGGCTTTGAACACAAGTATGTTTTAACATAACATAACATAACATAAACGTTCATGCCGTTTATCCCCGAAGGGGTTGGCAGAGGTACCAATACTCCTGAACTCACATGGCAAGCGCCATCTAGTTTCCAGAGAAGGTACCCACGTTTTGCTTAGACAGTGTACTCACGTGATAGGGGGCAGGCCTATCGCCGTTTTGTACGAATACACTGTCACATGACTAAGTACAACTCAGCCATGTGGGTTTCCTCACGATGTTTTCCCTCACCGTTAGCAACCATGATTAAATTAACCACACATATGACTTTAGAAAAGACAAATTGGTGTAGGCCCGTCCCAGGATTGGAACTCACGCCCTTCTGTTTTTCGGGCGGGTGTTCTACCCACTGGACTATCATGTCGCTAGTATAGTATGTTTTAATGTAAACATAACATACATAAACATAAACGTTCACGCCGAATATCCCCGAGGGCGTTGGCAGAGGTAATAATACTTCTGAACATCACGTGACTTTGTCACCTGGTGTTCAGAGTACCCACGTTTTGCATGGACAGTGTACTCCAGTGATAGGGGGCAGGCCTTTCGCCGTTTTGTACGAATACACTGTCACATGCCTAAGTACAACTCAGCCATGTGGGTTTCCTCACGATGTTTTCCCTCACCGTTAACAACCATGATAAATAAACCACACTTATGTCTTTAGAAAAGACAAATTGGTGTAGGCCCGACCCGAGATTTGAACACTAGTCGCTTGCGCGTCAACCGGTGTTCTACCCATTGAGCTATCATGTCGTCATCATGTTTTAATGTTTACTTTATTAACACCTAAATGTTAATTTAGAAATAATTATCTGAGCAATATGGTTTCCCACTATATTGAGGTGCCCTATGGTGAGGAGGTATTTCAATATAAATATTAAAAAGAAAATAAATACGATGAAATATGAATTAAAAACCATTCTAATATTTAAATTACTTATTTAAACACTATTAAAATAGAAAACACGCATTTCAAACACTTCCATTTTACGCAGCCAAATCACATAAGGAGAAGACAAGCAAGCGTGACGTCACAAGCAACACGAATCGACTCCAATATCGTTCCAGGGGTACCAACATTACAATACGCGCGTGTCGCAATAAAATTCATTTCGACACCAATGTTGGCAACCCGGGTTGGGCGGGAAACCAAATTGAGGAATTGTGTTCGAAATACGAAGTGAGAAAAGTCTTCGATATCTTTTGTTTTTTTGTTTCAGTAGCCATGTCTGCGAGAATGTAGTGTGACTGTGAGATATAGGGATTCGATGCTAGTTATATTTGTTTGTGTGGGTGTATGTGTGTGTAGGATTGAACTGCTCTAACTGCTGATCTAAAGAAAAGCAAGATAAATGTATGTTAATTATCGAGCTGGTATTCATCGGTTGTCTGGGAGAGATTGCTTTAAGCAATAAGACTGCCAACTTTACTTCTATTAAGAAATAATATGTGTAAAATGTGATGTACAATAAAGACTTTTTTCTATTATTAATAAAAGGTGAAAAAAGCTTATAATCATTTCCCTATCTTATATACTACTATATTAAATACGTTAATACCCACATATTGATATAGGTTAGTGCTATTCTTAAGACATTATAGCAAAGGCAAAAAACGATGACACGCTCAATGATAACACTAACGACCGATTTCTGAATTGAGTATTCCAGCTGAGAACAACTTAAGTATCGTTCTGTCGCATTGAAATCTTAACAACTGAATGAGGCAAAACGATACTTAAGTCGTTTTCAGCTTGAATACTCAATTCAGAAATCGGGCGTAAGTGTTGTTATAACTAGCAGCACACCTATTTTCATCAATCCACCATACTCGGTGAAAATCAACAATACTACGATATAACTACGAACCGTAGAAAACTAAACGAAATCGATAAAGTCACAGAATTCAAAGAAATCAACAAGTGAGTTCACTTCGTTCGCTTTTATATTAAAAGTAGGACAACGCTATTTCATAATGGAGGGTAATTATGAAAAATAATCAATGTTTCCTCGAAGTATTATTTAAACAGATTTACGTATTTTAACGAGTGATATGTCTACTTTACTTGAACTCAATATGAATAGTTCATACCCACATGGGCATTCAAACCGTAGCAGTGTCCACTAAGAATAACACTACTAATACACGATAACCCATGTGTGTCAATTCGACTGATGTAAAGCGTGACTCATTTTTTTTGTCAACTAATGAGAAAAGATAGTGTTGTGACGTCGCTTTACTCGCGACAATTATTATCTATTTGAGAACACCAGCATCAACAGGCATCAAACAAAGTTTAATATACTGTCATAATCATAAGGATACCAAACCCGGAAAAGAAACATATAAAATTCTTTTCACAAAAGTAATATACTACACGCGCTGACAACACCGTCAACCCACAGAGCTTTTCCGCAAAGCTCGCGTCGTAATGTAAGGTAACGGAGCTTTCACCGAATGCCAGCCTCCGAACGATTCAATTGCATTTTACGAGCTTTTTTCTCCAGATTGAGATCGTATTGCAGATACAGGAAAACATCTCAATAGGGAAAGCTTCCTTCGGGAACTCATCGGAGCAACATTAGGGAAGAAACGAACTCAAGAAAATTGAAACGACATTCCCTTTCATATCTGTCTGCTCGAAGAAATCAGATTTAGATGTACTTATGAAAGGTTGCTGTGTCGTTTCGGCTTGGATTGACATTAATCAATCTGTTGCATGAGTATGTAGTAAATATTATAGTTATGTTCTAATAACCACTAGTTAATAAAAAGACGACTGAATAATCAATAATCGTAATATAACTGTACTAAAAGAAATACTGATTTTTTTAATTTTGTTGTCATATATAACGAAATTTTAAGAAGATTTTATCTCTGTAAATTTTTCGGTTTTAAAGACGACATTTATGTTTACCAAATCTTCCTGCCCAATAGATGTAAAACCGATTCGTATAAAAGTACTTAAAAAAGGTCACCGAGGGATCATTTCTGAAAGATACTTCTTTATATTATTCAGAAGATCAGCTTCATAATAGGGCCGATCCCATATTTATTAGGATTTTATAGGCATATCCATTTTGGCGATCTTTATAACTCTTTTATCTATACACTTTTCATGAAGGGACGCTAGAGCCTCGTAAGGTTTGAATATCTTAACAAGGGCGGCTTCCAAGATTTATAAATAAAGGCAAACATATTCAATTTGAATGTATTATGGATTTGATGGAAATTCATAACTTAATTCACAATAAAAAGTTAAAGAAAGTATCTGAAATTTCATTTTAACTTTTGCAATATGAAAACTGGACTAAGTATAATTCCTTGCCTTGTGATCTTTCTTACACATACATGGTTTAAGAACATACATTTGAACTTCTTGAGTTCACGCTCCTCTGCAATAGAAGTGGTAGTTTTTCCACTGAGCCATTTAAGGTTGTTTTTTATAAGCATGTTATCTCTTTTTATCCCAATCAGTTATGGAAAATAGTGCTACTTTCAGCCGATACTGAAAAGTAAATAAGCCCAAATTCTTTGCGATTAAAAGTTTGTTCTTGGAATCTTTTTGTAAAAGCGCTATAAAACTTTTTAACTGGCAACGAAGTTCTGAATTACAGTTCTGAGTACTTTTACATGTTTTTTTTTTTAAATACATTTACTTTTTTTGTACTTAGTTCAGTCATATCGTAGCAATTATCTTCTAAAATAAAATTTGTGAAAGATTAATGAGTGTAAATGACGAAACACTGGACTTTTCCTGTGAAATTAAATGCGTCCTCTTGACATTTAATGTTAGATTTTATATGATTTTCATAAAACAGCGGTAAAGCTGGCATCATTAAAAAGGTAACTGGCGTGATCCAGTCACTGTATCTGTATTTTCTAATTATAAATTCCATTACAGCTCCATTTTTATAAGCGCCCTCAATATTTTACTACCTTCGCAGTTGTCGTTCAGTTTTTCATTGAATCTTAAAATATAAAGAGTTTTTTTACAAATTTGAAAAATATTACTTTTAGAAAATGATTTTTCATTCAATTTTGTTTAATGTGTGTGTTATCATATCACTTCTTGAAAACGTGTTTACCTAGTATTTTATAAATATTATTTTAAGTTGCAGTTAAGTATTGTGTGAACCAAAATTTCTGCCTCTGTTGAATGTCTTCATTTTACCAAGAATCATATTTCTTGAGCTAACTGAAAAGTTTTTAAAACCTGCGAGGCGCAGCAGCCATTGGTGTTTCTTCTTTTCATCATTTCTATCCAAGCAATGCCTGCTGCCGCTATTCTTTATTTGCCTTGCCAAATATTCCACGTAGATCATTTCTAAATTCAACATCCAATATTCCTCTCCCGTCTATTTCTGAGAAGAAGCAATATTATTCTTAGTGTAACTGAAGAGTGGCCTAGTCAACAACTACGGTCCACAGTCGGAAGCTCTATAAAAGCTCCCGGTGCAGGTTGCAGTCACGTACGAAGCCTGCACCCGCCTGATTGGACCTCAGCTATTGTGCGTCTGCGTTATCAAATTGAATAGAACTTGTTTAGGATATATTGAAAAGTTTTTGGATTGTAAATTTTAAATCTTTTGTTGATAAAATATTGTGAATGGAGAGAGAATGACAAACATTTATTTTATCATTCGAAAGACATAATCAAACAGAAAATATAGTTGAATTATAAACTTTTTTTATTAAAGGGATTTTATACTCAGTCTATGCAACAAATAAATTGAAAATTCAAAGCTGCTTTTAGATGAACAAATGCGTTATTCATTTTCTGTTATATGAAATAGAACGCTTTTCCGGAACTTGTTAAACCTTTTAGCGAAACAAAATACAAAATACAAAGGTACAAAATATACGAAGAATTTCCAGTTAAATTCACAATGAAAAGCTCCCATCAAATGTACAGTAGTTTTACATATTTTTTCCAACAAGAATATTATTGAAACATTTTTGTAGCCCGACTTTTCAATTTCACTTCGCGGAAATGTAGTCTATTTGTTAAACGATTTGCGTGAAACGAATTAATTATTTACCATTGAATGGCGCAGATTTTGTGTTTTACAAATTACTTTTATTCCAACAATGTTTTAATTATTCTCAAAGAGTCACGAGAAAAATATTTAAGAAGTTTATTTTTACAAGGTTCTTTTTTAAAATAACTTCTGCGACGCAACTAAGGGATTTGGGGCTTTTAAAGCGATAAGTAGGCAGTGTTAGGGGAAACTCATCGTAAACGATATTTTCTTAAAACATCTTTTACCCAGTCAACCTCCAAAGTATACTAATTAGTTTTATTGGTTCCGTAGCTCTACCAATCCTTTTTCGGAATTTCACCCGTGAGTACAAGCAAGGTAGGTTAAATAAAAAAAACATAAATGAAATATGAATCAAAGACCGTCAGTGTTAAGAGGATTGTAATAGATTCGTCGAAATGATTTTAAGCTCTCCTCCGAGTTCCTCTCGAGAGCTTTTCTCGAGAACGCAGTCGAGCTTTCGAGCAGACAATCAAGTAGCACTAAGTCGCCAGTGCTTTTGTTTTTCCGGGAAATGGGTTTTATTTATTTTTAAAAGTTGTAATTTCAGTTTCAATTTCAAAACTTTATGGCTGATATAAATTTTATGGGGTGCTGCTACATAAGCTTATTGATTTTAAGTAAATTCCTACTACAACAAATATATGTTTTTATATCAATATAAAACTATACAGACCCTTAATTTTGATCAAATAGAGAAAGTGCTAAAAATGGCAGGCGTCCGAAATAAGAAGAATAGAAAGAAATAAAGAAAGAAAATACGTTTATTCGCCGTTGTAGGCACAAGAAAAACAATTATTTTACAATTACAACACACAAAAACAATAAAAATACAACAAAAAATACACATGTACAACACTATAACGCCACAGTATAAGATACAGAGTATCAGTACTTCTTGCGCCACTGCAACAGTGAATCGTTACTGTCTCAGCATTTTCTGTAAGCCTTCGACTAACAGTACTGATTTTCAGCCAGCACCATTATAGAGTGACATCTGAGTCATCTCAAGAATCACGAACGGCAGAATATATTAAAAAAAAACAATAAAAATAATTTCGTTACTACTACATATATGCCATTATACATATCTATAATGGCAACGACGTATATATCAATTATACAAAATAACATAAAATGAAAGTGTGGGATTCAATAAGTGAAACTTAACTTCAACGTAAAGACGTATTCAAAGTCAAGGACTCTATACTACTGCTATACAATATTTAAGTATAATACAAGTACGTTTAAGAATAAAAGTACATGTGTGAAAGATAAGTCAAAAAGATTACAATGTATGTCCGGTAACATTGCACGCGGAATCCCAGTGGTGTTAGAAAATTCACCAAGCCATATTATAAGTTAAGATTTATTTTCCCATTTCCGCTGTATATCGCTTTTGTATGTATAATTCTACACAATATGCTATGTTAGGTGGCAAGTTTTTTTACTAGGTATTAATTTTAAAACAAACTTTAACAACAAATAAAGTACATATGTGGGTGTCATGGACATGGGTAATGTAACTAAAATTTATTTAATCTGTTCAATGAATTATCAAAGTAAATATAAGTATTTTGCACTTCGTCTCGTCACGTCTAATCTCAAAAACAGCTGAATAGCCAGCACGAACGTTCTTTTAACTAAATATCACGTAGTATAAAGCAGCTATCTCTTACACACTTAATAAGAATCATATAGTATCATCTCATTTTAACAGATATCGTGTCGATAGAATATCTAATCTTTTTTTTATTTCAAATAGCCCAAGATCCCTGCAAGATCTCGTACGAGAGCCACAATGATGCAGTACTTCTGCTTAGCACCCGAGCAATCAAAACATACATACATACATATACTCACGGCTATAAATTCCAAGAAAGGGGTAGCCAGAGCTAAGGAATTAAAAATTCATCAGCTACTTTTGGAAGGTGCGTGAGGAATAGATGGTGAAATAAAGGTCCCTTAAAAGCCCCAATACCGTTAGTCGCCTTTTACGTACACCCACCGGAAGAAATGGGGTAGTGCTATTCTAAGCCGACACTACACAGCATATACAATCAAAACATGTAACACATAAACGCTCGCTAGTGCAAAGCTCATTTCCGAGGTAAAGTGAAATAAGACACAACAGAAACTAGACTCGGACCGGTCTGACTTTACTTGTCCGTGTTGTTTCAATATACTGCTTTGTCTCGGAAGAACACATTCAATTCCTTCTCCTTCATGTTGAGTTATTGAGGTCGTTGTTTTTACTGGACGAAGGCTTTGGATGGAGTATGTGTCTTAACAGAAACGTAAAGAATTATTCTAAGGGTATATAAATCTGGAATTTCAAACTAAAAATAGGTATTAATTTTTAATATAACTCAAGGCCATAAAATGAAAATCAATACAAAAATTCGATCAAAAAATATATTTTACATCACAGAAATGGCAGGATGGACTAGGTTCTTATTTTAGCTTTGGATATTAATATGTTGAAATGCCCAAATAAACATAGCATATTGTTAACGGCCGCAGCTGGCAATGGTTCGCTTGTATTATAACCGGTATACCTAGTTTTGTTTGTTAAAACAGACAAAACATTCACGATGATTACCCCCAAAGAGATGGGGAGATTAATATTTTTTTAACTACTGCAATATGATAGGAAGCTAGGCGTTTGTTGTCGCGTGACATTTTTTATTAGTGTCATTAGCTATAAATTAAGTCACTGATTCAATTAAAAACCTTTTATCTCTAGAAACTCAATCACACCATTTACAAAACCAATCGAAAACCCATTATAACATCGTCAATGTTGACAATCGTTCTCGAGGAGATATCGCTTCAATAGTTAGTCCAACTGTTAGACTAACCGATATTCTACCAAATCCACCAAGTTTCACAATCACTATTCAGTTGCAAACAATTCGGAACGTTGCGACGTAGATTGGCTCGAAGGACCATCGGGGGACCAAACTCCAGACAAGTTGAATTGCGCTTCTGGCTGTCTCCGAACTAGTCTAGTTCTTTAACGATGTTGGTCACAGAAATAGGTGAGCTCCTATTTACTTGTTGTTACTATTGTTGTGAAGCGAAATATTTGAGTAAATTGAACAACTTCGTACTTTTGAACAACTGGACTTATTTGAATTGGACGGTGAAGGCACAAACGTATTGTTCTGTGAAGTTTAATTAATACTGAATTGACACTGTTGTAGAACAGTCTGTTAAAATCAATATAAAAGATAATTTCATTAAATTTCAAATAACTTTGTACACCTAATCAATAACGTGTTACTCTTTAATGGTTAAAAGAACATCTTCAGATCGTTCTTTCTTATCTCTGTCAATTAGCCGTCATGAGGTGAAAAAATCTAAGCCGTTTCAAGTCTTAAGTGAAAAAACTGAGTAAGTAATTGTACTACTTGGTCGTGGCATGAGTATGATTATAAGTCGAATATACGAAGCGAAACCGTCCCTTTCATGTGAATTTACATTCATACATATACTCACGGCTACAAATCATGTGAATTTAGCGACAGTAAAATCCGATGAAGGACATTTAAAACAATAGGATGGTTCCAAAATGGCTGGGGATCATTAGGTGGATGACAATGTCAAGTTTGATTTATGTGAGGCCCCTAATTAATAATGGCGACCGCAGCGACTCCGATTTGAGACTAATTGATTCGATTTGCTATTCGGTATGATGCGGTTACATTTTGGTTGGCGACAAGTTTGCTATTTATTTGTACATAGCACATTCACATATAAGTGTACAGATGTTTGGTGTTATATTCTGAGGTTGTTTCCATAAAATGATTGCCAAGATAAACACAAAGTGGCGATCGATAGTTTCTGCCTACCGCACCGCATATATATATATATATATGTCGCAGGTATATTGTCAAAGCCGTGATATTACAATTTCACTAGTGATATTATGATTAAACGGTAGATTGTCATTCGACTTCATTTCTTACAATTTAACTGCCTATTTTTAGTGATATTGTAATTTCACGGCGACACTATAGTGATATTGCAGGGCAATGATAATTTGACAATTTCACTGGTCGTTAGATTACGAGACCGTCTTTGATTGGTCCGTTTTGAGTTTCATTTTTGCAATCATAGAGTTATAAATAAATAGACACGTTTAAATACACTATAAACTTTTTTTGTACGACTGGCATATAAAATCTTAAATCATGAAGTATTAAATATGCTATAACACATAATCATGAAATATAGCAGCTTTTGCCCAGAGTGGGACACTGTAATACAGGCTACATAAAAAAAATAGCTATTATTTTCATCCAGACTATAATATCTACTTATTTTTGCAATCTGCAGCTTTGTGGCATTTGGAGTTGCACAATACATTATTTTTTTACATGCGCATTTGAGAGAATATATTATTTTATCGCGCCCACCGTGACCTGTAGCGACATGTACGTCCATTAAAATATCATAATATTTTTCACTAGGTATAACTTGTATTACTGGAGACGAAACAGTTTTGCGCTTCATAATTAATATTTGTTCTTTTCCCACGTCCAGAACATCATATTTTGATGCATAGTGATATTGCTGGTTAGTGGTCTTCAGTTTTTGTATCTTGCGTGATTTTTATTCTTGTATTGAATTTATTACCTGCGAAATCCTGCTAAAACTCCATTCAGGTTTTTTTGTTTTATCTGATTGCTCACTGTAACATTTTTGTAGCTCTGTGTTAAAATCTTCTCGTGATACGATTTCACATTGTTTTTCATTACGTATTAATGAACATGAAGTTTCCGATACATCCAAAAGTTCTCCGTCACACATTTTGAAAAATTAAATACGTTTGAAAACAAACAAAACACTATTTTAACAATAATATCGGATGTTAAACTGCACACTAACGGCTATGCACTATTATTGTTTTGAAAATGGCGTCGAAAAAAATTTACCAATCAGAACGCTCGACTTCTCCCACTGCCAACTTCGTTCATGATTTAACTAGATTTATTACAATATCACTATAGTGTCGCCGTGAAATTACAATATCACTAAAAATAGGCAGTTAAATTGTAAGAAATGAAGTCGAATGACAATCTACCGTTTAATTATAATATCACTAGTGAAATTGTAATATCACGGCTTTGACAATATACCTACGACATATATACTTACGTCGTTAGATATATTATGTTATATATATTATGTTTTTTCCATATAATGTACATACATAAAAGCTTCCGCAAAAGGTTTGTTGAAAATTCTCGATTATTCTTTAGTTAGTTATAGTTGTTGTGCATGAAACCTGGTGTGGTAACCAATTTTTTAAGGAAAGAAAAATTCGATTCTTTTGTTGTTTGTGAATTAGTGATATGATAGGAATATAAACTTGAATCGTCAGAGATAATAAAGCATGGCGTTGAAATGATAGTAGTTTTCATTTATTTAAATATATAAATATCCATCATCCCTAAATGAGTGGCAGAGGTAGAGGTAGTAATGGTACACTTAACGTCATACGTTAAATATAAGTATTTACAACGGCATGCACTTACGGTTATGAAGAACCTTAGCCAAAACCTTCGAATCAACCATCCCTCACATACAGGAATGAGAAAAAACACATTAGTATGTTGCTGATTAAGACCTTTATCTAATATTTATAATTAAAATAAAATGACGTAAGCCCACATCTAATAACCCGTGAATAACATCCTCGTAAAATTGAAATGGTAAAATATGCACGACTTCATTTTCATATCCATAATTAATTTATTCCTCCGACACACATCGCCCGGTCTCACTCTAATGTTCCACTACAAATTAGCTTAACAAAACAAGTACTTAATCCAAAAAGGCCGTTAAAATATCCTTTTGACGTCCAAATACTCCATTAATAAAACTTTATTTCACGATAAAACAATGACCCAAGAAATAATTTCGCCTTTGTGTACCATTAGTTCGTTGTTTAATACCAACGTTCCGTGTTTCAAACCATTTCAGAGCTGAGAACGGAGGCCTTTCAATTTAGCGGATACCAATTTGTAAGTTTGATGTAACATTTTAAAGCCATTGATAAACATCTTGACTATGACGATAAAAAGAAAATGAGTACGAATTAGGTACTCAGATTAAATACTCATTATCTGAACTGAACGGCTTGAAAAACAGCGAGCACAATGTTCGATGAATGAAAGATATATTAGTGCGGTTAATAGATGGTTCATTTTAACATCGTTCCTAGCTTCCGGGCTAGTTGCCCTAAATCAAAGCCGAATATCAACTTTTTAAAACAAATAAAACACCTATAAGAATTTAAAAGAAAAAATAAATTTAATGGCTTGAATCTAAATTAAAACCCAGTCTTGCTTCTCAAGCCGTAATCTTTCCCACTGGACTACTACGATTCCCTCATACTACTACGATTATTTTCCTTCGACCACCCTTACATTTATGAGTAAATTGGTCGAAGGCGACGTATTTTCTTCCCAAGGACCGATAGACCAGCATTCTATTATTTCCATTTACGTAACGTTAATATCCGTTCAGGACACACACTAATCAGATTGCGTCCGTCCTAATACGTCCTGTCCGTGATGTCTTATACGAGACGATCAAGGTCACACAATTAATTTATCTTATGTCTACAAAATATAATAAATATCCGGTAACATCAAGGATGTTTCTTGTTTAATAGTAATGTGATTTAGACTTGAGTTCTTGTGGAAAGCTGATTTATGGTGGTATATTATATATATTATTTTGTCATGTAGTGCCGGCTTAGAATGTCGCTACCCCTTTCTACCCACGGGTGTCGTAAGAGGCGACTAAGGGTATTGGGGCTTTTTATTGGATTTTTGGGCGATGCGGTTGGAGACCCATCACCAAAAACCTTTATTTTTACCATCTTTTCCCAACTCAACTTCCAAAAGTGGCTGAGTAATTTATAATTCCTTACCTCTGGTTACCCCTTCAAGGGAAATATAGCCGTGAGTATATGTATGTATGTATGTATATTATGGATGTCTTATTTTTCGGATGATGTACGAGGGATTGTGAGGTATTTAAATATGGTAAAAATATAATCGTGCCAGAGCATCGAGCATGATTTCTACTACTAATATCATAAAATGCCAATGTACTAATAACAAAGTACACAAAAAAATACTTTCATGAATCACCTATGGGGGATGGAATAATGGATAATACCATTCTAAGTAAAATTACAAACTAAGTAAAATAAAACGGTACACAAACATAAAACACGTAAGCTTCTTTAAAAAAATATACTTATTTATAATAAACAAAATCAATATTAATTAATCTTGTGAAAGTTAAGTTTCCAATAAATATTGACAACGCCACACTGAATATTCGTCCAAATAAAGTATCATCAAAGGTAACAATAATTAGGTCATCGGAGCTTCGTGAAATTTTCGTGTAACTTATTTCAGTCTGACGTCAAATTGAATATTTCCTCATTGATTATTTATTAAGATATTGAGTTATATCAGTTTCAACGTGATTCACAAAGAAATACCCATTTTACCCACTTAACTACCCAACTCTATTTGTGTTGGGTATGGTAGGATATACTGAGCTGAGGGTTAGGAGACAGCTTTCTTTAGTGTTGTACCTATTCAAAGTGCTCAGAGGTAATTTAGACAATCCAGTTGTACTGGAGCAGCTTCGCCTCAACATACCAGACAGGTACATGGGTCGTAGGCGACGACCTGCCCTATTGGCTGTACCGTTCGCACGCACCAAGCTACTAGGGGAGGCTCCAGTCACTCGGGCTCTTAGAACATTAAATTTAATTGCTGAGGATGTAGACTTGTTTTGGTGTACTCTGAATGAATTCACAATAGTAGCAATGAACATAATTTGCTACAAGTGAAGAAATTACATATGTGTTAGAATAAGTTATTTTTTATTAATGTTAATAATTTATTATGAATGTATATTATAAGATTTTATGTTTTTCGATGCCATTGCATTAGGCTGTGCCTGTAATGATGGTTATCATGTATGAATAAATAAATAAATAAATAAATAAATAAAGTGCCTTGTGGTGTCGGCTTAGAATAGCACTACCCCGTTTCTACCGACGGGTGTACGTAAGAGGCGACTAACAGTATTGGGGCTTTTAAGGAATTTTTGGGCCATGCGGTTGGAGACCCATCACCAAAAACCTTTATCTCACCATGCTTTCCCCACGCAACTTCCAAAAGTGGCTGAGGAATTTTTAATTCCCTAACTCTGGCTACCTCTTCATGGGATTTATAGCCGTGAGTATATGTATCCATACTAATATTATAAATGGGAAAGTGAGTTTGTTTGTTTGTTTGTTCCGCTTTCACGCCGTAAATACTGAACCGATTGCTTTGAAATTTTTCAGACGTGTAGTTAGAAGTCTAAATTAAATAATAGGGTACTTTTTATCCCGGAAAAAATATGTTCCCACGGGAAATCAAAAATATTGTTTGCTTACTAAATGCATTGGAGATGGCGCTGTGCATGTGCATCGTTTAAAACAACGTAAAATATTGTAAACTAATATAAAAATCAAAATTTAGAAAATTAATGGTACGGTAATGCATCCCCGAAAATAAGGAACTCCCGAGCCATGATGTACTATTTTTTTATCGTATACATTTTTTTTTACATCTACTTATATTGCAAACGAATATTAACATGTAAATATAGAAACTAAATGAAACGACGACGATTCCTTGAAACTAAGGAATCCGCAAGAGTTCTCATAGGAACATCAAAAAACCTTAACTCATATATGGCTCAAAATATTGCAGCGATTATTTTTATCATCGATAGAATTCACATCAGACACTTTGTTAATGTTCATTTTGGAAAGATGAAGGGGTTTCATCAATTTAAATGACAAATTTGTTTATCTATAGTAATACTAATATTAATAAATTTCTTCGCTTAATTCCGCTAAATAATACCTGCAGTCCTGTACTCTCGTACTCGGTGGTCAGCTGCCGAACTGTCTACTAACTGCTCGTCAATGACTCGTGTTGAGTCGAAACGCGTCGCATGTTTGTGGTTGCCTGTGGTTTTCGCTTGCGGGTGTGTGTGTGGTGCATTGTCTGCTTTTCGATTTCTTGTAAGTGGAAGGGCGGGTGGTGCACAGTGCATGTTGCATGAAGACTGCAGGTATTATTTAGCGGAATTAAGCGAAGAAATTTATTAATATTAGTATTGCTATGGATTTCCGCAAAGTAACGCCTGATTCAATCCAATATCTATAGTAAGACTAATGTGAAATAAAGCGTAATAAAAATTTGACACCGCCCCGGTAACGTCTCCGTGGCGTAGCGGTATAACTAACTACTATGAATATTTAATTAGAACTATTATGAATCAATCGTCCCGGGTTCGTATCTCAGGTAATTCAAGCTTTTTGTAAAAAAAAATTTTGTCAGCTTAAAATAACACTATATATAATAATAACAAGCACTATCCCTTCAATTTAGCGATTATTTTGGAAGGAGATCCACCACTAATCATCCCTATATTGCCGAGCAATCGCTGCAAGCTCTCCCACTATCACCAACGGTCAGTGTAGGGGGCAGCACCGGGCCGTCGCCGCAGCGCCAAACTACTATCCGTATCTGTACTTACTAGAGATATTCTCATTTCTGAACATAAAAACTTGGTATATTTGTTTCATGATTCTTATGAACAATTAAAAAGGAATTTTTGGAACTCATCCCCTAACGGGTTGATATAGCAAATGAAAGTTAATATAGAGTTTTTTTACATTTTATAATAAAACTTGGTGCGATTGAATTTATGAAATCCAACTATCAATCATTCATGAATATATGCTAACAACCATAAATTCCATAAAAGGGTGGCCATAGCTTCGGAGATACTAATTCTTCATCCAATTTTGGAAATATATTGATAAAAGATAGGTTAATAAAGGTTGTTAGTGATGGGTCACAAACTGCATCGCCCAACAATCACTTAAAAAGCCTCAATGTCCTTTATGTCATTTACAACGCCCGCGGGATTATAAATATAAAAAACAGAAGTTGAGACAGTGTTTAGGTATTTTGGTATTATGTAAACTGAATGCAAAAAATGAAGTCCACGCGGACGAAGTCGCGGGGCAAAAAGCTAGTGTAAAATAAAAGAAAGTGCCTTGTAGTGCTGGCTTAAAATGTCACTACGCCTTTCTACCCACGGGTGTCGTAAGAGGCGCTAAAGGATCTGGGGTTTTGGGGTAAGTGGTTTTCGGGCGATGCGGGGACACCCATCACAAACGATACTTTATTTCTACCATCTTGTCCCCTTTTAACTTCCAAATGGAGCTGAGGAGTTTCTAGCCCTAAAGCTCTGGCTACCCCTTTTTAGGATTTATGGCCGTGAGTATATATATTGTATATATTAAATCTACCAATGTCTGTTTGTTCGTTTATTGTGCTTTAAAAGAATGAATAAGAGCAAAATAACGATAGAGATCGATTGATAAAGTAAACTGGAAGGTAAGCCTCCTCCTAAATCGTTAGGAGAACCTTTTCAGGAGTATCAAAACAGTCATATCTTGAAGGTGGGGTGAAAAGGAAGCAGACATAATCTCCGACAGCGTATCAAAAGAACTATGAATAGATTTCATCTTATTGTTTGCGCTATGAATCCCGAACAGAAGTAAGAGAATCTATTTGTCACTTGGGGACTTGCCTATTGCCGCTTTGTATGAATACACCGAAACCTGACTAAGTATATAATCGGTACACCATATGACTTTGAGGAAATATAACGTTTTTTTCTTCGAATCTAGGGACCCTTTCCTCCATGCGTTAGAGGCAGTATTTAGTCTTACTGAGCATGAGATGGAGGCATGACGACAGAGGTAATTCAATTTCCATCATGAAAATTCCGACAAATTCATGAAAAGCTTTCAAATAAGCAACACAAAGAATCCTTGCCTCTGACATTTTCCCACTCTACATTACCGAAAATCTCTGAATAATAAGAAACGCTAAATATCTCCTTACAAAGTTGAAAAGGGATTGTAGATAAAAAAGAATGATTTACACGAAAAAAGATTTGGGAAAGATAATTTCTAAAGAAACGAAACAGGATTCGGAACAAAATTAATGGCGGTGGTGGTTTTGTGGGGTGCGGTTTATTTCTCGTTTGTAAAATAATTTGTAATTCATAACGTAAATTAGTAACAAATCACTTTAGGCTTCTTCTATCTATCTATCTATACTATAATAAGACTGTACCGAGGTAGGTCAAAACTGTACATTAAAGAAAAAAAAATTAAAACCGGTGGATTATGTTCAATTTTTGATACTGAAGCCAAATTTGCGCTTTTTGAAAAAAATGTCTGTCTGTCTTTCTGTCTGTATGTCCGGTCATCACGTTAATTCTACTAGACGGATCTTAATCAAATTTGGTATGAATGCTACATTTTATACACCTGGCCAACATATAGGATATCATTTATCCCGGATTTCGCAAGGGTTCTCACAGGAGCACAAAAAAAACATAACTTTCATATGGTTCCCATATTTACATGATTCGTTTTTTCATCGAACGACTTTATCAGACTCTTCATTAATAGTCTTTTTGGAAAGAATAAGGGTTTCATCCATTTTCATCAAAATAAATGTCGATTTAATTGTTCGTCTATAGTATGACTATAATGGTTAAGGTTATTTTTGACAGTGCGAGTAATATGGTATCGTTTTAGCAACCATTTACAAGAAAATATTTTTCGAGGGATCACTCTATTCAGGGCAGTCTCGAGCCCCTCCGTGGGAATATATAGGGGCTATGATATGCAATTTCTAATAATAAAAACCCCCTCTTGTCTCTCTAGTACCCATATCAATAGAAATAGAGTAGAAATATTTAATAATCCGAAGTGAGAAGAATAAAAGAGCATGCATGAGAAGAATAATGAATGTAAGGGAAGCAAGAGAGGTTTGTCAAGATCGTACTAAGTGGCGATCGATAGTCTCTGCCTACCCCAATGGAAATAATGGGCGTGAGTATAAGTAAGTAAGTAAGTAAATATTTCAAGTGGAGATGACACAGTTATCCAAATTCAATACGTAAATTCAAATCATTGTATTAATCATAAACACACATTGTAAGTCAACTAATACTACCCATTCGGAGATTTTCCGCGTGAAGACAATGCTACTATATCTAGTTGCTCTGTATGTATTGACATAACATCAACTGTTCACCCGTATATTTATTACGATGTTACATAAATTGATGTAGAATATTAACTAATTATGTAATGCCCGTTATGTTATCTTAATTGGTTAATTAATATCTCCGTCTGGTTTAATATTATTGCTATGATGCACCAGTCACAGACATATATTGTAAGATACATAATAAAGGATTAGATATTTATAAAATATCCGAAAAAAGGGTAAAGGCTATATCGGTTCGGGGCTGCAGATTTGTATTTTACATACATACATATACTCACGGTTATAAATCCCAAAACGGAGTAGCTAGAGTTTCAGAAATTAAAAAAAAACAGTCCATTTTCGAAGTTTTGTGGGGAAAAGGTAATGAAATGGGTCTCCAACCACACCATTCAACAATCACAAGAACCCTACTTTCACGTAATAGTATAGTTTTAATGTTCATCAAAAATATAAACTCGTACGAAAAACCAAGAAAATGAATCACACACAATGAAAGTAATTTAATAATTATTCAACAAATCCCTAGTTTTGTTAACAAACTTCAAACCAACATCCCAATTTAAATTTTCATCTGAAACATATCCATTTTAATTTCATTAATGTTTCAAATTAAGTTAATGTTACCCTGTTCAGCATTCGCGCTGAGTTCAATCAAACAACTCATCTCATTCATCTAATAACTAGCCGACAACTATATGAAATTTAAATTTAAATTAATGATTCCAATTCTGTTAATATCGTTTATTACTTTTTGCTCAAATTTTCGGGGTTAACGGGGATAACGGGGATAATAATTTTCTTTCTTTCGGTATCTTTGCCCCGTTTTTAGGGTTCCGCACGAAAGAGTTGGAATGAAGCCTGGCTCTGAAAGACTACACTTATTGATAGGAGCGAGACGAAGTTAAGCGAAGTTCTTATACGCGGGTACTTCTTTATAATCGAACTCCTCTGGAGCGGCTCGACGGATTTTAACCAAATTTGGCACAGTGATCAAGTCAACAAGTGGACATTGCTAACCTACCATTGAGAAATAATCACCGAAAAATGCTTTACCTTACTCGCTCAGTTCAATTCATTTCAATAGCAATTTTCATTGAAGTCCTAGAATTATATACTATTGTTATATTTTATTTCCTTTCAGATGCACAGCTACAAAACCAATCAACAACCGCACAAATCCATTCCACAATATAAAATGAACAACGCAAACTGACAATAAAAATGCGTTGTAAAGACAAAGAGCTCTCGAGTATCCCTACAATGTAATACCGAACCATAAATCAGATAGTCCAATACTCGCTCTGGTTAATGTTCTACCCGATGACGCAGTCGAGGTTAATGTATCTAATACGTACTAATGGAAGACGGTGGCCAGCTAAAAGGAAAAACATGCACTGAATTTTATCGACTCTAATCTTATAGTGGCAACACTGAAAAGTGACGTCACTCGATCTCACTGACACTTTGAGCTGCGGATACAAAGATTTGCTTCTTCGGTCTTACTGTTATTTATACTCGATTGTCAATAAGAGATGTGATCGATCAGGACGGAATTGGATTAGGAAATATGCTTTGTTGCCAATAGGGTATGATTCATATGACAGTATACATTGTATCGATAAACCTCGAATTGTTAGTGTCAATAACTTGGTTCATGATAATAAATAATGGTGACTGATACTTTGGGTACTAATAATAGAGTAGGCATAGCGGTTTCGAAATTATTTTATCTAGTACAAGAGGTCCTCCAGTGAAAGTAATTCGAAAATAATTTATGTAATAATAATGGTCCAATTTCAGTAATTATAGACAAGTAATATTAAAAGTACTAATGTATTCTCAATTAGACCACTGGCTGTTTTCTAACGTAGTCTGTTTTCTACTTGCGGTTGGAGTGCCATCAAATTTATCTTTATTTTACTACCCTTCCTTCCAAAAGTGTCTGAAAGAATTTCTAATTCTGAAGCTCAGCTACCTTTTTATGCGATTTATAGCCTAGAGTATTTTTTTTCTGTGATTATTCGTAAGAGGCGACTAAGGGTATCGGGGCTTTTTAAGTGATTTATGGGCGATGCGGTAGGAAACCCGTCCACAACAAACCATATTATTTAATCATTTTCCCACTCAACTTCCAAAGGAGGTTGAGAAATTTCTTATTAAAGTTCTGGCTACCCCTTCTAGGAATTTTTACCCGTCATTTGTGTGTATATAACCCTGAAATAATTATAAATTGTGTGACCATACGTGAAATAATTAAACCAAGAGAGACTTGAGAGCAGACATAATATAATAACATAACATAAACGTTCACGCCGAATATCCCCGAAGGAGTTGGCAGAGGTACTAATACTTCTGAACATCACGTGACATTGTCACCTGGCGTTCAGAGTACCCACGTTTTGCATGGACAGTGTACTCACGTGATAGGGGGCAGGCCTATCGCCGTTTTGTACGAATACACTGTCACATGACTAAGTACAACTCAGCCATGTGGGTTTCCTCACGATGTTTTCCCTCACCGTTAACAACCGTGATAAATTAACTACACATATGTCTCTATAAAAGACAAATTGGTGTAGGCCCGACCCGGGATTTGAACACTAGTCGCTTGCACGTTAACCGCTGTTCTACCCATTGAGCTACCACGTCGTATAGGATCAAGCTTAGTTTTAATCATCAACCAATCCGCGTCTTTTGCCTACAACTCCATACCAATCGGACCTAAATAAATACTTTTTGCAAACATAATTGCAAAACAAATATAAAATATTGTAAAGTCAAAGAGGAGAACATCAAAGTGAAATGCAATTAGTTCGGAATCACGTCCGCGTAATCACTCATTTGCATTTCAATCATTCCAACGTCGACGCAACGGTTTGACGACGAAACGTAACCGTTCCCAATTTGCAACTGTTTCGTTGGTTTCATTGTGCTCGTTGTTTCATCATTGTGATACGAGAATGGGTCTATTCGGATATTATTAATGGTTGTTTGTGGTGATAATTAGGAAGTACAAAGAGGTGTGTAGAGGTGCTAACCTATTAGTTTGTGGGTGTCGTAAGAGGAGACCAAGGGTTTTGGTTGTTACAACTGATATTCCAGTTGCTAAGGAATAAGAAAAGCCGTAGGTATATATGGGTGGACAATGAGCTGTATAATAGCGTTGTTATTTTAACCGTTACATATGTACACACAAGTATACAGAAAGTATAATATGAACAGCCATATAGAAAGGCTTATTTAGATAGGACAAAGTTTTAGATCAAATATTTTAGCAGGCTAAACTACTTTATTATCTAAAATTTAAGATGACTCCGTGCTTTGGCAAGTCGTTATCATGATGGTGATAACATTTATAGTGATTAGGCGTGGTGAATAATAGCTAAATTACCCTATTCCTACTTAATACTCACTGAGGGGACATACATTAGCCGTAATAATTATAATGTATATATAATTTCTGGATTCAAAATCTGCGTCATATCAACTCATGGTATATAAATACTCGTATTATCTCGTATAATCTGGCGTCAAACACTACCGTTTTATAAATATATATTTTCTACGTCTAAATCTAAAACATTCCACCACAAAGTGATCGTTACAAAGAAAAACTCATAACATACAAATAAGTATTTCAGCGAAGTATGTTGAAAGTAACACAATGAAAATATTTTCGAGTCGCAACATTCCTAACTATAAATGTGGCAACGAGTTCATTATCGCTCTTCTAAAACTCATTTCTTATCACTGGCGTGTTAACTCGGCAACGACACGTAGTAAATTAATTAATTAATCCCAAAATAGGGTAGAGCAGAGCTTCAGAGTTAGAAACTCCTCAGCTACATTTGGAAGTTGATAGGCGACAAGATGGTAGAAATAAAGTATCGTTGGTGCTGGGTTTCTAACCGCACAGCCCCAAAACCACTTTGAAAAACCTTAGTCACCTTTAACGACACCCGTGGATATAAAGGGGTAGTGACATTCTAAGCCAGCACTACACGATACGTAGTAAATATGTTGTAAATACGGTTTAAACATACCTCACATGTGTATTTACGATTTCCGCAATATTGTCTATGCACGGGCCACGTTCCGAATACCGTATTTACTGAACTAGGCCAAAACTATACAACCTCCTCGCTTCTTGCGTCACTTTCAGCTAACCCAGTTTGAAATTCGAAGCCAATTGTTACATCCTCAGGTTTTTTGGTCTGTTTTTGTTGAAGTTTGGATGTTTTTGTTTCTTTTTGTTCTTCTATGACCTTTTTTGTTTGGCTGAGCACCCTGTTTAGTTTTAAAGTAATAAAGCGGTAAACCAATAAAAGTTTTAACGGCAAAAGAGTTGATCTTTCGTAGGTATCACAGGGTTTGATTTAATTGATAGTTAAAAGAATACAAGCATATATCCATGACTTACTACTAATCCCAAAAGGGGCTGCAGAAGCTTCAGAATGATAAAGTCTTTATTGTTAGTAAAAGGCTAAATAAATAGAACCTACATCGCTCAACACTAACTCAAAATGCCACAATACACTAAATCATAAAAAATGCAGACTGGAAATAAATGCAGTAAAGATATAATAGATTAAGCTTTTGGTATGTAATTTATACTAATTTTGATATCTCCTGTACTGATTTTTTATAATAATAAAATCTTTGCCAATTATAATATGTTACAGTTAAACGTATGGATTTTGATGTATTCTAGTCCTTCCATTAGTTTTGGAAAATAATAAATACCTATATAACTGTTGTTTAGTATTGGTTCAAATAGAATAACTAATTTCTTCTCCCAATATATATATATATATATTGTTAAACACAATCGAATTTATTTATTTGGAATGCGATTGACAGCTTATTAACCTTTTCTTACTTACTTACTTATACTCACGCCCGTTGTTCCCATTGGGGTAGGCAGAGACTATCGATCGCCACTTTGTACGATCCAGGCAAATCACTTTTGCTTCTGTTACATTCATCATTCTTCTCATACATGCTCTTTTATTCTTCATACTTCGGACTCCGGCCTTTTTGAGCACACACTCTATTTGGTCCAGGTGTGTCCTCCGTGGTCGTCCTCTACTCAAATTACCTTCCACGTTGGCTCTATAGATCTCTTTCACCAATTTACTGTCATTCATCCTCTCTATGTGCCCAAACCACCTTAACATTCCTTTCTCTATCTTGCACACTACGTCATCTTTCACACCTAAACGTTCACGAATTACACTATTTCTCACTCTGTCGCACAACCTTACATTACATATACTTCTGAGGGATCTCATTTCCACTGCATTCACTCTACTTTCATGCCTCTTTTGCCATGCCCAACATTCACTACCATACATCAGCGTAGGAACCAGTACAGCATTGTGAACTGCCATTCGCGCCTTTTCAGACAGGAACTGGCTCGACATTAGACTGTTTATGGCTCCATTTACCGCATTTCCCTTTTTTACTCTCCTTTCAATATCTTCCTCGCATTTTCCGTCCCTTGTAAACAAACTTCCCAGATATACACACTCTTTCACTTGTTCCACTTTCTTGCCACCTATTGTAATCTCACATTCTGTCATACTTTCCTCTCTCTGGAAAACCATTGTCTTGGTTTTGTCCACATTCACTCGCATGCCCTTTCTTTCAAAAGACTTACACGCAATATTCACCATCTCTTGCAACTCATTTACCGTTGATGCAAGTAATACTTGATCGTCAGCGTATAAGAGGCATTTAATGATGAATCCTCCCATTCTCAGACCATAATCACTTTCGCGTAGTTCTTTCAAACAGTCATCCATGAACAGATTGAAAAGCCACGGAGAAGCTACACAACCCTGACGTACACCCCTAGAGATTTCAAACCAGTCCGTGCTTTCTCCGTTTATTCTTACACATGCACTGGAACCCTCATAGAGTGACTCCAATGCACGTATAAGTTGGCTCCCCAAACCTAACTTAGACAACACCTCCCACAAATTCTTTCTTACTACTCTATCATACGCCTTCTCCAGATCAATGAAGGTGCAATACACTTTTTGGTTCTTTGCTAAGAACTTTTCTGTGATGCACCTTAAGGAGAAGATTTGATCCATACATCCCATTCCCTTTCTAAACCCTGCTTGCACATCCCAGATTTTCTCATCAGTTTCTTTCATCACTCTTTCAATCAATACCTTGGCATACAATTTACCGACAACACTAAGTAGACTAATACCACGGTAGTTTTTTGCTACCTGGCGTGACCCTTTCCCTTTATATAGGGGCACTATCACCGCTCTGCACCAATCATTTGGTACTTTGCCAAGTGCCCAACACTTTCGAAAAAGGAAGAACAGCCAAGAAGCCACTAACCCTTTACCAGCCCTTAGCATTTCGATATTAACTCTATCATACCCTGCCGCTTTCCCTAATTTCATAGATTTCATCGCTTTTACAATTTCTTCCATACCTATCACACTTTCACACACATCACCCAACACTTCGTTACAATTAATATTAATATCAATTGCTGAAGTAGTGGGGTCATCCTCTTTTTCAAAGAGACCCTCGAAATAATCCTTCCATACCCTTTTTATTCTAATTCCATCAGTCATTAATTCACCTTTTTCATCCTTCATTACATTTGTACTGGTGTTTTGTGAAACTCCCCTTTCACGTCTGATATATTTCCAAAACAATTTTTGATTGTTTTGGAAATTATTGGAGAGTTTCTTTTCACTCCATTCTTTCAGATCTCGCTTTTTCTGCTCTATTTTATTCTTAACCATTCTCTTTATTCTCTTATATTCATCTTCAAATCTCTTAACTTCATCATCATTTATACACACATTCATCCGTTTACTAGCTTTGATTGCTAGTAAATCGAGCCAAGCTTTCTTCTTTTCATTCACTGCATCTTTCACATTTTTATCCCACCAACTAGATGATGGTCTAATTTTCCTTTTGCTCACTCCACAAACTTCCGTCGCACATTCAACTAACGTAGATGTGAGCACACTCCATACATCTTCAATTTCCATTTCATCCGTCATTTCTACGCAACTCAGTCTTTCATCCAATTTCTTAACATATTCATCTCCTATTTTTTCATCTTCTACTAAATTTTCTACTCTTATTCTCGAAGGTTCAGTAGTTGGCACTCTAGTCTTATGACGCCACCGTTTGAACAGACCCCTTACTCGTGACACGACGAGAAAATGGTCCGTTCCCACGTTGACACCTCTATAGACTCTAGTGTCAAACACTTTTGATTTCAGTCTTTCATCCACAATCACAAAATCTATCATACTTCTCTCGCTACCTCGTTGCCTTGTATACATGTGGATATCTTTGTGTTTAAACAATGTGTTAGTAACACAAAGATCCCTCTCCAAACATACTTCAATCAATTTTTCCCCATTTTCATTCACTCTCTGATCCCCATATTTTCCTAATACTCGTTCACATCCGTTACGTTTCACACCAACCCAACCATTAAAATCCCCTAACATAATTATCCTTTCATTCAAATCACACCCATTCACTACATCACCTAATACATTCCAAAACTCTTCCCTCTGAGTTAGTGCTTTCGACATATCCGGCGCATAGACGCATATTATGCGTAACCGGATCAAACCCACTTTCAACTTAACCCAGAGGAGCCTTGGACTCACACACTCATGCTCTGACATACATTGAACCATCCTTTCAGACATAAGAAGTCCCACTCCTTGGCAAGCTCTGATATTAGGGTCGACCCCCGACCAGATGGCAGTAATTGATCCAAGTTGCGAGACCTCTTTTCCCTTACACTTCGTCTCATTTACACACAGCAAATCTAAATTCTTTTCTTTCATTACCAGGCATACTTCATCTAACTTTTCTTGCATTCCTCCGCAAACATTCATCGTACTAAAGCGGGTCTCTCCAGCCCACTTTTCGCCCAATGAGAATCTATGACGTGATAAGTGGCGAGCTTTATCGCCGTCTCCGTGTTGATTTTTATTTAAACACATGTGATTCCCACGAGTAGCTAGGGAAGCATTCTGTCCACTTTGTCAGAGCCCCGCTTGACAAAGCAAGGTTATTTAGTGCCCGGAGTTCACCAGGCTCCGGGACGGTGGCACGCTAGAGACCAGGCTCACCCCTGGCCACGCATCTATCAGCACGGCAGACCTTAGATTGGTGTAAGGGCGAAGATGATAGAAGCCCTGAACCCTTAGTCGACTCTTACGAAACACCCACGGGAAGAGATGGGGTAGTGCTATTCTATGCCGGCACTACACAGCAATGCCGGCACTACACAGCAAACCTAACCTTTTCTATCACAATATATTTATTGTTATACAGTAAAATCTCGAAGTAACAGACGAGGTAATCATAATGAGGGTGTCACTATTATTTTACGCGATTTAATTCTTCATACATATGAATCATAAACTGAATAAATAAGATCGGGAAAAATGAAGCCATCACGAAGTCAAAATCCTCCTGAAACGATTGAACGAAGGTTGTAGTGAATGGTACCAATTGCAATATATTAGCTGAGCCAGTGGTTTTTTTTTTATTTCCTACTCTAAATAGCGGGAACCTATTACTCCGTCTGAAAGATCCGTCCAGCTATCTGTCCGACTGTTATCAGAATTTATAACATGAACCGTAAGTTAGATATTAGAATTTTTCTCAGTTGATCGAAAACATACATACATACATACATATACTCACGGCTATAAATCCCTAGAAGGGGTAGCCAGAGCTAAGGAATTACAAATTCCTCAGCCACTTTTGGAAAGTTGAGTGGGGAAAAGATGGCAAAGTAAAGGTTGTTGGTGATGGAACCGGAAGAAATGGGGTAGTGTTATTTTAAGCCAACACTACACAGCAAAACTATCGATCGAATCGATCGATCGAAAACTATATGTCAATAGTGTATTGTTATCGCCAAGCTTAATAATCCACATGTACGACCCTCGATGATAAACTAGCTATTACGAGGGTGAGATTGGACAAATAGTATAAAGTTTAAAGATGGCAACAATGGTAAGGAAAGACTACGGCGGACACATATAGATCTTAAGCAAAGTTCGCTCAAAAACGCGTCCGAAGCGTGAATATTAAAAGAACTTGTGTGAAAAGATGGATGAATATAGCACCAAAGGTTTGCCAAAATCTCACAAAGCGACAAACAAATTGTTTCTGCCTACCCCAATGGCGACTCATTGCGTTAAAGTAAGTATGGATGAAAAATGGCTGAATTTAAATACAAATATTTTAGAAGTGAGATTAGATTATTAAATTATATTTGCGGCACAAAAGACACGTTTTTGATCTTCAAGTTATTATTGTCCCAAAAGTTTTAGGTAAAAAGGGACCATTTTTTCAGCAGTTTAACAAAGTGAATCGAAGTCAAAGTTATAATCCTTATAAAATTAGGCGGTTTTTTAAAGCTTAAGAAAAACTCCGTAATTTGGCCGACAGATTGGGGCTGGAATAGAAAAAGTTGTGAAACTTATTACGTGAACTTTATACACTTGTTCTTAAAACGGAAACTTAAGGCTTAACTTTAGCAACAATTATGAAATTCCAGTAAGTTATTTGTCATTTTTTGTAAGTTATGTCAGTGACTTAAGCTTTGATGAAATTTTCAAAGCTTAGAAAAATTTACATACATACATATACTCATGCCAATAAATCCCTAAAAGGGGTAGACTTGGCTAAGGAATCAGAAATTACTCAGCTACTTTTGAAAGTTGCGTGGGGAAGAGATGGTAAAATAAAGGTTGTCGGTGATGGGTCTCCAACCGCATCGCCCAAAAATCCCTTAAAAGCCCGTATAGCGTTAGTCGCCACTTACGTACAACCACCCGAAGAAAGGGGTAGTGCTATTCTAAGCCGACACTGCACAGAAAGATTTACTGTAATAAAACTCAGATTTAAACAATTCTCTTAGAAATAGTAGAATAATGGTAACTGAGATAAAGTCAGTCCGTGACCACGGCACCAGTAGGTGTGTCGAAACGTCAAGAAAATATGGCGTAAGTAATTCTGTCTGTTAAATCTTCGCAGTTAACCCTGATTAAAAAAATGATAGAATAATAATAGTTACCGCACCTCATATGATTTTCAGAGTATCTACATTGTATGAATAAGAATAAATCATATTTCCACCCCAATAAGAATAAATGGCCTGAGAACGAGTAATCAGGGGTGTAGATGTCTAACAAATATATCTTTACCAAATTGGCAAATAATTAGAAAAAACAACGTTATTTTACTAACTCCAAGTCCAGATCAGAATGAGAGTAGCGAGAGAAGGTTCCAAGAGTCATACAAAGTGGCGATCAGAAATCACTATCAAGTTTTATTAACCTACCCCGTGAGGCTCAATAACAGTGAGATTATTAGTTAAACTTACTTACTTACTTATACTCACGCCCACTATTCCCATTGGGGTAGGCAGAGACTATCTATCGCCACTTAGTACGATCTTGACAAACCCCTCTTGCTTCCCTTATATTCATTATTCTTCTCATACATGTTAAAATGTTTGGAAAAAAAAACAACCACTGCATGTAAGTGATAACTGTATAAAAAACGAATTAAATCCTAGTTTATCCAAAGAATTGTAAGTTAACTAATTCGGTACAGTATTACCATGTAAAAAATACTTATGCTCACGTCTTAAACCCCATAAAGAGATAACTAGAACTATATTAACATCCTCAGCCAATTTTCGAAGCTGAGAGAAAAGCTAATAATATAAATATCTTTGTATATAGGCTTCACGCCACTTCGCCAATAAATATTTTATACAGCCTCATATGTAGGCTTTAACAATAAATAATGAAAAAGGAGGTTATAATATTGTAGAATAGGATAGAAATTCAAAATACATTAAATCCATTAATAATAGAACAAACACACATTCGAACGGAAATTACATGGTGCAGACGAAGTCATACAAAAACATTCCGAATAAGCCGTTAACGACTTTAGCGACCTTGCAGTGTGCATTAGCTATGGGATTTTACAATCAGTTTCATGTAAAATGTGAGGTAATCAGTGTCGAAACAAAAACGGGATTCATATCCTGCTCTACATCGCTGAAAAACAGCGGAATTTCTTGAAATCCTTATTACAGACATAGCACCTTAAATAAAAAGCTCATTTCCGTCATCCATCATTCCACGTGACTTCTCAGCCTTGAGGCTTGCCCCATTTGGTCGAAGTACCTACATTCATTTGATTTAATCTTTCGAGTTCTCTTGTGACGCTGGCATTCCCAAATTATGATTTTTGAGTTTACAGTTTTCGCTATTTGAGAGGATAATGAGTTGGAGTATTTATACGCCTTTTAAACTTTTTATTCTAACATTTTATTAATCTGTAACGAAAAAAAATTACAAAAAATACATAAATACACTTTTTAAGAGTACATTCGGTGCGCAGTTTGAAGCCTACAGTTTCAGTATGAAATAACTCTTTTATAATGGAAGTATAACCGCGTTCCAAATTCGATCGAACAGTCGCAGCTCCTACAATTTCGCGTGTTCCACGGTAACCGAGCCGCCACGCCATGCTTTATAGGCTGCCATTTTACCATCAACGTCATTATTGCTACCTTCCATGCTTCCGTAATTATGCAGCCCACGAACCTTCAATATTACTAGCACAACTTTATCTTATCTCTTATCAATCCAATATGATCCTTATCACCGCCGCGAACGAATCGCGTTGCGTGCAAGGTCGTCTCCTAAACAACTGTATTAAACCTTCCGAGGCGCCACATACGGAGATATACCGCTAAGCAGATTACTTACCGAGCAACCATGTTTATTATTGTGCCAGCCGATTCGAGATGTCAAGGTTACTGACGTAAGCCCACTAGGCGAGGCCCGTGTCGCGCGGAACGCTGCTGCATTCTACAATGTTTATTTTCTTTTCCCTCGCATCGTTTATCTCCGTAGTAAGATTAGCGCGAGTGCGACGATGTTATGAAAACGCAAACCGTTTGACAATAGTGCATTGACACGGCGACTTATAAATAAATAGAACGGCACGTGGCCCAGTGAGCGGAGCGGGATATATATCAGCGGGACCTTGGCGCGGTTTCACTCACCTTTTTAACTTGGAAGTGGTCGGGCCGCAGCGTCTCCTGGATCTCCTGCTCGGTCCCGCGCGGCGCCGCCTGCACCGAGCTGCGGAACCCGTCCAGCACGCCCTTGAACGTGAACTTCTTCATCGTGGCCGGATTCCAACTTTAGCGGTTTCTTTGTCCGAGTCGGCCGCTCGCGCGCTCGGCCGCCGGCCTCATCACAGCCGTGCCTCTGCCGCGATCCGCGCGCCGGTTTTGGCGGACTCGCGCTCGCTCGGGGGCCGTCGGCCGCGCCAGTGCGCAGGACCCAGCCGCCGCCGGCGCCCGCCCGCCGATCGACGAAAACTAGGCGAGGCACCGCCTCCGGAATGTACGGCAATGCGGCTCCAGCAGGATCGATACCCGCGCGCACTTACACACACCACGCCACTGCGAGACCGATCGATCTGCCGCCCGTGCTGCAGACAGAGATGAGCAGATATGCGCACCAGATCGTTCCCGTCCACTCTCACAACACTAGCAAAATAAACAGCTGATTGCGCTCTACTGCGGGAGGAGCCCCGGTAGGAGGCGCCACGGATACACTCGGGGTCGCAGCGGAGGCCTAAATACGAAATGTCAATGTCAGGTTAATGACGATACGTTTCATACGTTGCGTTTCGATTTTATATTAGCTTCTTCTACGTAATAATGATCGATAATATTTTTAATCGACGTAAAAAATCATTACCTTGTAAAAACAAGCAGTTCCTTGTTTTAATATAAGTGTTCATAACTGTACAGCGTTTCAATAGAGAACCATTATTATAAGAAATAGTTAACTATAATTGAATCAAGAATTACTTACAGTAGACATTCATGCTATTCTAATCATACAAAGAAAAACAAAGCATGAATTGGATTGGAATTGGAACGTGGAAAAAATGTTATTAATTATATTGACGTTAACGTCAATAATAACTTAATTGCCAGATACCCCTTTGTTTCTACCGTTTAGTAGTATATCGATCATTTTTATGTTATCTTTAATGGTGTTTTTAATCAATTTTTTTAACATTTGCTGTTTAGTGTCAGCTTAGAATAACACTACCCCATTTCTTCCCGTATTGGGGCTTTTTAATGGATTTTTGGGTGACGCGGTTGGAGAACCATCACCATCGACCTTTATTTTACCATCTTTTCCCCACTGAACTTCCAAAAGTGGCTGAGGAATTTCTAATTCTATGCTCTGGCTACCCCTTCTAGGGATTTATAGCCGTGAGTATAAGTATGTATGTATTTTGTAAAAAAAAACGTATATTACGTTCATTACATAGTTATGTATGTCTATTAGCCAAGCTAAAGACTCTACACAAAGGTGTCCAAATGTCAAAAGAAGTTATTCGGGGGTGTTCAGAGAAATTTCCGATTATCTAACTTATCTAGGATAAGTATTTATAATACAGATATAAATTATGTATACTCATGTTTATTTTCGTAATGCTTACATTAACTTTATTACTAACACCATTTCTTTTTTAACAAAATAATTATTATGTAGATAAACAAGCGAAATTCAACCTTTTCAACAAATTTCCATATTGATATTTCTTAACACTCAATAAACTATTAATTTGTAGTAACATAATAAATAAATAACATAACATAAACGTTCACGCCGAATATCCCCGAAGGGGTTGGCAGAGGTACTAACACTTCTGAACATCACGTGACTTTGTCACCTGGTGTTCAGAGTACCCACGTTTTGCATGGACAGTGTACTCACGTGATAGGGGGCAGGCCTATCGCCGTTTTGTACGAATACACTGTCACATGACTAAGTACAACTCAGCCATGTGGGTGTCTTTAGAAAAGACAAATTGGTATAGGCCCGACCCAGGATTTGAACACTAGTCGTTTGCACGATAACCGAGTGTTCTACCCACTGGGCTATCACGGTTGCTTGTAATTTGTAGTATCATATTAAAATTAGTCACAAAATGATGGGCCACTTGATAATACACGACGAATTTATAAGAAACATCATTGAGGGAAAGATAGAAGGAAAGCGAGAAAGGTGAAAGCCAAGAAGAGCATTTATGGATGAACTCAAAGAAAAGATGGACGTCGTGTCCTACCAACAAAGCTGGCATTAAATAGAAGTGACTGGAGAGTGTTACACGGACAAGAGCGCCACTCTTAAGTTTATGATGATGATTACAATTCATAGTTTAGTAACTAGCTTTAAAAAGTACACTCGATAATAATAATTAAATGTTTTTTGTGTACAGCGGAATATATTCGGAGGGCGTAAATTAATAATTCAACAATCATCTACAAAAAAGTACTTTCTATTAAAAAATGGTAAACAGAAGATGGGTAAGTTATTTTAATATCTCAAATACATTTTCTTAAAGTAAATATACTCACGGCTAGAAATTCTGAGAAGAGGTAGCCAGAGCTTGACAATAAGAAACTCATCAGCCACTTTTGGAAAATTATTGTGGAAAAGGTTGTTAGTGGTATAAATACCCTTAGTCACGACAACTATGGGAAGAAATGGGGTAGTGCTATTCTAAATACGACAATACTCAAATCTTTTATCTAAATACTTGACAACCTATTACTTATATAGAATGTTTTATTTTTGATACTGTTATAAATGTTAATTTATCATGGTTGTTAACGGTGAGGGAAACCATCGTAAGGAAACCCACATGGCTGAGTTGTACTTAGTCATGTGACAGTGTATTCGTGCAAAACGGCGATAGGCCTGCCGCCTATCACGTGAGTACACTGTCTAAGCAAAACGTGGGTACCTTCTCTGGACACTAGATGGCGCTGCCATGTGAGTTCAGAAGCATTGGTACCTCTGCCAACCCCTTCAGGGATAAACGGCGTGAACGTTTATGTTCAATGTTTATGTATAAATGTATATCGTGAATTCCATTTTTAAGAACGTATTTTTCGACATAGCAGAATCAAATTCCATTGAAAATAAAATAACTGTGATTTCGAATATAAAATTATAGTAGAATGAGTTTAAGCCGGTAAAATGCCTTTCATGAATAATATGAATTCGCGAAACTTGTGGTAGAAATTAGCAATAAAATTACTGGCAACAAAAAGTAGGCTATCAATCTATCCAATAGCTGTCAGTCAATCAATAAAAACCTACAAGTGATACGTCAGTCTCAGATACGTCAGTCATACCTATCAATAACAGTTTATTTTTCATTTTTATCAGCTCCAGCTCGGTTCATCGAATTCTTCGTGCAAATGTTTTGATTTTCTAATTTATAAAATCTATTGTATTAACTTAAGTGGCTCTAGTTTATTTTTTGAATCAAAATGTCGTTAAAAATAATTGCTAGAAGTTTACAAACATTGGCTTACGTTGGGTGTTACAACCGGTTTAAAAACCAAAATATCAAGTAAGAATTTTATTTTTACAAAATTCTGATAACGTAATTGATAAGAAGTTAAAGAAACACCTGTCGCTTATTTTTCCAGTTACTTTTTTGTTAAGATAGATATACTTATTGTTGATTGGTTTATGCTAATACAACTTACGATAACACTGTTCGCGTGTAAGGAAACATGGTTTTCTATCCGGTTATTATTATTTATTTTGTGAATTATATTCATATATGGTGACCTTGCTGTTGATATTAGGCTGATAATATTTTATTATTTAAACATAGTTAGCACCAAAACAATTTGTTTATGCAGCAATGTTTTCAGTCACCAAATTTAAATTACCATCTCTGTGTGGAATGAAGAGAGGTTTAATTACAGAAATCCTGAAATTAATATTATATTTAAGTAATATTACAGTTTTATATTAGATTATATATTGCATACTTTAATTCATCTATTATAGTCATTAATCATCATTGAAATATCCTTATTTCATTGCAATTAAAATCCCAAAATACAGTCTAATTATTCCTCAGGTTCAATGTTTCTGAACCTGACTTTTTTATTTTTAAATATTTTAATAACATGAAAGAAAGGCTTGACTGGACCATAAAATGTAGCCACCTGCCTACCCTAACAAAAACTAATAGCATGAGAATATAAGTATATTTATGTACCATCCAAAATAGTCTTCACATATAAATAAATTTAGCGCTGCATACCCATACTTGCTTACAAAGTATATGACAGGTTCATCTTTCCAATCAATCTTCCATAGCAATATTTACAACTTTAATAACATAGAGACATTGAAACTAATTTTGTCAAATGTTATATAATGGCTATAAATCCCAAAAATGGAAAGCCAGACCTTCTCTTCAGAAAATCTTCCCCCACTTTTGGATACATACTTACATATACTCAAGGCTATAAATCCCTTAACGGGGTAGCCAGAGCTTTGGAATGCGGAATTCCTGAGCCACTTTTGGAAGTTGATTGGGGCAAAGATGGTAATAATAAATAATTTAATGTTTTTTGACATGAATTCCTCATGTGGGGATTATTACTCGCGGGCGGTTCGAACCCCGCCAGTGTCGAAATTTTTCTTTCCTTTAATAACATCATTTTATTTATGGGTAATAATAAATGTTTTTGATGACAGGTCTCCAACCACATCGCCCAAAAATCACTTAAAAAGCCCCTATACCCTTAGTTGCCTCTTATGATCACCCACGGGTAGAAATAAGGTAGTGTTATTCTAAGCCGACACAACACGGCAATTTTGGATATTTGGTGTGAAAAGGATTGTAAAATAAAGTTAATTGGTGATGGGTCTCCAACTGCATTGCTAAACAATCATCTAAAAGACCCAATGCTATAACTCCCCTCTTGCGACAATCTCAGAATGAACTAGATTACTGTTATACTGAGCCAACTCTACTCAGCTGAATACACACATATACATACATATACTCACGGCTATATTTCCCTAGAAGGGGTAGCCAGAGCTAAGGAATTATAAATTCCTCAGCCACTTTTGGAAGTTGAGTGGGGAAAAGATGTTAAAAATAAAGGTTTTTGGTGATGGGTCTCCAACCGCATTGCCCAAAAATCCAATAAAATGCCCCAATACCCTTAGTCGCCTCTTACGACACCCGTGTGGGTAGAAAGGGGTAGCGACATTCTAAGCCGGCACTAAACGGCTGCACACATATCTGCACCAAATATTGCAAAATCAGATTTCCTATTAATATACCATAGATTTGATGACATATTTTGATGTAGTGTCGGCTTAGAATAGCACTACCCCATTTCTTCCGGTGGGTGTATGTAAGAGGCAACTAACGGTATTGGGGCTTTTTAAGGGATTTTTGGGCGATGCGGTTGGAGACCCATCACCCATCACCTTTATTCTACCATCTGTTCCCCACTCAACTTCCAAAAGTGGCTGAGAAATTTTATAATTTCTTAGCTCTGGCTACCCCTTTTAGGGATTTATAGCTGTGACTATATGTATGTATTTTGATGTATAGTATTGGCAAAGAATATTACTACCTTATTATCTTCCTTTCAATGTCATACAAGCAACTAAAAGTACTAAAATATTTAAGTTCTTGATAGGCATTGTGCCTTTGTTTTGCATGAGAACCTCATGTGGGGATTAATATTAATCGACTAAGAAAATAAAAATTTTCAATACCATCTGGACTCCAACCCCCATCACTCTGCCAACTGAGCTTTCCAAGTTGTAATAATTCAGCAGTAGATGGTGGTAACACCAGTAAAGGTGTAAAGAAACAAGCAAATACACATTTTTGCGCGAGTGGTCACTTGATACCATAGGTAAGTTGGCAGAACGACAGGGGCATATAACCGGATGTTGTGGGTTTGACTCCTGCTAGTGTTGAAAATTTTTAAGTTGATGTCAAAACCCCTAATAAAAAAAGTTTAATGAGTACTGTTTTATACATATGTCAATCAGTCTGACATGAAAATCATATTAATTTTACAATATTTCTTATTTCAGTGTTCGCTACATGGCAGCTATAATAGGCACTGGATTTGTAGCATACAGCCAACATAAAAAGAATAAAGCTTTAATGAAAGAAGCTTTGCAGTTAGATAAATACATGGCTGTACCAATCACTCCCGTTGATCAGTTACAAGCCAATATGACTGACATGAAGACTCAAATGGAGTTACTTATCATGAGAATACAAGCGGAGTTCTGTGATGCATTAGAGAAAGAAGAAGATGAGGTATGTATAAACATAGGTGCATAAATTTAAAATTTAAAATTATTTGGTTAAAAATATTATAAAACCAAAAACCCATTTCTAAAATATAAATTTAACCAAGTTGTGTATATGAACTCGGTTACCGACATGGTACATCTCTTAATTGAAACTGCTATAATTAAAAGAAAAAGGTAAATCTCAGCTGTACTGTTCTTCTTTACAATGATACATACATACATACATATACTTAAGGCTATGAATCCCTTGAAGGGGTAGCCAGAGCTAGGGATTTAGAAATTCTGCAGCCACTTTTGGAAGTTGAGTGGGGAAAAGATGGTGGAATAAAGGTTGTTGGTGATGGGTCTCGAATCGCATCGCCTAAAAATCCCTTAAAAGCCCCAATACCGTTAGTCGCCTCTTACGTACACCCACCGGAAGAAAGGGGGTAGTGTTATTCTAAGCCGACACTACACAGCAATTCTTTCAATTTGAATTTTAGCAAACATGAAAAAATATTGAGTGCATAGCTACTTTACTATCATTGTATATGTTACCTATAGGACATTAAGAAATTAAATAACTAATAGCTCTAGTACAATAATAAATGTTTGTCCGTAGGCTTGGCAAGGCGACGATGATGATGAATTAGATGATGATTTATTCGTTAATACACCGGTATGAATATCTCCTACTCTTGATAAAGTAGTTTTAGTACTAACTTTTAATTAAATTAATACAATGTAATATGGTTGATATTGTTACGTACCGGGTTCTTAATTTGATAAATACCAGTCACACTTTCGTGCAATAAGGTGTAATTATATTTATTGACCAATAACGCACTATACACAACACAACAAACACTATCGATAATTAACTATCGATACTCGCACTAATTAACAACACTAATTTACTCCGTTATAGTAACACTGTCCACACCGTTAAGCTTATTTCCGTAATCCGTATATCACTGCACTGTCGTATTTAATTTCTTCGCTCTAGTATTTCGCTTGTTCTCGCTTTAGTTCTTCGCACTCGAATAACTCCGTAGCACGCGTCGCTCTTTATATATGCCAAATCTCAAATACGCGAATATTACAGAAAGTTCTAGTACCACATTCTCGAAAAGTCGATATTCGAGAAACATAACATAACATAACATAAACATAACATAAACGTTCACGCCGAATATCCCCGAAGGGGTTGGCAGAGGTACTAATACTTCTGAAAATCACGTGACTTTGTCACCTGGTGTTCAGAGTACCCACGTTTTGCATGGACAGTGTACTCACGTGATAGGGGGCAGGCCTATCGCCGTTTTGTACGAATACACTGTCACATGACTAAGTACAACTCAGCCATGTGGGTTTCCTCACGATGTTTTCCCTCACCGTTAACAACCATGATAAATTAACCACACATATGTCTTTAGAAAAGACAAATTGGTGTAGGCCCGACCCAGGATTTGAACACTAGTCGCTTGCACGATAACCGAGTGTTCTACCCACTGGGCTATCACGGTTGTCATTCGAGAAACATCTAGTAATTCCCATTTTTACTTATTAAAATACTAGTAACGCCATCTAGTATAATCTAGTAGTTGCAAATCCTATCTCCTACTTGCGAACAGATGTCGTAACATTACCCCCTCCTTACATTAATACTCGTCCCGAGTATTATTGCTTCCATGGTACTTCGCAAGTCGATCGATGTGAACTATTTTCGAAGCCCCTCTAGGTTGGCGTTGAATTCTGTACGTTACATCGTTTATTCTAGTGACCACCTTGTACGGTCCTTCCCACCTATTTTGTAACTTAGGGGACTTCCCTTTCTGGCGAGTTGGATTGTGTAACTAGACGAGCATACCCTCTTCGAAACGCGGCGTGTTAGCTTTACGGTCATATCTGGTTTTCATCTTTTCACTAGCATGTAAACCATTTTCACGCACTAGGGAATGTACATCTTGCATTCTTTCCCTCAAATCGCTTACATATTCAGTTACACTCTGCGGCTCATCTGGTGACCCTCCTGTCAACAAATCTACAGGCAATCGTAGCTCTCTTCCGAAATTGACGAAAGCAGGTGTTTCCTTCGTGCTTTTGTGAACAGCAGACCGGTAAGACAGTAAAAATAATGGAATGTGTTTGTCCCAGTCCTTCTGATGTTTTTCAACCATCTTCGCCAACTGTCTCTCCAGTGTTTGGTTGAACCTCTCCACCATTCCATCTGACTGAGGATGATATGGCGTCGTCCTGGTTTTATGCATTCCAAGTAGTTTGCACACCTCTTGAAATACTTGTGACTCAAAATTTCTTCCCTGGTCAGAGTGTATCTCCAGGGGCACGCCAAATCGACAGATCACTTCCTCAACCAGTTTTGTAGCCACAGTTATTGTTTCTTGATTGGGTATGGCAAACACTTCAGGCCACTTAGTGAAGTAATCCATCACCACCATGAAATATTTATTTCCGGACTCTGATTGTGGAAACGGTCCAGCCACATCAACGGCAATCCTCTCCCAGGGAGCTCCCACATTGTACAACCGTAATCCCCCTCTACTCCGGGTCTGCGGACCTTTCACCGCGGCACACGTTGTACATTTCCGGCACCAGTCCTGTACGTCGTCCCTACAATGAAGCCAGTAAAACTTCGCACGAACCTTCTGCAACGTACGATTTACCCCAAGATGCCCGCCCGAAACACCGTCATGTGTTTCCCGCAGTACATCTTTAACCTTGGCTCTGGGCACGACCAATTGTAGGTGCTCTTCCTTACCGTTGGGTTTCTCCCACCTCCGGTACAGTAGACCATTGATCAGAACCAGGCTGTTCCATTGCGCCCAGCAAGCTTTCGTACTCACTCCTGTGGACGCTACTTCACTCCAAGCCGGTTGATCGTGTTTTTCCTTCTTCCATTTCATGATGGGTCTGAGGTTCTCATCTTCTTCTTGGGCCTTCTGCATAGCTTCTGTTTCCCATCCATCCAATGGACAAATTCGAGTCACTTTCACGACCTCCTCCTTCGACTCTTGCTTCCGGCAATGTTTACAGTCTTGTGAGATGGTCATTGTCGGGGCTTTCTCCTCTCTAGCCAGCACCTGCCCCCCGGTCCTGGCTAATGCTCGTTTCCCTGGACGTTTGCGGCAGGAGCCTCTGCCTGCCTCTTTTCTTCCTTCCTCAGCGGGCAACTTAATTTCAAATGGCCCCTTTTCCCGCAGCCATAACAAATCGGTCCAGTACTCCTTCCGACGGGTGCTTTAATGACCTTGACGTCCTCATTTGCTTCCGCAATCTCACGAAGTCGATGAGTTTGGCGCGTATCCTGGCGGCAAGCTTCAACTTCTAGAGCGTTCGCCAAGGCATCCTTGAGAGACGTGTGGTGTTGAAGTCTCACCGCTGTTCTCACTTCGATATCTCTGATGCCGTCGACGAATGCTTGCACCAGGTTCATTTCCACCGTCTTCGGATCTACACTGGGATAGGCCTTGCGGACGAGCTTCTCGATTTCAAGGGCCCACTGCTGAAGTCCCTCTCCGGAACGCTGGACCCTATCACGCAGCTGAGCGCGGAACACGTGCTCCAGGTGTCGCTCTCCATAGCGAGACTCCAACGCATCCAGCAGGTCCTTGAAACCACCACTCGGAGTCGGCAGCGCCTCTATTACTGACAGTGCTTGACCTCGGAGCGCCACCGTCAGTGCAGTCAAACACTGTTCATCAGTCCAACCATTGGCAGCCGCAACAGTCTGGAACTGATGTCTATACGCCGACCAGGATGTTGTTCCGTCGTAGGGAGGAACCTTCACACGAGGACCATGGACAGCTACTACATTCTCACCGGAGACAACCTTGACCGGTCGTGATTCAAGCTGCAGAACCCTTTTCTCCATTCCGCGGAAGTCGGTCTTCATGTCATCGATATCTTTCTCAATAGTGGTTACCTGCTCCTTCATCTGCTCTACGTCTTTTTCCACAGTAACCACCCGACCACTGACTTCATTGACCGCAGTGAGAACTTGTGAGAACTTAGTTTGCTGTTCCTCGCGCAACTCACGAACTTCTTGTTTCACAACACCCTGTACCTCCGAATGTATGTTTTTCAACATTTCAACTATCATCGCCAAGTCAGTATTAGTTGCGGCCGCCGGCGCCGTTGATGTAGACGGCGCGTTAGTCACCGCGGACGTCTCCTCTGGAATGTCACTCCGAGGGTTCGTGACCGATGACCTCATTTCCGACAGCTGTTCACCCTCTGCGGCTTTCTGAGCGCGTGTCTTCACACCCTCTCTTCCGTCTTCCTTCGGCATAACTGGCATCTTCAAATCCACTTCTGTCACCAATTGTTACGTACCGGGTTCTTAATTTGATAAATACCAGTCACACTTTCGTGCAATAAGGTGTAATTATATTTATTGACCAATAACGCACTTTACACAACACAACAAACACTATCGATAATTAACTATCGATACTCGCACTAATTAACAACACTAATTTACTCCGTTATAGTAACACTGTCCACACCGTTAAGCTTATTTCCGTAATCCGTATATCACTGCACTGTCGTATTTAATTTCTTCGCTCTAGTATTTCGCTTGTTCTCGCTTTAGTTCTTCGCACTCGAATAACTCCGTAGCACGCGTCGCTCTTTATATATGCCAAATCTCAAATACGCGAATATTACAGAAAGTTCTAGTACCACATTCTCGAAAAGTCGATATTCGAGAAACATCTAGTAATTCCCATTTTTACTTATTAAAATACTAGTAACGCCATCTAGTATAATCTAGTAGTGGCAAATCCTATCTCCTACTTGCGAACAGATGTCGTAACATTATGATGGTGATGAGCAGGCGCTAGAGCGATGTGTGGCAGAGACAGGGGATGGCTCGCCTAACTTTAAATTTTAATCTGCGTTATATGTCTAAGCGAACTTACATGTTCAGTTGGATAGGGATTATACTGAAATAAAGAAAATAGATATGTAAATAATGTAATTTATTTAATTTTATACAAAATTTAAACATAAAAGTGGTTATTGTAAGTCAACCTTAAGAGATAGATAAACGGTATCGCGAATTTTATAGTAGATTTTGTATTCGTTAGTACTTTATTTAACCATCTTTTGCTAGCTTATGTAGCGTTCGCCAATCCTGAAGCGGGATCTTCGTTTTTCAACATTTATTGCAGTTTTTCTGTTAATTTACATAAAAGCATGATAAACTATATAAAAAACCTTTTTCAAGAATCATCCTTTTAATTGTTAAGAACTATCTAAATTCCGTTTGATAGTTTTCGAAATTAACGCGTTTAAGAACAGAAGACGCGACAACGGGACTGCTTTTGCTGAAAAGGCTATGTACTAAACTAACCACCGGCACCGTCCACAAAACTTTTTCTCATTCTTTCTCTGTTGCTAACCGTCATATATTATTTATTTAATAAAATAAATAAAGCATACATTTTCAGCATTCCAAATTCCAAGTAGACAGATGGCAGCGCGAGGACGGCGGCGGCGGCGTCACGTGCGTGTTACAAGATGGCCGCGTGTTCGAGAAGGCGGGAGTTAATATTTCCGTGGTGTCTGGAACGCTGCCTAAGGCGGCCGTGCAGCAGATGAGATCTAGGTATTCTATCTAGGGATCTAGGGATCTAGGTTTGGGGCTTTAACCCATTTTTTTTGTACAAGTGTCTTTGGTTGCCTTTAATAAAGTCGAAATTTTATCCGCACCTCTTCTAATTGCTTGAAAAGTGTATTCGTGTCTCGCTCAAAGCTCAAACAAAGTTTATTTCAAGCGATGGCAATTAAGTTCTTAATAGTCGATGAAACCAACAACAACTACGGGTATCGTTAGGTTTGACGAATATCACCATATAAATAAGAGAGCCAGATCACTTTTGATTTGATTCACCAGAGCTGCCAGTGTATATTTAACAAATTTAGCTCCCAATCGAAAGTGCACCATAGTGATATTAGTGTGCATTTGATAATGTACGTGTAGGCCAAGGTATTCTTTGAAATTTGGTATAAACAGTGTACCACAAACTCGGCCTAGAAATACTACTCAGTCTAAGCTAAACTGTTATTCGTTTAATTTAGAGTAAATGTCTGGTAAGAGATAAAAAAACTTTTCATGGTAGAAAAAAAAAACATTCGAAACTAAAACACACGAATTTTTAAAACATTAATAATTTTATCTCTTACGTTTTGCTATATTACTACGTATTAAGTTGTGCCTACTGTGGGGTTAGTTTTGGTTATCCTATTTATATTATAAATATGAAAGTTTAGATGATGTGTTTGTGGCGAAAAGGCTCCTCAAGTGCACAACGTATACGAATGAAATTTGACAGAATGCTAGATAATGACCCAAATTAACCAATAGGATACTTTTTATCACGGAAACATTTGACCAATAACATATTCACGCCTGATTGAACTAAGAGTACCAGAAAAAAATGCCTAAAGTCAGTCAGCTAGTATGTCCATATATATTTATTTATTTTTTTATTATTTATATGCCGTGTAGTGTCGGCTTAGAATAACACTACCCCATTTCTACCCGTGGGTGATCGTAAGAGGCGACTAAGGGTATAGGGGCTTTTTAAGTGATTTTTGGGCGGTGTGACCCGTCAGCAAAAACATTTATTATTACCATCTTTTCCCCAATCAACTTCCAAAAGTGGCTGAGGAATTTCTCATTCCAAAGCTCTGGCTACCCCGTTAAGGGATTAATAGTCGTGAGTATATGTATGTATGTATGTTTTTTCGTCAGAGGCAAGGTCCTCCACGACGGCGACCTCCCATTCTTCGCGTGCGGGGTGAGCGCCGTCATCCACCCGCGGAACCCCATGGTGCCCACCATACACTTCAACTACCGCTACTTCGAGGTCAAGGATCAGGATGGTGAGTTTAGCTAATCATCTTTAAGCAACAAACTTTGTTGTATAGTGTCGGTGTAGAATAGCACTACGTCATTTCTTTATGATTATGTCTGAATGACTCCGGGCTCTATCAATTGAACCGTGATAGCTAGAAAGCTATATTTTTAACAGATTTTGTATTTCTGTGGACGCTACAGCAACATACATATACATATACTAACGGCTGTAAATCCCTAGAAGGGGTAGCCAGAGCTAAGGAATTAGAAATTCCTCAGTCACTTTTGGAAGTTTCTTGGGGAAAAGATGGTAAAATAAAGGTTGCTGGTGATGGGTCTCCAACCGCATCGCCCGAAAATCCCCTTAAAAACCCCAATACCGTTAGTCGCCTTTTACAAACACCCACCGGAAGAAATGGGGTAGTGCTATTCTAACGCCCGATTTCTGAATTGAGTATTCAAGCTAAGAACGACTTAAATATCGTTTTGTCTAATTCAGTTGTTAAGATTTTAATGCGACAGAACGATACTTAAGCTGTTCTCAGCTGGAATACTCAATTCAGAAATCGGGCGTAAGCCGATACTACACAGCAAACACACACTACACACGTACACGCTACAGCAACAAACACTTAAACCGAAACAAAATAAATATTTAAATGGGGCTCTTATAAAATATATGCTAGCGTCCTTTCCCTTGGCACTAAATAGCGTTATTCAACTATTAATTTCATCCAAACAATTCTAAATATTAATTACCTTTTTGATTCTCGAATGACGACCATACAGTCTCATTGGAGGGAAACCCTGTGTTAGCGAGGCCGACTTCTACTTGGCCGATTTTTAAATAAATACCTCTACCTTAGAGTTAATTTACCGTTTCAATCTATGTTTCAGGTGTCCAATGGTGGTTCGGCGGCGGAACAGACTTAACCCCTTACTACCTAAAAGAAGAGGATGTCCAACATTTCCATCAAACACTAAAACAGGCGTGCGACAAACACAACCCTACTTATTATGAAAAGTTAGTTATTAAATTAATATAGCATACTATATTCTATTATACTATACTATTTCCTATTTTATTGTTATGATTGAATGTTTAAAGCCACTAAAATATCCTTAAGGTAGGTAACTCAATCAGGAAGAAACCCTTTCGGAATACCCTATTGAAAGTCTTTTACCCTTTACAGTTCAATAGACCCTGTCAAAAGAGGTTTTTAGAGGGAATTCCTCCCATTGGTAGGAGAGCCAACTTAGAATTAGGTTTCATTCTTTGAACGTTTTGAAGTTTAACCGCTAGGCCCTGGTCTGGTGAAGACCAGATGATAATAATATTATGTTATTTTATTTCTACATAAAAACAAAGAAATGGTAACACCCAACAACTCAATTGCTTGAACTATAGCGACCCCTACCGACTTCGCTTGGATACTAAGGCATTTATTTAAACTCTTTCTATTGTTAAAGAAAGGGACTCAGGACTAAAGCGTTCACGTCGTGTATCTCCGAAAGGGTTGGCAGAAGTACTAATACTTCTGAACATCAAGTGACATTGTCACCTGGTGTTCAGAGTACCCACGTTTTGCTAGGACAGTGTACTCAAGTGTGAAGAAAGGGACTCAGTCTTTTAGTCGTTTTAAAGAAAACTAGCATCCTCAAATACGACGTAGTTTTAAATTTTAAGACATATTTTATATAATCTAACATAATATGACTCGGTCTGTTAACGTATAAGTATAGTAAACTAAATCTTTCCCAAATAAGCCAGTCTTTCAAACAAGAGAGCTGGCGTTTGAGCAAACCTTTTAGTTTGCTATGAAATTCTTTTAGACTAAATTGAGTCATAAAAAGATTCTAAAATAAATATCATTGATTAAAATGCCTACTTTCTCCATTTTCCTTACATACATACATATACTCACGGCTATATTTCCCTAGAAGGGGTAGCCAGAGCTAAGGAATTATAAATTCCTCAGCCACTTTTGGAAATTGAGTGGGGAAAAGATGGTAAATATAAAGGATTTTGGTGATGGGTCTCCCACCCCATCGCCCGAAAATCCAATAAAAAGCCCCAATACCCTTAGTCGCCTCTTACGACACCCTTGAGTAGAAAGGGGTAGCGACATTCTAAAGCGTCACTACACGGCATTTTTTCCTTACAGATTCAAGAAATGGTGCGACGAATACTTCTACATCCCCCATCGAGGGGAATGTCGCGGGGTTGGGGGTATATTCTTCGATGACATGGATTACCCAGACCAACAATCGGCCTTCCAGTTCATCACTAGTGCTGCAGAGGCTGTGGTACCCAGCTATTTGCCTATTGGTAAGAAAAATAATAGTATTTGGATGATTCATAAATATAAAAGGCAAATAAACAAATGGGCACGTAAATAGCATAAGTTAATTATTGCGAGTGAACAGTTTTCGACTAATAACTGAACTAAAATTGTAAAAACGAATATAAAATTATAAAAATGACATCTACAACACGAACAAAACCTAAAAATGTTGCACCAACAACCTTATTATTGGTATTAGTTATGTAGCTATCTTCAGTAGCGTCTCTCTCATATCCTGCATCGCGGTATCAAATTATTTCTGTAGCTAAGTATAAATACAAATTATGAGTTGGTAAACAGTGGTATGTATTGCGAGTATATCTTTGCTGTTCCTATAGTAATGATATGATAATTATAAATTAAGTATATATCAGTGGAATATTCTTCGACGATATGGATTACCCGGACCAATAGTTGGCCTTCCAGTTCATTACCAGTGCTGCTGAGGCGATGGTACCCAGCTATTTGCCTATTGGTAAGAAAAATAATAGTTTTTGGGAGATTAAAGAAATACTTTTTTATAATTACTTGTGTAGTATCGGCTTATATATATAAAGCTCTTTTCCTCCCGCGGAGCGAGTACGAGGCGACTAAGGGTGTTTTAAGTGGGTAGACCCATCACCGACAACATTTATTTTACGACCTCACCTCACAAATTTCTAATTTTCAAGATCTGCCTCTCCCTTTGGGATATAAACATACAAACGTATACTCACACCGTTTTTCCATAAGGATTAGGAGAGCCTATCGATCTCCACTTTGCACGGGCACGAATTACCATTACCCAAATTTCTCTAACACCAATTTACTATGTTTACCACTCTATATATATTTACTAGCTGACCCGGCAAACGTTATTTTTACATTTAAATTGTTTCTAGAGAATATATAGAAATAAAATATTGGGGTGGTCAACGATTATCACCTAGAGGTATAAAACCTAGTCTCAGACCTACCAGATGTGTATGCAAAATTTTATTCAAATCGATTCAGCCGTTTCAGCGGAGTTTGGTGACGAACACTGTGACACATGAATTTTATATGTATTTATATATGTTTTTTTCTATAAATCCCAGTAAGAAAACGCAGACACAGCGTACGGCTACAAAGAACGCCAATGGCAGTTGTTAAGACGAGGTCGAGACGTGGAGTTCAATCTGATCTACGACCATTCTTCATCTTCATACCTCTATCACATATTTACTCTATTAACTTCTCTATATATTTACACATACATACATATTCTCACGGTTATAAATCCCTAAAAGGGGTAAACAGAGCTTCGAAATGAGAAATACCTCAGCCACTTTTGTAAGTTGGATGGGGAAAAGATTGAAAAAGAAAGGTTGTTGGTGATGGGTCTCCAACCGCATCGCCCAAAAACACCTTCAAAAGCCTCAATACACGTAGTCGCCTCTAACGATCTTCCACGGATGGAAAGATGGTAGTATTATTCTGAGCCAATACTACACTACCACACTACTGTATATTTATAATTTTTTTTTAAATTCCTAGTAAGAAAACGCAAAGACGCAGCATACGGCTACAAAGAGCGCCAATGGCAGTTGTTAAGACGAGGTCGATACGTGGAGTTCAACCTCATATACGATCGCGGTACCAAGTTCGGTCTTCACACGCCGCAGGCCAGATATGAGAGCATACTTATGAGTTTGCCGTTGAATGCTGTGAGTAGCTTTTTTATTTAATAAACTTAAGAAAAAACAATTATTAAGCAAAATATGTTTGCCTTTAAATGCTGTATTATTATTATTTTATTTAAACAAACTGAGCTATCGAATACTTATGTCTAAAATCATATGTGTCATAATTTGCTTTAAGAGGGCAACATCGTGATAAAACGCACATGTGTCCCTACCGTCACATCCCATGTATCCCCTATCTACTTAAAATCACGCCTGAAATTCCATGACAATTAGGTAGAAAATGAGATTAAAATAATATTCTGGTGATTTAGGACTAGAGGGTGGAAACTGGTAAAATAAAAGATTACTTCACAGCCCATATATATGTCCCCACCGAGGGGCCAAGCCTACCCTGTATCGGCCACTCTCTAATCCACCACTCTGGTTAACCACTGCGCTACCATGATAGAAGCCGTGAAGGCTTAAAGTATCCTCCGAATCACGGAATCTACCTAATATTCGGATAATCTTCCAAAAGTACATATAAGTCTGCAGCAAGTTAATTGTTTGTGTTCCCAGTAACATTTATTTCACTATTCTCTACTTATAGCATTTGCAGCTAAATACAATTTTGGTAAAATTTCAGAAATGGGAGTACATGCATGAACCAGCAGCCAACAGTCCCGAGTCAGAAATAGTGAAAGTTCTGAAGAAACCGAGGGAATGGGTCACTGCGGCTAGACTCATTAACTAAGAAATTAGAAATAAGATCAATTTGGATTGTTATATTAGAAACTGGAAAAATAAGTGGTACGGCAATTTTGCACTTAGGAAAATTTTACATGGCAACATTTTTTTTCTCAAGTCAAGTTTAGGACTAAATAGATGATTTAGGACATAATAGATTTTTATGAAAGAGGAGTAAAAAGGCTTTGAAATTGTTTGACTGGTTTGATAGTATTTGAAATTTTATTTGGTTTAATTTAATATGACGAATTTAATTATTATAGTGCTGGGTAAATGTAGAACTGTCTGTCATATGTTAAAAAAAAATATATAGTACTACCTGTTCTATCTGTTTTAATAAAATATATTGTTTTGCATCTTATATTGTAGGAAAATCACATAATCTAAAAATAACTAAATAATTACGTAAAAAAAAAACTATTTCCGAATCTTAAAATATTGATTGTTGTTACATACAGCAAACTAAATGAAGTTATAAAGTTTTCGCAATCATTCCTTATTCCAATATTATGTTTCTAAAGCCACGAAGATGTAAATGACCATTTGAATGGAAAGAAGCCGTTACCTTCTTTAATATTTCCCACCTTACCCATTGCCCATAGTAATGGAAATAGTGGGGATTAAGCATATTATAAGTTCAACTATGTTTAGAGGAAAATTTTGGGTTTTTATTGTTCATTAAAACCTTGGTAATTTTCTTTTAAGCTTATAGTAGTACTTATGTTGTAGATAAATTGTCTGTTTTTTGTATGTTGGAATGCTACCTGCCTCTACCTTGTCATTATGTACATAAATATCCACAACGAACAAATTTATGAAGTGAAAGTCAAATTGCAGTAAAAACTATTCCTCGAGACTTCCTTTTATGTTTAAAATGGATGTGAAAGTTTACCATGCTTATTGATTTGTAGGAAGAAGTAATGATATACATTTAAAATATTATTATATTGTTTCTAAGATGTAGCATATTTTATCTAAATTAACGTAGTGTCATATGAGAGGATGAACTAGTTTTAATGTATTTTTATATCACTTAAAAGTGGGTTGTTGTGAAATATTTTAATAAAATGTTGTTATTGATAAATAATCGTTTAATTTGTCCTTATTTCACCATGGCAAGGAATTTTTTATTTTATATTACGTCGTATAAAATATTGCCTGTAAATGTGAATTTGCATTCGGCTAAGACCAAAACATTAGAAGAGCCTAGCAAGTCAGTTGGGGTTTTGAATTGGTTATTATAAAATGGGCTCTAATGGCAGTATAGTAATGAGTAAGTTTTTGTGGGAGGTTTTGTCCAAGTCCGGTCTGTGAAGCCAAATTATATGTGTTTTGGTATCACTCTATGAGAATTCTAGTGCATGTGTAAGAAACGAAGAAAAAACCGTGACAGCCATCATAGTCCAATAGGTAGAACGACCGCCCGTCAATACAGACAGGCGTGAGTTCAAATCCCGCCTCGGGCCTATACCAATTTGCCTTTACTAAAGTCATGTGTAACATAACATAAACGTTCACGCCGTTTATCCCCGAAGGGGTTGGCAGATGTACCAATACTTCTGAACTCACATGGCAGCGCCATCTAGTGTCCAGAGAAGGTACCCACGTTTTGCTTAGACAGTGTGTGTACTCACGTGATAGGGGGCAGGCCTATCGCCATTTTGTACGAATACACTGTCACATGACTAAGTACAACTCAGCCATATGGGTTTCCTCACGATGTTTTCCCTCACCGTTAACAACCATGATAACCACACATATGACTTTAGAAAAGACAAATTGGTGTAGGCCCCCGACCCAGGATTGGAACTCACGCCCTTCTGTTTTCGGGCGGGTGCTCTACCCACTGGACTATCATGTCGTTTTATTGTCGTCATATGTGTAATCAATTTTTTCATGGTTGTTAACGGTGTGGGAAAACAACGTGAGAAAACCCACATGGCTAAGTTGTACTTAGTCATGTGACAGTGTATTCGTACCAAACGGGGCGATACCAAACTTCAAAAAGTGGCTGAAGAAATTTTAATTATAAAGTACTAGCAACCCTTTTTATATTCTATTAATTAAGAATATGTATGTATGTAAATATAAGTGTTCCAGTAACCCTTCACCGGTCACCCTTCTTAAAACGAGATACAGCTATCTCGTTAGCCATCCTTGTTCAGGACACTTTAGGACGCCAGTACGCATTCCTGCTAAGATAGTAATTCCATGGAATTGACCGAAAGTGATAATGCATTGATAATGGGAGACTATGATTAAATGCATTTTGGGTAATAACGATCAAGTGTTACTTGCTTTAGTTAAGAACTCAAGATATTTGAAAACCGGATAGTTTTTTTTTAACAAAGGCGGGAGTCCGAAGTGAGAAGAATAATAAAGTTGTATACTAAGAATTAAGTAAGTGAAGGAGTAATAGAGTCAGGATCATAGTAAGCGGTGATTAATAGTAACCCGCCTACACCAATAGGTAAAAGCTGTGTAGTGTCGGCTTAGCATAACACTACCCCATTTCTACCCGTGGGTGATCGTAAGAGGCGACTAAGGGTATAGGGGCTTTTTAAGTGATTTTTTGGCGATGTGGTTGGAGACCCATGACCAAAAACATTTATTATTACCATCTTTTCCCCACTCAACTTCCAAAAGTGGCTGAGGAATGTCTCATTCCAAAGCTCTGGCTACCCCGTTTAGGGAATTACAGCCGTGAGTATATGTATGTATGTACCAATAGGTAAGTAATAAGGGGATGAGGATAAGTAAAACCTCTTTCATTCTCTTTTTGCCAGTTTCGAATCCTAAAAGTAGAGGATGCACAATTCAGATGTTACCAATTTGATTTCTTGCTGCTAGTTATAACAGTTAGTGAAAAATTCATTAATAATATAACCTGTAACAACAAATAAGTATAAGTGGGAACTTTTCCCATGCTTTAAACTTTTGTTTTAATGTTTCGACGAAAATTGATGCAGCTCCAGCTTTTAAATGGTAATGAATGCATTGCCACATCAACCAAAAAGACAAATTAACAAAAATGCTTAACTGTGATTATTAAGTCGTTTTGAAGCTGCCTCTGTTCTTGATATTATAACTGTAAAACGGGCGGTCTCCAAGAGCTAAAACTACAAATTGAACCCAGGTTGGAAGGATATTGCAGGCTTAAATCAACTACTTATTAAAAAAAATTGATGATTCCATGCTTCAGAAGGCACGCTAAGCCGTCGGTCACGGCTACTTGGCCAGCGTGGTGAAATATGGCCAAACGACAATACAATATAGCGAAGGCTCGAGCCCCTCGGTAGGGACATCAGGCTGTGAGAAAGTCATTCTGAAACTTTAAAATCGCTGATATCGCTGTTCACTAGTGCGGCCAGTACACAATGGCCAGTGATGGGCCACGCTTCGCAATTGGCAATTGTTGGCCACGATCAATTGGTGTTCACACAATGGCCCATTGCTCATTACTGCCTGGCAATCCACTTGCGACGGACGTCGAAGTAATTATGGTTGCAGCTATTTATTTATTATTATGTATGTAATTTATTTTATTTATGGCGCTATTTATGTTATTTTTACGTCATATAGTGATTATCAATACATTTTGCAATAAAATATTCCAAAAAAAGTATAAGTATCTATGAGCGGTCGGTGACGAACTAAACAATGGCCCATTGTGGAAACACCACCGGCCATGCTACGCCACGATTCCTTTGAAGTGTGCCCGAAAAACCGACAACTTCGCCATTGCGCGCCACGATCGGCAATTGTCCGCCATCATGCACCATTGCCCCCTGTACACAGTGGCGATGGCGAGCAGTGGGCCATCGTCCGCCATTGTGTACTGGCCGCTTAAAGCGGCCAGTACACAATGGCCCACGATGGGCCACGCTTCGCAATTGGCAATTGTTGGCCACGATCAATTGGTGTTCACACAATGGCCCATTGCTCATTACTGCCTGGCAATCCACTTGCGATGGACGTCGAAGTAATTATGGCTGCAGCTATTTATTTATTATTATGTATGTAATTTATTTTATTTATGGCGCTATTTATGTTATTTTTACGTCATATAGTGATTATCAATACATTTTGCAATAAAATATTCCAAAAAAAGTATAAGTATCTATGAGCGGTCGGTGACGAACTAAACAATGGCCCATTGTGGAAACACCACCGGCCATGCTACGCCACGATTCCTTTGAAGTGTGCCCGAAAAACCGACAACTTCGCCATTGCGCGCCATTGCGCGCCACGATCGGCAATTGTCCGCCATCATGCACCATTGCCCCCTGTACACAGTGGCGATGGCGAGCAGTGGGCCATCGTCCGCCATTGTGTACTGGCCGCTTAAGGGATTTGGATATTGCGGTCTCGGAACGAACTCAGTTGTCATTGTCAGATGCAACTGTCATGGTGTAATGTCAGTGTCAGTTAGAAATGCGAGAAAACGGAGGAATGTTGTGATGGCCGCGCTGAATTTGTGTTTTTGTTACATGTTTACTTAGCACTTTTAACTCCAATCATAAATTTTACGTCATCTGATTTACTAAGCAAATTTTGATAAGACGTGTAATTTACAACAACGTTTGATATAGTTATTATTGCGCTACATACCCGCCGGACGTGCCTTCCTACATTCTTTAACCATTAATGTAACATAACTGCAATTTAGTGTGTGATGCCGTTGTTAATCAGTGTTATGTCACCATGCCTTTTAAGTTGAAGTTGAAGAAGACGCGGCAATACAACGTAGCATCGAAAAGTTTGTTTGTCATCAGCGTCGAGCTCTTGGACGGGAGTGTAGCTGACTGTACCCTCTCTGTGGACAGCACTGGTCAGGAGTGTCTGGACAACGTGTGTCAGAGACAGGCCATCAATCAGCCCGAGTTCTTTGGTTTGCGCTACGTTAATCAGGACCAACAGTCGCTATGGGTTCAACTGGACAGACCACTAAAGAAGCAGTTGGACAAACATGCATCTGCTCATCAACTGTATCTCCGTATCATGTATTACATAGTATCTGGCACGAGTCTGATCACGGATGAGGTCACAAGATACCATTATTTCCTTCAATTGAAAAATGATTTGATTGAGGGTAGAATTATTTGTGATTGTCAGCAAGCAGTGATTCTAGCATCATACAGTAGACAAGCAGAGTATGGCAACCATGACCGAGAACGGCACACAGTGGATTACTTGAAGAATCTACTGACATTTCCAAAACAGATGATTGATGGAGGGCATATCATAGAGAGCAGTAGTTTGGCCGAGTCGGGAAAGCTGGAACATATGACTGCTGCTGTCATACAACATCACATGACTTTGCATAATATGTCCCAGGTCTGTATACAAAGTTAATTGAATCTTCTTTTACTTATTGCTGTTTTAATTCATTGTTCCACCATGTTTGACATTAGTGCCCTGGCATTGTTTTATTACAAAACAGATGTCTAAATGGATTGACTCGATTAAGTCAGCTAAGTCAGAACTGATTCCCTGGGTGGGACCCCACATATAATAAAATATAGCAAAGCCAATAATTCTTTAGAATCCCATAGTATATTTTTTAATACACCATCCAGATAACAAGTGTGTTCTGACATCATATTAAGAAATGATGTACTAGCCATTGCAAATATGGCATCTATAATGTCAGTCTATTTCAAATGTTTGCCCAAAAACATTGAGTTCCACACAACTGAAGTTACCAAATGTAATCTAATACAAAGTACAACAAGCTTCATGTTAAACAGAAACATAGATTTGTGTAATTTTTAATGAGGCATAACACATTTCATATCTGATAGTTGATAGTATTGGTTTCATAACAGATATTGTTACACCATGTACAAACTGTGTTTATATTGATAAGATATAGTCACGCCTTCCTGTGACTCATAATTGGTTTGTTTTAATTAGTTTTTGAGTATAAAAACTAACTTAGGGTTGACAGTGAATCCAATAATGTAAGGTATTGTACCAAACATACATATTCATTAATTGACAAGAAATATTTAAAATAACATTTATTTGTCACAATTTATTCATATGCTCATTCCTTATTAAATTTGAAGCTTTCCTGAGACTTAAGTCAAGAAATTGTTGTAGACAACACATCTTCCTATGCTATGAAAAAATATATGAATTGAATTGATTTTAAGTCAACTAGAACTTTTGGTTCAATATATGAATTTATTATTACTTATCTTTAATGACTTTTGATATACAGAAACTTTTAAATTTGTTTTTAAATACCATTTCTATGTTAATTTAGATTTGCTTGATCATGTTGCTGGTGTGGGTGTATATTTGCCCATAATAATATAGTCTATTTCAATACATACACAAAACAAACTGTATGCATTGTAAGCCCAATTAATCTTATTAAAAAAAACAATTCTATCCACCTAATTATAATTAGAATAGAACTAACTTGCACCAGATCGTTTCATACATACATACATATACTCACAGCTATAAATCCCTAGAAAGGGTAGCCAGAGCTAGGGAATTAACCTTCCAGCGGTCGCACCATTACGCCACACTTAAGTAGTCGCGCGCGGTCTGTGATTCCGCAATTTTACGTGTCTAGTTTGAGAAAAAGGACAAAAACTTCATGAATTTGAGTAGCATACGATGAAAAGACGTCTTTTACCTGCATATCTAGTAATAAAAAATGCATAAGTTCTTCTTTATTTTTTATTTGAATACAATAATTAAAAGGCCTTCATAGACTAAAATTTTTAGCATAACACATTATTTAAACTTTTTTAAATCAACAAAATATAAAACAAAATGATATTTTCTTTTTCAATGTTAATTTTATAACTACACTTTAATTATAACAGAGTTCATTCAACATTATCGTCAATTATACATTATGTAATAGGAACTTTAAAATCACATTAATTTTTTTAATACTTTTTTTATGTTACATTCTAGATATTTGTATTTAATCCAATAAATCAAAATCTATCAACTATTTAGGCGTAGTACAATAATCTAATCATCGTCAGTATCCATGATATAATCTTTTGGAAATGCACATTCTTGACATTGGCATATTGGATTCAACTAAATTCCTTTGAATTTTTCGTAACACAAAAAGTCGCGCGCGGAATCTGGGACCGCAAACACAAATAAATACGCACATGCACCCTTGCAGCAAATGCCACAGGGCTACTAAGGTAGTACCTCACCCCGCCCGAGGATATCATGAAAGCGCGATTGTCTATTGTTTATAGTTTAAGTAAAAATACTAAAATTATTTCGCTGCGGACTCACAGAACGCGCGCGACCGCTGGAAGGTTAAAAATTCCTTCGCCACTTTTGGAAGATGCATGGGGAAAAGATGGTGAAATAAAGATTGTTAGGGATGGGTCTCCAACGGCATCGCCCAAAAACCCTTAAAAGCCCCAATACCGTTAGTCCCCTCTTACCTACACCCACCGGAAGAAATGGGGTAATGCTATTCTAAGCCAACACTACACAGCAGAGTGCTTCACTGTGAAATAATTGGTTTCCTTCTTCAAACAAATAGTTTTCAACATATACAACATTTATCCAGTGGTCAGCTATCCCCCTTCTATAGCGGTAGATCACAGATTCAATCTCTTTTGAGAAGAATGATTTGTATTATCAATTAGTCTTAGTTATCTTTAACATTATAAAATAAATGTTATTTTTTAAATATGCAATACTGCAAATCATAATGTAGTTTTAAATTTATTTCTCTTTGTTACTTTTGCAGACTCAAGCTGAAGAAGGCTTCATCAGCCAATGCCAGCTGCTGCGCGGGTACGGCCAGGAGATGTTCTCGGCCGAATTGAAAGATCACAAGCGCAGTGAGGTCACTATTGCCATCTCTCTGAACGGCATCATGGTGCTGAGTGAGAATACTGATACGCCGCATTTTTATAGGTATGCTAGAGTAAAACTAGTTTAACAATTTTATATAATTTCATACATATACTAACGGTCATAAATCCCAAAAAGGGAAGCCAAAGCTTTAGAGCAAAAAACTTCTCAGCCATACTAGGAAGTTAATAAGGGACATGATGGCAGGATGAGTTCCTTAGCTCTGGTTAACCCTTCTAGGGATTTACAGCCGTGAGTATATGTATGTATGTATGGTAGGGTGGTAGGTAATCCTTAGTTGCGTTTTACGACACCCGTGGGTAGAAAGGCTATTCTAAGCCGGCACTACACGGCAAATATTAATTACACATAATTCCGCTTAAAATGTGAGGTGCTCACACAGAGGAGCACAGGCGCTGACAGACTTTTTACACATACTGTATGTTTAGCTCTGTAGTGACAGCTTAGAATAGCACTAACACATTTCTTCTCTCGGGGTCTCGAAATAGGCGATTTACGGTATTAGGGTTTTTTAAGCAGGTTATTGGCGCTGAGCTTCGCGGAACCGATGAAAAGGGTAAGCACTATTCGACACCTCTAATTTAACGGTAACATTGTCTGGTCAATTTTTTTTACACTAACAAACATTCAAGAATATTACAACAAAATCTTGAACGGCAGCTAGTTTGAGCTGTATAATCAAGCTTTAGTGAATCTAGGGCGACTGTAGACCAATGATCTTTAATTTCACCCCTCGTCCTCCGCCCTCCCATTACAAATCCACCTGAATATTTTTTTCTCTGAAACTTTGACTTATAGATATATGTTTCTAGCCGTGATTATAAGTATATAGGCAGCATGGTAGGTATATACGTAAGCTGTGTATTTTGACTACACTACTGCTACACGACTACACTCGCTGGTTGAGTTGGCAAAAAAACTTTATACAAAAATGCGGTCATAGAATTATGCTAAAGAAATAGCAAATCCTTTCGCCTAACATAGTGTTATCTATGATATTAGAATTGATTTCGCTTAACGGTTCATCTAGCTAGTTAATAACCGGAATATACATATTAACGAGTTCATTACGTCATGCAAGGCACGAGTGGTATGGTACCTATTTATTAAGTGATTTATGATTCATTAAATGATGTGATAGAAACTGATCAATAATACTTATTTAAAAAAAAATGTGTAGCGTTGGCTTAGAATTGCACTTAGATGACTTAAAGTTTTTGGGTTTTTGTGTTGTGCAATAATTTTTCCATTTGTTTATTTCATATCTTTGCCCCTCTCATCTGCAAAATCGGCTTTGTTATTTGAAATTCTGAACCCCTTTTAGGAATTAAATTCAGCAGTGGGTATAGGAAGGCATGTTGAAATTCAAATGGATATGAGTTAGGGCTCTTCTTGAGTAATTCTATCGTTTTGGAAAACCGTGTAGTGTCGGCTTAGAATAACACTACCCCATTTCTACCCGTGGGTGATCGTAAGAGGCGACTAAGGGTGTAGGGGTTATTAAAGTGATTTTTGGGCGATGTGGTTGGAGACCCGTCACCAAAAACATTTATTATTACCATCTTTTCCCCAATCAACTTCCAAAAGTGGCTGAGGAATTTCTCACTCCAAAGCTCTGGCTACCCCGTTAAGGGATTTATAGCCGTGAGTATATGTATGTATGTTGGAAAATACAAATCACAGAAACTCTAAATAAAGGTTGGTTGGTAATGGAGTCTATCGCGTCGCGGAACAATGACTTAAAGGATCTTGTAAACTTAGTCGCCTTATAGCTTTGTGGTGTCGGCTTAGAATAGCACTAACCCATTTCTGCCAGAGGGTGTCGTAAGAGGCGACTAGGCTATTGGGACGTTTGAAGTGAGAGTTGGGCTATATGGTTGGAGATACATCACTGATAAACTTTATTTTGGATTCGTTTCCCTTTTTAAATTCCAAAAGTATCTAAGGAGGTTTTAATTACCCTTTCTTAGGATTTACAACCGTGAGTATATGCATTTATTTATTTATGTCATACTTAGGGGAAAGTATGTGTGACTGTGTGGGAACAGCAAAGACACACTGGCCAGTACACCCCTGCTGTGTACCAACTTAGAATTTGTATCAATTTTTAACTCGAAAAACATTTACACTCCGCGATGTAGGAATATGAGTGAGACGCTGCTATTTGCGTTTGAGTCCGCAGTAGTGTGCGCTCTAACATGACTCCCACAGTACTCCCCTCCTAGTCGATACGACGATATCAAAGCTAGGAGGTACCTATTACCAATTACCAATTACCAATTACCAAATTCAGTGTGAGCAATGAGGCCGGTGATTGCATGCCTGTAGATGCTCTTCTGAATGAATGGTGTGGTGAGGTAAGCGAGGAATAGAAGTTGCGGGTAGATCGAGAAATGTAGTAGAAAGAAGCGTGTGATCTTATCGAGGGGTCACCACTGTGGGAACAGCAAAGACATACTGGCCAGTACACCCTTGCTGTGTACCAACTTATAATTTGTATCTATGCTTAACTCGAAAAACATTTACACTCCGCGATGTAGGAATATGAGTGAGACGCTGCTATGTGCGTTTGAGTCCGCAGTGGTGTGCGCTCTAACATGACTCCCACAACTGTATGTATGTTAAAAATCACATTTTCATAAATAAATGATCTTTACCTTTTACCTACGCAGATGGTTGGACATAACGAACGTGATCAACCACAAACGAACATTCAGCGTAGAATGCGCCGTTCCTGCCAACTCCAGCTCATTTCTGCTGAGCACCCCCGAGCTGGGCAAATACGTGTGGCGGCTGTGCGTAGCACAACACACCTTCTACATGAGCCATCAGCGGGAGAACAGTGAGGCGGGGACGCAGTTTCAGGTTCGTATACTTAATAGGATACATTTAAATAGAAAAAAAATAGGGTCGCAAATTCTCAAATCGAAAACAATAATATAATCCGTATCTCTTCTAACCCTTAGTAAAATTTATTTCTGTCTCGCTTGCACGAAACAAACAGCGGCGAGTGGAATAAAAATATATATTTCAAGCAATTAGAATGTTCGTATGCTATCACCGTTTACCGATTGAAGAGTAGATATTTACCGAGCTAGGCAAGTGCCTGGGCGGCTGTACGTGGCACAACACACTTTCATATGAGCCATCAGCGGTAGAACAGTGAGGGGGGCACGCAGTTTCAGGTTCGTATACTTGCTTGGGAAAATATTTAACGAATCGAAGAAGTATTCTCTTAAAATCAAGAACGGTAATATCATCCGTATCTCTTCTAACCTCTATTAATATGTATTTGTGTCTCGCTCGCACGAAATGAATACTTGGAGTTTGTTCTATATTTATGTTATAATTTCGATTGACCATCAAAGCGGCGAGTGGGACACGAAAATAGTTTGGTAGTGGCGGCTTTAAGTATTAATTATTAAATATGTTGTCGCCATTTTACACATAATTTGTGTTGTGGTTGCACATCTGATGGAGACTGCTCTGCTCTGAAAAAAGAGGCGGCGCAGAGCAAATCGTTATCAAATTTATTAATTCATAGAAAAAAATGTGATAACGATATACTTTATGATAATTGGAAAAGATATGAGTATGAACTAATCAGAATAACAGTTGACCAGTCCCGTAGTAAGCAAAACTCAAGCTAATTAGCGTTAAGAAAATACAAGGTGATTTAATTTCAAATACTACCTTTTTTTCAATAAATTAGAAATATTAACGGCCGGTTTCACATCTGAGAATTCAACGATAAAAGCATCTCAAACCGTATTTAAGTACGTACTTACCAAAATTACGTTTCTGATTTGATGAAATATTGTAATTTAATCAAGTTTTGATTAAATGATCAAAATTTTGCGCATCAGTCAAAAAACTGACATAAATGTTGAAATTTGCGTTTCTGAACTCGTTTGACAATACTCAAACGGTAATCATCGCTGATTTGAGTGAGTGACAGTTAAGTTGTCGAAATCGGCTTCTTAAACGGTGCTTCAATTTGTAATTGTGAAATATTAGACGATAAACACATTGTTTTCGACAATATTCTGAAGATGTCTACGGATACATCGTTATCTTCACTAGAGGAACCACAGCAGATACCTCAGAGGCAAATACGCCGTCGCCGAGGAGTTCCTAGGATCCGGCCAAATTTCTTTGAAACGCTCAGTGAAAACCAATTTAAAGAACGTTTCAGGTTCACTAAAGAATCGGTGCGCAGCATCTTTAGGAAAGTGCAACGAAGGATCCAACCAGCAAGAACGCAACGGAATTGCGCAATTGTTTATCACCATTGCAAAAATGTCTGTCTGTATGTCCGGTCATCACGTTAATTCATCAATAATTAATTCATCATCAAAAAAACATAATTTTTACCTATATGGCTTCTCATATTTACACAATTAATTTTTTCATCGAACGGCTTTATTAGACTCTTCATTAATAGTCTATTTCGAAAAAATAAGGGTTTCATCAATTTTCATCAAAATAAATGTTCATTTAATTGTTTGTCAATAGTATGACTACTAGATATAATTGTAGCTTAATTCAAAGCTACTTCAGAGATAGTAATTATTAATCCACTTTTGGAAGTTGAATGGGGAAAAGGTAGTCAAATGGGCAACTGTATCGCCTAGTAATGACTTAAAAACCCTCAATATTCTTTAGATCTATTACAACGCCAGCGGGAATATAAATATAAGTATAAAAAAACGTAAAAATAATTTAAGGTTAATAATAAAGCATTTTCTATTTAATGTTCAGCAATCATTTCTGAGCAATTGTTTATTTGTATTTGGATGCAACTTATATGAAAATAAAAAAATGATCCGATTTATTTTGTTTTATTAAAATAGGTACATAAAATTATTTAACAACAACCAAGTTTAATTATAATCTATATCAATATCATTTTTTCTTCAGGTCTTTAATTTTATTTTCATAAGTAATAGAATCTGTTTCAAACTCTTCATGCGATTCCTCGATTATGATTACATCTTTGTTTTTTTCCATAGCTATCTGTAAATCAAGCTTAATAGTTAATATTAATTTTAAAACCTAAAGAGAAAAGAGACCATCTTCCCACATTTTTAAATGTTTTATATTCATGTGTTATGATTATGAGAGGAATTATTAGACTTTTTTGTGCATGAAAACTAAATTTTCCTTCCCTTAATTGAACAGTAATTATGAGAGGAATTCCAGGAAATAATGTATATTGTCACTCTTGCAATCAAGACACTCTTTTGTGAAAATGAGACAATGGGTGTCGCCACCAAGAAATATACATACACATACAACCTAAACTCTAAAATCATAACCCTACCATGTTCAGTTTGGTAAAAAGGCACTTAATATTGTGTTATAGTTTATGCATAAAATAAATAAATTAATTAGCTGTGTAGTGTTGGCTTAGAATAATACTACCCCATTTCTTCCTGTGGGTGTATGTATGAGGCAACTAACGGTATTGGGGCTTAAAAGGGATTTTTGGGCGTTGCAGTTGGAGACCCATCACCAAGAACCTTTATTTCACCATCAATTCCCCACGCAACTTCCAAAAGTGGCTGAGGAATTTCTAATTCCTTAGCTCTGGCTACCCCTTTCGGGGATTTATAGCCGTGAGTATATGTATGTATAAAATAAAAAGTTTAACTTACATTTTCATTGACCTCATCAACTGATTGAGAATTGTGTTCTATCAGTATCTCATTGATATACTTTTGTTTCTGAAAATAAATATTAATTCATTTACAATCAATAATTTATTTAATATCATTTGTTAATTTAATTTGCTTCGCATTGTCCAGTTACAAAAACAGCAAAAGATTGAAGGTGTCAATGATGTCAGTCAATAAACTATAAAACTAACTAAATATTTTTATAACAGCCGGAATACGCATTTTATTACTGAATATTTAAGTTATGGAAGTATTTAAATAATTATTTACTGATATTCTAATATAATAATCATAATTTTCTAACTCACATTCTCACCGTGGTCCCGACGTGCACACGCTATTATATTGTTTTGTAATAGATGTCCAGGATTCCTTCTTTCTATGTATAAAATATGCCCCAGTCTTTTTGCACTCAATGACACCATTGTATCTGTAACATGAACCCTGACTCACCATCCAAAACAAAAAGTTTATAAGATAAAAATATATTTAAGTCATACATAGAAGGTTCTACTCACTTTTCTGCGATTGAGAGGAGATTTTCTTTCTCCTCGAGGGTGTAGTTGGGAGACCTTTTTTTTTAATTCTTTTTCCATGTCTAGTCCCCCTGCTCGGTGTAACTTTATTGATTAACCACGAAAGATTACAAGTAACTCCGTAACTATCTTTCCTCATTTACAGCAAGCATGAACTATCGATACCGATCAAAACAAGCTTAAATTTCATTTTCATTATAATATAATTTTATTTTGATTGACGTTTGATAACAATAATTGGTTTAGTGTATGTACGTTCCGTTGCCAAGTTTTATTGTTTGTTTATTTCTGTTTTTTATTTAATTAAATGGTCTCAAAACCTCATAATAAATGTAACTACTAATGAAATATTATTGAATCAAGTTTGTATATACAATTTGCTAATTAATATAAAATATAATTAATGAAATATAACTTCATCGGTATTACCGGTTTTTGTAGGTAAATTGAAACGTTCATAGATTTTGATTAGAATCTTAACTAAATGCTTTGTTGATCACATTATAGCAGCGAGCAGTGTTTGTTCTGTGAAACACCTTAAACTTAAGTGCTTACTTAGAGTTTGATAAAAACTCAACTGATTAGAGCTAGAATGCTCAGATGTGAAACCGGCTGTAAATCACTGTGAAAAATTTGATTAATTTCAAACTACCAAATCATCCTGCACCCAAAATACTAAAATATATTTCCTAGGTTTTAAATGATATTTAAAATACTACCTTCTTTAAGAAAGTGGAAATAAGTATCCAAAAATGCGTTTTTTTTTATTTTTAACTGTTAAATCATCCTACAACTATAATAATAAAATATTTTGCATATTTTTAAATTATAATTATAATAGTGTGTAGTGCCGGCTTAGAATAGCACTACCCCATTTCTTCCGGTGGGTGTACGTAAAAGGCGACTAACGGTATAGGGGCATTAAAGGGATTTATGGGCGATGCGGTTGGAGACCCATCACCAAGAACCTTTATTTCACCATCTAATCCCCACGTAACTTCCAAAAGTGGCTGAGGAATTTTTAATTCCTTAGCTCTGGCTACCCCTTCTAGGGATATATAGCCGTGAGTATATGTATGTATGTATGTATAATTATAATATATAAAAAGTCGGTGTCATTGAGGCGTTAGATCTCAATCGTTCGTATAAACTGTGTAGTAGGTAACTATTCAATAATCTGTGGTAGTAGTATAATTAGTATTCCTAGAAGTGTTATTAACTAGCTGACTCACGTTGTTCTGTCCAATAAATTATCATCATAAAAGTGACGCGTATCACACTACGTCACTACGTCAGTAAACTACTAATGAATGGATATTTTATCCGATAGTTTTGTCGGAACGGTTATATATTGCTCAATGAAACATACTTAATTTTGTGGAGATTTTTATGGCGTGTTCTTGTAATCTCAAGCTTTCATCGATGTTTTCCACCGCTTGAAAAAATAAATAATAGACCATAAAAATACCTTAATAGACCATGAGGAGACAATACTTAAACGGCTGACAAGTTATATTTTAGTAGAGTGCAATTTTACCATTAGTTTCACACACATTATAACCTATATATAGCTGTGTAGTGCCGGCTTAGAATAGCACTACCCCATTTCTTCCGGCGAGTGTACGTAAGAGGCGACTAACCGTATTGGGGCTTTTAGGGATTTTTGGGCGATGCGGTTGGAGACCCCATCACTAAAAACCTTTATTTTTACCATCTTTTCCCCACTCAACTTCCAAAAGTGGCTGAGGAATTTATAATTCCTTAGCTCTGGCTACCCCTTCTAGGGAAATATAGCCGTGAGTATATGTATGTATGTATGTATGTACATTATAACCCTATTAAAGTTATAAAGTGTGATTGTAATGACACGAGATGCATGTATAACACTTTCCTAACATTAACCGTATGTATGCAGATATGCGTGCTATGGCTAATATGACCTGATTGTCGTGTGCTGTGACAACTAGTGGACTTTTTATCGCTATTTTCTAATACCAAGTTATTTGCAGAAAGTGATATAATTGTTTTAGTTCCATGTAAAATATATTAACGGTACGTATACATATACATATACTCATGCCGTTAGTTCCCATTGGGGTAGGCAAATACTATCGATCGCCACTTTGTACAATGCTGGCAATCCTCTCTAGCTTCATTCACATCTACCAATCTTTTCGTACATGCTCTCTTATTCTTCATACTTTGGACACCTGCCTTTTTTAAAACATCCTTAATTTGGTCCAAATGCGTCCTCCAAGGTCGACGTCGTGAGGTATATTAACGGTACTTTTAGTTATAAAGGATACCTTCGAAGTATTAAGTTATACTAGAGTTGCCACTTATGAGCAAATTTTATGTAAGCCTGTAAATACAAAATCTATCCTTAAACTTTTGTCAGTCTTACAATAATCCATAAAACATGTACACAAATTATTCTAATAATAAAACTACCCAAATAAGGCAATCGCAGGTGGGTGTGAATATTTCTTTACCACCAGACATGACTATATCTGTATAGAGTTAATCAGCTTTAAAGGTTTTTGTTTACTCGAGGTAATTTTTCAGTTTCCCCTAATGAAGGATTTCTTTATCGCCGCATACAAGCTGGATTCTCACAACCATTTTTAATACGAATAGATATTTTTTACATCGTTATATTTTTTTTACAAAATTAATTAAACATACATACATAAATATACTCACGGCTATAAATCCTTAGATGGGGTAGCCAGAGCTAAGGAATGAGAAATTCCTCAGCCACCTTTGGAAAGTTGAGTGGGGAAAAGATGGTAAAATAAAGGTTGTTGGTGATGGGTCTCCAACCGCATCGCCCAATAATCCCTTAAAGCCCCAATTCCGTTAGTCGCCTCTTACGTACACCCCCCGGAAGAAATGGGGTAGTGCTATTCTAAGCCGACACTACACAGCTATATAGGAGTTTATAATTTTTATATTATTGATTATAATTATTATTACATTAAACTTATATGAACCTAATAATAATATTAAAACATTCTCGTCCACCCCTAATAGCGTGAACATATGAATTATTATTGAAAGTGTAAGAAGAGCAATGCAACGCTCCAATTCCGGAAGCGGTCGGCTGTGGCACTGTGATAATTGCTAAGAACACACATAACGAAGCGACTCGAGACATGCGCGCGCGCATATTTCACTTAAAACATATTTAATTAGAAATTAGTCTGAAATTTACCGTTAAATTTGTAGCTAATGTTGCTTAAATAGTGATTTTTTTGTAATATAGTGTTGTGGTTTTTTGATATATATATGAAGTGTTTCTGTGGATTTAATTTATCAATATATAAATGTAAGTACATACATACATACATACATATACTCACGGCTATAAATCCCTTAACGGGGTAGCCAGAGCTTTGGAATGAAAAATTCCTCAGCCACTTTTGGAAGTTGATTGGGGAAAAGATGGTAATAACAAATGTTTTTGGTGACGGGTCTTCAACCACATCGCCCAAAAATCACTTAATAAGCCCCTATACCCTTAGTCGCCTCTTACGATCACCCACGGGTAGAAATGGGGTAGTGTTATTCTAAGCCGACACTACACGTAATTATCAACAATGTAAGTATCTTATAGTATTTAATAAAAAATGGACAGCACTTTTTTCCCTTAATAACAATGGCTATAATTTATTTATTAAATATTATTGGTTTAACATAAACGTATTTAATAATAGTTAACGGATGTTTTCAATCTAGAAAAACCCTTTATTTTGAGAAAAAATACCGTTTAAACGATATCGTTGCACTTTCAATCAACAAAAATTACAACAGAGATAAATATATGCGATATAAACTTCCAAGAGAATTAAACTTGTTAAATTCTTAACTTGAAACAGTTAACCCCCCGAAGGGCTCTCTCTTACTTCTCACGTGACCATCCTAAGTCGGACCTACACCAATGTGCCTTTTACAAAGTTAAAACATAAAGTTACTAGGTTGTTGACAGTCCGGGCAATCATGGTGAGGAAATAAGGAATACTGAATAGTACTGTGACAGTGTGGTAGTACAAATCAGCGATTGGCCTCCCCCTATCACGTGATTAATGTCAAGCAAAACGTGGATACTCTGAACACCAGACGGCAAAATTTTCGCATGATGTGTAGCATGACCCACGGGTGTCGTAAGAGGCGACTAAGGGTATTGGGGCTATTTATTGGATTTTTGGGCGATGCTGTTGGAGACCCATCACCACAAACCTTTATTTTACCGCCTTTTCCCCACTCAACTTCCATAAGTGGCTGAGGAATTTATAATTCCTTGGCTCTGGCTACCCCTTCTAGGGAATTGTAGCCGTGAGTATATGTATATGTATGTATATATGTATGTGTAGCATGATGTGAGTAGTAGATCATCTTCGACTTTGCGATACTAATTTCCAGAATTAAATTAATTGATTTAGCTAATAGTCAGAAATTTTATCCTGTATTAGGTGGGGTATTGCCGTGTCCCATTATTAATAGTACATACATACATACATATACTCACGGCTATATATCCTTAGAAGGGGTAGCCAGAGCTAAGGAATAAGAAATTTCTCAGCCGCTTTTGGAAAGTTGTGTGGGGAAAAGATGGTATAATAAAGGTTGTTGGTGATGGGTCTCCAACCGCATTGCCCAAAAATCCCTTAAAGCCCCAATCCCGTTAGTTGCCTCTTACGTACACCCACCGGAAGAAATGGGGTAGTGCTATTCTAAGCCGACACTACACAGCAGATGATTATTAATAGTTTTATTCAAATAATTTAAACGTCGCGCATTTTGATATGCTATTATTTTTATTTATGATTTACGTAAATACAGAATAATGTCCAGTTTGGCGCGAAGTGAAACAACAATGCTTATCAGTTAGTTCCAAATTTAAGTTGTAAGCGTTATTTTAAGAGTTTATTTCTATAAAATTACTTTTTTTGTAATGTTGTTTATCCATTACATCCATTTCACAAAAAAACCTATCTCCCAAAACACATCATCGCAACACATACAGAATAAAACCTACAAGTTTCTCTCACAGCAAGAGCAACCCGAGCCCCGGGAAGACACAGACAGTTCCTTCCACCGCCTACAACCGCTGTCCGCGTCCCGGAGAGCACACTCCACCTCCTGTCTCGAACAACTCAACACGCAGCGGCAGAGGAAGTAAGTATTATTTATTTATTTTATTTATTCATTTATTTCAGACGTTACAACATCCATATATTTGTTAGTAGACAGTGAAAATGACTTAAACCTATTGTTAGTATTATTATTATTGTAATTTATATAAAATCTTATTAAGTCGTCACTTTGCCACGCTGTACGCGGTACATTCCCTGTTCCAGTGAATGGTCCGCACCCAGTGAGCCAAAATGGGACAGTCAAAACGTTCAACAACAGCCCTCACGATGCTGTTGCTGCTGGCTCGCACCCGTGCGATCAACGAGGCAGTTCGTTTGCGAATTATCCCATAAAAGTCATCGGTTCGCTCTCTCGCGAACATACCGGATGCACTACAAAAGCGTGACAGCCGCAACAGCATCCTGAAGGTGTTGTTGTACTGCACACGGAGCTTATTAAAAGCTTTTTGTGTATAGTTTGTCCAGAGGCTACTTGTATACATGGTCTGACAAAACGCTTTAAAAAGCGTAACCTTGACGTCAACTGAGCAGTTGGAGAAACGGCGAATAAGCATATTTCCTCTAATGCACAAAGATCTTCGCTCGATCGATTATGGAATTGTATTACCCTATGTCCCCATGTCTTAATTATCTGCATTTTAACGACATAAAATAAGAGCTACAAATCCCAAAGAGCCTGAGAATTAGAAAAGTGACTGAGGCATTTAGGGAACTTGAGTAAGGGAAAGACATACATACATATACTCACGGCTATATTTCCCTAGAAGGGGTAGCCAGAGCTAAGGAATTATAAATTCCTTAGCCACTTTTGGAAGTTGAGTGGGGAAAAGATGGTAAAAATAAAGGTTTTTGGTGATGGGTCTCCAACCGCATCGCCCAAAAATCCAATAAAAAGCCATAAGGGAAAGATTGTAAAATAAAAGTTGTTAGTGATGGGACTCCAACCGCATCACCCAATAATAACTTCATAAAAAAACCCAACACCTAGTCGCTTTTTTTTAAAGTCGCGGGATGAAATGGTTTTTTATTCTTCAACAGATAGGTAACGAATATGAAAAGTCATAACAAAAGGAAACATCATGATGAAATAGGATTGTCCTAAGATTAATCTTGGTCATGCTGATGTGACATTGTCATCGTAAGCGATAATCTGAAGTGTTTATACAATATGCACATGTGCATAAAGTTTTAAGATGAAAGTGTTCTCCGGATTCTTCATAATTGGACATGAACTTAATTGTAATTGACATATATTTGCTTTGACTATTATTAATTATATTGACATTATTCATTTATTAATTTAGATTTTCACTTGTTTAGGTTAATTATTTTTTCTGTTTTTTAATTATTGTTCTTTTTACATGTGTTAGTTTTTATATTAAATTCTCTAAATTATTATTTTATTTCAAATCGCCATTCAATACAATTGTAATTTATTCGTGATGAACTTTTGTGGATGTATGCTTATTTTAGTTTTAATTAATATTATTTATTTTCATAGAGATATTTATTTCATATATCGTCTGCTTACTGGTAAAATGTAGTAAATGCGATTTTTACAAAAATATAGTTAATAATGCATTTATATGTAATTTTTGACGCTCTGTCTACTGGAAAAACGCAATAAATGATAGGACTGTTAAGTAAAAAAATACGAAATTTGAAACATATTAAGTGAGGAATAATTTTAAAAATTCTTCTGGAATAGTGAAATAAATTCTCTTATCATCAAATGAGACGTCATTAAAGAGGAGTATCACCTTGTGTTTTTCTATTTTCTACTTTCGTGCCATTTTAATATGTTTGCTACATTGTATTTTCTATGATAAGAGTAAAAGTATGTTGATTTCATTGTTGTATTTTAATTAAAGGGTTAATCTAAGTTATTAACCTTGAATGTATGGGATTTAGAAGCGTTAAGTTGATAATATCCATAAATTCATTCAAGTAAAAGAAGGTAAATGCAGGCAATCGGTCTATAATTCATTGATTTATATATCTATCGAACAATTAACCAACACAATGGCTAGTTGCCGTTTTAATTATGTCTATTTAATTAAATTCACAAACAAGCATGACTATTTACAAGTTTTATTAAACATTTCTCAATTACAGGTCAAATATGATAAGTGCACACCCATGCTAAAAATAATATATTTTTTCCACAATATTTATAAGAAAATGGCCTCTAATTTGCTACCGCAAATAAGATCGTTAAATTTCCAATAATTTATTAAATAAATTTCTGCAAAATCTTATTTAAATGTTAGTAAAAAAAATACTTAAACTTTGAAAACCCTATATCTCCGTTTAACAAAATATGTATTTACTACATTTTACCAGTAAGCAGACGATATGTTGTTTGTCCTAATTAAATAAATAAATAAATACTTAAACTACAAGACCTCTAATCTAATGATAAAGGGTCTAGCAGGCTAAGGGAACCATTTTTTTTTCTATGCACTTGTACATCTCTTTAGTAGCTCTTTTTGAGTTTTTTTTTGGTGGGTGTACCTCCGCGGCAAACGTCAAAAAAATGTACTAAAAAAATAAACTATGATTTTTTGATTGAAGTACTATTGGTAGGCCCCCCATAAAAACATGCGATTAAAAGTTCATTTTATTCTCGTTTATCGTGATTTGGTTTGGTTGTTCTAGCTTGCGTAGTTTATCTAAAATATAAGTTTAAAAAATACCTTGATGATTTGGTAAATGTCAAAATTCTCCAAAACAATAGAAGATCGAGGGCTGATTTTTGTCACACAGTAACCGTGGCTGAAACCGGTGCACTTTGGAAGTTGAGTGGGGAAAAGATGGTACGCATACAAAGTATATAAATTGTAAGAAAATAGCGTAAACTATAAAATTAAGGCTATCACCGCCATTATATGTCCACATAGAGGGGCACAAACTTATCCTTAGTAGGGTAAACTGACCAGAACCACGCCATCCTTATTTGTTAGGTCATTCTAGTGCATAACTAGTATATTGTCTAAACAATTTCTAATACTGAAGCTTTGCCTTCCCCATTTTGGGTATATATAGCCATGATGAATTCATACATGCATACATATACTCACGGCTATAAATCCGAATAAAGGGAAGCCTGAGCCTTAGAGATAAAAATTCCTTAGCCACCTTTGGAAGTTACATAGGGAAAAGATAATGTTGGTGGTAGCTCAGTTGAATCGACCACATCCTATGATTCATTCAGTGTATTATGTGTTCAGTGTATTCTAAATATCCCTTTTACCTTCCAGAGCCCTCCTCCCCCAATACCGGCCAGCCCCAGACTACGAAACCGCTATCCAACACAAATACCATCAACAGCGAGCTGAAGTACAATTACGCTACCAAAACCCTCAAATGGTCGCCAACAAACCGATTGCTTACGGCTCCCATCCAGACATACATAGAATCCACTACCCCGACGTCACGAGGCACACTATGAATCAAGGAACTGACGACTATTACGGCCTAAATTATGTCGGACAAACCTACCCAGCCTTCGCCGTTAATCCAAATGTACAGACTGAACTAAATCCCCAACTTAGATTCGTCAATTTATATAAACCTCCCCCACCATACCCCTCTAATGGCTTAGCATCAAATTCTACCCCAGATTTAGCCGTAGCAAGTCAAATTAGCTATCACAGAAACTTTATCAACCCTCACATGTCTGGTTCAAGTCCCGATTTAGTTTCAACAAGAACAGCAATCAATAGACAATACTTAGGATATCTTAACGGCAACGTCAATGTAGTCAACTATAACAGACCCGTTATGCACTCAACCCACGGGACTTATAATAATTTAACTTCAGTTCTTGATGTTCCAAAAACACATATATTAATGGACGTCAACGACAGACAAGTTTACAACGAGAGAGGAGAAATTGTGTACTCTATGATGCACAGAGTCCCGTATCAGAGGCATCTGATGGTATCCCAGAAACAAATCAAAGATCAAGAGCCAATATATGAGAATGTTCCTCTCCCATGGCAAAGCGAACGAGTCACTATGAGAGATCGAGCACAAAGCTTAACGACTACAGACGAAATTAATAGATTAAACGAAAGAAATAGTAATTCGACTTTAAACCGATTTAGAAATCTCAAACCAAATACAAATGTGCCAAACTTCGTGCCACCTATCAATATAGAAACTCCTGATTACGTCAATGCTCAAATTATTAAAGGCGTAAGGGAATCGAGTTTACCGAAAGATCTAAATAAATCGAACCAATCAATTGTAAACGTCGAATTGAGTAAGTCAGTAGACTTACTATCGGTCGACGAAACTCCCTATCAAAGTCTTTCAACGAACAAGATTTCGAACCAAGAAAACGTGACATCGATAACTGTTACGGATTCGATATCGAAATCTGTGACGATAAGCGATCACAATTCGAATGTATCTCAAAGTAGTGGTGTAGAAAGTGCTCTAACGAATTCGACCATGAATTCGACTTACAGCACTAGCGAGTTAGAATCGAGTAATACGACGAAAAGTAGTGTTTCGAGTAAAGAGAAGAAGAGACGAAGATGGGGCGTGTTTATGGGAAGAGGAACAAAGACAGTAGATGTTAAAAGTGCTACGTTGGGAAGAGACAAAGCTAAAACGACAGTTCAGCCTGCTAATAAACATCGCTGGTCGACTGGACTTCCCAAGTTTCAACCGTTACCTCCTAGTATTACCAAAGAAACTTTGGTAAGTTAGGAACACTTTTTTGGTTAATAAGCTAACATTTACAAGTTATTTCTTAATTTAAATCTTTTTGTTCATGAAAACCTCATCAATTGACACGGTAGCTCAATTGGCAGAGCGTCGGGGCGTTTACCCGAGGTCGCGGGTTCGATCCCCGCCTGTGTCGAAATTTTTCTTTCCTTTATTTAATCTTTATTTATAAGTTATTTCTTGCCTCTCAATATACCTTCCAAATTAATGTTTAAGCTTGGTTAAGTTTTTTAAAAATATGATGATGTTGAAATTGATCTACAATTACTCATACTTTTTCTTCTTCTCAATCACTCTTTGAATTCATATGACTATTTATTCAGTATAAACAAATAAATATTTCTTACGCTCCTAAAACATTTGAATACTTCAATACATTTATCCATACCTTAACATATATGTCTAATAAAACAATCATATTTTTTTACCTTCCAGTGCCAACTTTTGGAACGCAAAATGAGTGACAACCAACTTTCGTTTGCGTTCGAACAAATACCAAAAGGTCGGGAATCGAACAGTGAAATGAGCATAGCTTTACTCCCAGAGAACTCCCATCTGAATGGATATAGCTCTGAAAGTCTCCCATATGATGATAATAGAGTGAAATTGCAACCTACGCCCGCCAATCGACATGGATATATCAATGCTTCACATGTTACTGTGAGTTGGTTTTGATTAAAGTTTTAATAAAACAATAGATTGGCAATTTCTTGCTTTCTTTTCTCTCAATAGAAGTCAAACTTCATAGTATAAACGTCAAATAGGCGAGACTATTTACGTGCACCATTAGTGCCTATAACGTTTGAGGTCAGTGGTGAATAAACTTCATCACAATAATTCACCTATAGTATATAATTTGAATTAATTAATAATCAAAATCCTGGATTTGAACCAGAAATGCGCTATACTAATGCCACGCGCACACTCATTTCAGCACATTGGTGTATAATTCTTATCTTTGTACTGCCAATCTATTATAAGTTAATTTAGTTTTATACATTTATGTTTTTTCATATTGATTAAAAGAAAAAAAAACTTTATTTTTGCACAGAGACACATAGACAATCAAATTGTTATAGAACAAAAAACGTTTCTCCCAAAACAAACTATGTGTATAAGAGGTTAAACAGTTTGAGTTTTTTGGGTTAAGAGTTATCAGAATGATCTCCCTAACAATCTACCTGCCTTATTAAGTCCCTTTTATTATTTACTGTATAAGAAATACACTTTTTATAATTTGCCTCACACTTATTATTATTAACTCTCCAGATGACAGTAGGCAGCTCTCAGCGTTTCTACGTGGTTTGCAAAGTGGGGGGCTCTCCGCACCCCAAACTACTATCTACCGGGGTACCAGGGGCAGGGGTAACGGGGGTAGGGGATGCTCTGCTGTGGGAATGCGTGGCGACGGCGGGGGCAAGGGTGGTGGCTAGCGGGGCGGGGTGTAATTTACCAGGGGTGGGACAGGTGGCTGAATATGGAAAGGTGAGTGAGATTTGGTATTATTTATAGAAATTGGCAGATTCTTTTAGTAATGTATTTGAGCAGGGTTAAATAGTTAAGCCGTTATTGAATCCTCAAATTGTTAAAATAATATAAAAACACTTGTAGAAATATAATTAAATTAGCTCTGTAGTGTCGGCTTAGAATAGCACTACCCCATTTCTTCCGGTGGATGTACATAAGAGGCGACTAACGGAATTGGGGCTTTTAAGGGATTTTCGAACAATGAGGTTCATCACCAACAATCTTTATTTCACCATCTTTTCCTTACGCAACTTCCAAAAGTGCCCGAGAAATTTCTAATTCCCTAGCTCTGGCTACCCTTTAAGGGATTTATAACCCTGAGTATATGTATGTATGTATCTCGTAGTACTGAATGTGGTAAAGGCGTAATGTTATTTCTTACAATATTGTTATTCGCTTATAATGAAAGGTTTTTGAATTTTCGGTATGCGTAATGTCTACCGTCTCACCTTGCACTGGAGGGGGGGGGGGGGATTGACTGTTAACTAAACATATACTAGTTTCCTGCAACTACTTATTAAGACAAATAGAAATCCTAAAGAATTAATCTATATATATCATTAACAGAGCACAGGAATAAGTGATTCCTTAACCACTTCTGGAAGTTAAGTGGAGAAAACATAGTACGAGTATAATAAAGGTTGGTTGGTGATGGGTCTCCACTTTAGCCACATGGCCAAAAAGTCAGTATGTAATAAATCGCTTCTTACGACAACCGCTGGAAGAAATGTAATATATACATATACATACATACATATACTCACGGCTATAATTCCCTTGAAGGGGTAGCCAGAGCCAAGGAATTATAAATTACTCAGCCACTTTTGAAAGTTGAGTGGGGAAAAGGCGGTAAAATAAAGGTTTTGTGGTGATAGGTCTCCAACCACATCGCCCACAAATCCAATAAAAAGCCCCAATACCCTTAGTCGCCTTTTACGACACCCGTGGGTAGAAAGGGGTAGCGACATTCTAAGCCGGCGCTACACGGCCAAAAAGTCAGTATGTAATAAGTTGCTTCTTACGACAACCGCGGGAAGAAATGTAATATATGTCGATTGAAAAACCAACCCCTAAGTCGCTTCTTGTGCAATCTTAAGTCATATGTTTGACGACGTCCGTAGCCGAGTGATAGATGACTAGCCTCTCGGCCCGGAGGTTGCGGGTTCGATCCCCGCTGAGAGCAACATTAGTGTGATGACCATAAAGGATTGTTTCTTCATCTTGCATGTTATTTATATGTGTATTATATCATATTAAATGTATCGTTGAATTAGTATTCCATAATACAAGTTCTACTTAGTTTGGGGCTAACTTGATCTGTGTATAATATGTCCGTATATATTTATTTATTTATTTATCGAGCAGCTCACGTCTAATGGCTGATAATTATTATGAAGTTGCACCACCCTCGGTAAAAAATGGTATCGGGCAACTCTAAGCAGTCACTATACATCTTATTTCAAATTTTAAAACCCTCATTTCCATAATAAACAAAGGAAAGAAAAATTTCGACACCAGTGGAGATCGAACCCACGACCTCCGCGTGTACGCCCCCGTCGCTCTGCCAATTGAGCTATAGGGTCAAGTATAATATATGAAAGTATAGTGTATAGTTTATTTATCCTTTATTTATTAGTAATAATCCCCACATGAGGTTTTCATGAACAAAAACATTAAAAAAAAACCATTCTAATTACCTCATGTCCATAGTTGGCGGTGAAGGTAGAAAGCTGCTCCACCGCAAACTGGGGGGTGCTGCGGCGGGTGAAGGTGGTGTGCGGGCGGCCGCGGGATGTCTGGCATCTCACGCTGGACTGGAATAAAGGGGAGAAACTGCCTAGCGTTGAATATTTTTTGGGTAAGTGATTGAGATTTCACAGGCTAAAAAATCATAACATAACATAAACGTTCACGCCGAATATCCCCGAAGGGGTTGGCAGAGGTACTAATACTTCTGAACATCACGTGACTTTGTCACCTGGTGTTCAGAGTACCCACGTTTTGCATGGACAGTGTACTCACGTGATAGGGGGCAGGCCTATCGCCGTTTTGTACTAACCCAAGTAACACGAAAAGCCCTCTAAATATCTTTTTCTATACCTATGTAGAGCTTAAAGCCCGTAAAAGCTCGTATATAAGTTTGCCACACGTCTTAAGGCTTTATATTGGCACTCCAAAATCATTCTAACGCTCTAAAGCCGCATAGCGGTCACATATTGGAATAATTCAATCCAGTTTTGCGGCTCTTAGTGGATTCAAGTGCCATTGGCCGTATAGTGGCATTAATCTGTCGTAATATCATGCCAAAAGCCGCGTAAACTCATGAAGATATACATAATAAATGTCTAAAGCCGTACATTAGCACGACAGGATGCCAATTTACGGCTAGCATTTCAAAGGTCAACTGTGTGTTGTTTGAACGGCTAATAGCAAATCAACCAGATATACTTGGCTTATTTTAAGGCCTCAAGCCGTATTTGCATCCATTTTGATGCATTTGTCAACCATTAGGCAGCCATGAGAATGAAAATATTTGAGGTTATCTTATTATTTCTAAAAAAAGGGGACAAGTGCGAGTTGAATTCTAGTGAAGAGGGTTCCGTACGATGTTACCTATCATGTTTTTTTAAATCTGACTTAAATTTGTTTGTGCTAACTAAAAAAAGTATGAATGGTCCCTGATTGGAGAGGGATATTACTAAATATAAAGTTTCCATTAAGAAAAGAAAAAAAAAAGGAAAAAGTTTTAACAGAAAAATAGTATGAAAAAAGGAATTCAACAACATATAAATCATATACATTTTTTAATACCTTTATAATATTCACATATTATTTGGAAAGCGAGGGTTTTTTTTTCAACTTCAAGGATCTCCAAATTGTAATAATGGTGGCACCATTTCGTTAATATTTTATTATGCATTTAGATCAACATTCTAATCTATTTCCTCTAAGAGGAATAATCCTTTGTGTTATGCTGGCACTTAAATTTAAACTCCTCAAACAACTATAACTACTAATAATAAGCCAACAAAACTCAAATTATGCTCGAAATGTACAATTATTTTATCATTTCACACATTTTTTCCTCAAAAACTACAATAAATCGAAGGCGCGTGAAAATTTTCAATGGAAACTATACAGACATTCACAGTAAAAATCAAAGCGCAGTAATTTAAGCGCAGAATTATAGTTAAACTAATACTAACACTTTAAAATTTATATTTTTATAAAATAAATATGGTTGTCAAGTCACTTCACTCTCACTGCCATCGTCGTTCATCCATTGACATAAATGAATCACATTTAATTGATAATATCACCTTTGCCGTGGTGTTAGAGATAATTTTGCAATGACACTGTAAAAATAGTTTCATGCCGTTGGCCGTATATTTGACAGATACAATGCTATTGGCCCTTTGAATGACCATTATGAGTCTTTTCTAATGCTGTTGGCCGGTATTTTGACAACAGCAGTGCTTTTTTGCGGCCTTTGGCATGTTGTTTGAAGCAAAAAATGCTATTTTACGGCCATTCGCCTTTTCGTTGTCCAATATAATGTTTTTTTACGGCCGTTAGCCGTAATTAACTCATGCAAATGCCAATGTACGTTCTAGAGCCGTAAAATTTGTGCCCAAATAAGCCGTATAGTAGCCGTATAGCCGTATATATGCCTTTTACACAACCAGTTCAAAATGCTTAAAGGATACAGCAGTGCCTTGATTTGGCTGATATGCGGCTTCGACGTGTTTCTTGGGAATACACTGTCACATGACTAAGTACAACTCAGCCATGTGGGTTTCCTCACGATGTTTTCCCTCACCGTTAACAACCATGATAAATTAACCACACATATGTCTTTAGAAGAGACAAATTGGTGTAGGTAGGCCCGACCCAGGATTTGAACACTAGTCGTTTGCACGATAACCGAGTGTTCTACCCACTGGGCTATCACGGTTGTTAAAAAATCGTATCACATTAAGTGGTCTTTTTATACTTTGTCCCTCTTTTAACTGCTTGTAAAATATATTCGTGTCCCACTCACCGCTTTGAAGGTCAAACGAAGTTTATAACACTACTATACAATATTATTTTGTCGTAGATATTAATTTTAGCTCTTACTAGTCGATGAAACAGACACCAACTACGGAGTTATCATTGGATTTGTTGAATATCACCTCACTAACCTAGCAAAATACGAATATGCGTTTCGTGCGAGCGAGACAGAAATGTGTGTTAATAGAGAGATACGGATGCTATTATCTTTCTCGATTTGACGAGTGGAACTCCTGCATTGAATCCAAGAAAAAAATTGAGCACAAAAATTTTACTAAATCATTGGATATTATTTGTATAAATTCTAAGGTCAAATTTATGGATATTATTTGTATAAATTCTAAGGTCAAATTTCTATATCCGTATATCTTTTTGTTAATTAAACATTAAACTAAGCATTTTTTTTGTTTTTCACATTTTTCCATCACAGGTTTTCCATTTTAGATAGAAAACTTTTATTGTCAAAAAACCGTTACATTGGTTTATAAGTTTTTTTATATTCGAATCTTAACGTTTCAAAACGACAGGACAGACAAATTAAATATATTTGTTTGTAAATAAAAATGTTTTTTAATAAAAAAATTTAGCCGATAGAGATATGTATATGTTCCCCCACAGCCTTCCTAACCGAGCTTAGCAGCGTGCGAGCCTTATGGAGCTCGTCACGTGACGCCGTGTGCGCGCGGAACGCCCCCGTCGTCGTGTGCGGGGGCGGGGGGGGCGGCACCGGGGTGGCCGGGGTCATCGTGGCCGCGGATCTGTTGTTACATACGTTGGATACTAACCAGGTTTGTATTCAGTTAAATTGAAGTAATAAGGAAGAATAAAAAATATGATTAACTATATTCTAATTTTATAGATCAAAACAACGATATATACAATACACTTGATAATTTATTTAAAACAACACAGAAATTGAGGTCACAGAGCTAAGTCATAATTTTATGAGTTTAGAGGTTTAAATTATTATTATTGTACGGGGATGGGGGGCACCGGGGTGATCGTGGCCGCGAATCTGTTGTTGCATACATTGGATACTAATCAAGTTTGTAGTAGACTAAAGTAAGACTTTCGAATGGACGAGTCAAATGACGAAGTGTAGGTAGGCCTCCCACATAGGGACCGATCACTTGGTGAAATTTGCAGGACGCCGATGGACTGATCGTTGTGAGAGGCTTATGTCCAGCAGTGGATTTTTGTTGGCTGACGATGATAGGTTTTGTTAATTTTATTTTACTAGCTGACCCGACATACAAAGTCAAGACAAAGCTTAAGGCGTTTTTCTGGTACTCTTAGTTCAATCAGGCGTGAATATTTTATTGGTCAAATTTTTCCGGGATAAAAAGTATCCTATGTTATAATTTGGGCCATTATCTATCATTCTGCCAAATTTCATTCATATACATTATGTACTTGAGGAGCCTTTTCGCCTCAAACACACAAACATCTAAACTTTAACATTTATAATATTAATAGGATTAATCACTGGTTTTCATGTCTTCTTTTAGTTGCAATATTTTAAGTAAACTGTATATTCTTTCTTTCTTCCAGTATTACAAGCTTAAAAGTCATATTATTCAGAGCCGCTTAAATATAATTCTTGTGTGTTAAGATTCTTAATTACAGTCATTCTTATTTATTACATTATCATCAATTACTTCCTCCCCCCTGTAATATATAAAACCTTACCTGTAAATATTGTTAATCCGTTTTATTATTATTTATTTCCTTTTATGTTAGTCTCCTGCGGTTATATATCATTGTTTAGTTCCTTTTTATTATTTTTCTGCGATTTGTCGATAATATTTTTATTTCTCTGGTTTATGTTATTGTTTTTATTTACAAGAGCGGTTGATAACTCTGAATAAATAAGCCTATATCACGTAATTTATTAGGATTTCAGTAAAGAGAGAGCGGTTGATAACTCTGAATAAATAAGCCTTTATCGCGTTCACAGTTTTGTTACAGAAGAGTAAATGTCATCGAATGTGAACATTACTCATGGATCTTTGTGGGAAGTAAAAAAAATATATATATAATTTTGAAATTGTTAATTAAAAAAAAAAAAAAAGTTTTTTTTTTTCTCGGGACTTTGGGGAATATATGTAATATATAAAACCTTACCTGTAAATATTGTTAATCCGTTTTATTATTATTTATTTCCTTTTATGTTAGTCTCCTGCGGTTATATATCATTGTTTAGTTCCTTTTTATTATTTTTCTGCGATTTGTCGATAATATTTTTATTTCTCTGGTTTATGTTATTGTTTTTATTTTGTTGTTGTTATGGCAACGACGGAGCTGAGAGTTGTCAAATTTTATTTTATCTTAAACTTTTCTTTAGTTTATCAATTTTCAATGTGTTTGTGTACGAAGGTTAGATAGTTTTAAAATATGTTAAATGATATAATTTTAATTCATTTTTGGTGTCTAAAATGATAGCGCAGGAATTTAATTTTATTTTTAATGTAAGGCTAGGACATTTTACTTATTCAAATTTATCTGTTTTCATCTTTTAATGTTAACTGAAACTCTTTTTAAAAAATCCTTCTTTTAGGTTGTATTGTCTATTGGGATTTTTTATTGATTGTCAAGATGTTTTTTTAGATGGAGGAGGAACGGATTCATCATTCTAGAGGAGATCCTTAAAAAGGATATCTGACTGAAGTATTATTTCTGATAGCTACTACTACCGTTGTTATATTGAACAACCTTTACTACTTGGTGTCCTTTTGCTTAAAAACACCTAAGAATAATATATATAATTTTATACCCTGGCAGAATTTGTTAAACCAGTCAGAGTGGTATTCCGAAGTGACCAATCATTTGGTCTTATTGGCTTGTGGACTAAAAATCATCAAAGATTGATATCTGGACCTTTGATTTCGCCGGCTATACTTCTGGTTTTGGAGATTACTAATACCTTTGCTCTAGCCAGAACGTGGAAGTTTGGAATCGCATCAGTATCGTTATTTAGTTATATTTATTTTATATAATTCCTTCTTGTAATATTTTTGTATTGTGTACATCTAATTTTTAATAGACTGGTGTAACTTCTTTCTTGTTTTATTAGTCTCCTTGCTCTCCGCGTTTCGTGTCTTAGGTTTTATTTCCATAAGGGGATTAAGACTTAAAATACGTAACGTTACACCCCTTAGCCAAACCCTTTTTTTTCTCTAAAAAATTCATTTCATTTATTATTATAATTTAAACCTATAGTAGCATTTTTTGAAATGTATTTCACTTCACAAAAAATGCATTTGGAATAACAATATAAAGTCAAATAATCCGTTTTGATATACCAATATAAAGATAAATAATCTTAATTTAGGAGCTGGACATCCCCCGCACCGTATCCCTACTACACCAGCAACGAGCGAACCTCATAGAAGACGTGCACCAATACAAGTTCTTGCATCAGATACTCTTGCAGTACTTGAAACGGTCCAGGCTCATCTAACTGTTTATAAAACGCATTTTTGTGTTGCAAATTAGTACTAAAAGCTGCGTTGGTTTTAGTCAAAAACATGTCAAAGATGGACAGTAAAAAAGACTTAATAAAGTTGAAAGAAGTTGGTATAAAATCTAATCGAAAGAGTGTTTACACAATCCAAATGATTCTTATAATTTTGACATTGTGTTTTTTGATAGTGTCAAACAGTGATTATGCCAAGAAAAAAATGTGATCCGTTTTTTCAGATTATACAGCAGATTTTTTTACAGAATTATAAATTTTTGATCTATTGATTTTACAGTATTTACGATGAAAATGTTCACACTCAAGTCTCAATCAGTTTTTTTTGCTATTTAAATAATTAAGAAAAGTTTTGCAAATCATATTAGTTTTAGACTCTTTCGAGAAATCAATATCAAAGAACTTTAATTTTGTCAATCTAATATTTTCAAGCAATAAAAGGAATTGATATCTCATTAGATAAAAAAGTGAGATTGTATTTAAAATCGTGTATTAAGTATTTTTTGTCTGAGTATTATCGCCATAAAATGTAATATTTTTTGTATATTTTTATGAAGTATGTTTTATCGCACTTTTGTACGCGTGAGATTTTCTACACATTAATTAGTGTTTGTATATAGTTTGGTGTATTTATTTGGAGATGTTTGTTTTATATATGATTATAAGTTTAAGAATTATGAATGAATTTATTTATAGCCAAAAGAAGCTTTTTTTGTTTGTCAATTATTCACTGAATAGTATCTTTCATTATGTTGCAGCTATTATTTTTTTAATCAATCTATTTTGAAATATTATTATTTAGAATTCTGTAAGTAAGAGGTACTCTAAGTCAGTTTTAACCACACTTCAAAAATGGGAAGGGGGATTTCTTATACTTTAAATTTTTATGCAACGAGATTACTTTACTAGACTGAATTTAGACGAAATGCTCATATTTCACAATACATAATGATATCAAACAAGTGCAGATTTACATGGGAAATATGGCTGAGTGATCAATTTTATCCCACAAATCCCACGGGAAAAGATAGAAAAGAGAACTTTAATTTTTTTTAAACTAGAACAGTATTCAGTATTCATCATATAAAATATGTTAACCTCTTGCAAACAGATATCATAAATATAATAAATTATCACATTAGTATTGTAAGAACAATGTGCCTTATTCTTATGGAGATTATCTACGATCTGATATAACCTGTGTGCCTTTTATTAATAAGTATTAACGTTTTGTATTAAAATATGAAAATGCTCAGGAATCTTTGAGAAACAAGCAACCTAGAATTAATCTAATTTTATTAACAAATAAAAAATATTAAAAAAAAACAATTATTTAATGAATAAAATCATAAGCAAATATAATTTGAATCTTATCTTTGAACAAAATTGAATTTTTTTGTCTTGAAATTTTTCTTATGAATGATTTTATAACGAAAATAATAACTGATATTAATTTATAAAAAAATCCGATGCATAAATTTGTATTGGTTGTGTTTATCACTTATCTTTGTTCTACTTAAAAGCATGTCAGTGTGCTATAAAATGTGTTCATATTAAACATCTAGTCTTAATTTTTACACATTTAAAATACTAAAAAATTACCGGTAAAACTGTTCACGTACTATTTATTCAAGATTGTAAGTAGGTCTTTGTTTTCTAAGACTCTTTTTACTTTGAATTACGATTATATATAAATTGTGATTTATACAAACACATTATCAATGATCATTTCCGGTTACAGCAAACAGACTTTATTTTAATTTGTTATTAACCAAATTGTATCCATATGAAATAGCAAAGGACAAAGTATAAAAATATTAATCCATGCCTTTATTTATTTACTATTAGAAAAGTATGGGGCATTGTCAATAACATCTATAGAGATGCCCTACGATAAATTGATTGATCATACAATTCTGGTTTATGCTTTGTAGGTTTTATTTAAATAAACAAATGTATTAAATGATTTCGATGTTTCGAACAAGTCGTATTGGTTGCTAGTTTTATGCACTACCCGCATTTTGTCATTATTATTCTTAAATAAAACCTACAGAATCTAAATATGTGCCAATATTGATTGTTTGAATCAAAAAAATATTATATTTCCAAAATATCATCTACTTCCACAATGTTTCTATAATTCACATACCTTATTGTATTTATGATATGATATTCAGTATTTACTTGCAATTATTGTTAATGTATTCATGAATTGATTAAGGTTGTTTGTCAGTATACTAGTCTGCAATGAATAATGATAGTTTAAGAAGAAGCACACGTTTGTTTTTACGACCTCTTTTGCGCTAAGTTTTCCGAATAGATTAATAATACACCGAAATTTTGACGTCATTCAAGGGAAAGTGAGGGTAGATTGAAATTTTCTTACAATAATGGAACAATGAAATGATCATCATATTTTTGTTTCAAGTCTATACCGTTAAGTTATAAAATCATCTTTACAAATTTAACTATCTACATACATACGGCTATAAACTCCAAAGAGCGGTAGCCACAGCCACAGATCTGGAATTAGCAATAACTAAGCCACTTTTGAAAGATGCAAAACATTAATCGGAACAACTTGAAGCCAGAGGTTAATATAATTTAAAAGGTAATTCAACTGTTTAGAAAACTTAGTGTAAAGGGGTTATTTGGTCGTTACTTAAGACGGGAAACCGCGCTCAATTATGTATTTCAGTATTGTTATAAAATTAGTTGACTTTGTGAAGACAATAAATGCGATTATTTATACCATTGGTTTTTATTTGGATTTATATCTATGTCTCTTTTTCTCAAATCATGGGGCCGCATGCTGCCGCGTCCAGCCCCAGCTCCAGACGCGCCCCAGCGATAGCCCCTGGGAGGGGCCCTATTCGCTCATCGTTTCCATTAGCTAGAAACTACTCAGCCACATTTGAAAGAAAAATAAAATGTTGTAATATTGATGTCCATGCCACAGGTTCGACTTCGACCTATTCTGGCATCAATGTTCACCTATGTGTGTACTACCTTCCTTCAAATGTAAATCCAATTCGGTATGCAAAGTTTTTTTTTGATATTTTAAATATTTTTATTCGATAGCAAACACGAAAATAAAAGACTAATATGAATAATTGAAACAACTATTGATTTTCGGATATTTTAATCGCGTGTTATTACATTATTTTTAATAGCCCGACGTTTCGAAAACTTTTCAGTTATCATGGTCACGGGAAGACTGAGGTGTTATTTGTCATTATACAGTACTATAAAATTATTAATACTAACTACCTTCACAAAATTTTAAGTTACATTTGCGTTTAATAAAAAAATAAAAAAAAAAAAAAAAAATTTTGTGAAGGTAGTTAGTATTAATAATTTTATAGTACTGTATAATGACAAATAACACCTCAGTCTTCCCGTGACCATGATAACTGAAAAGTTTTCGAAACGTCGGGCTATTAAAAATAATGTAATAACACGCGATTAAAATATCCGAAAATCAATAGTTGTTTCAATTATAATGTGCAATCGTGAAAATCTTAGAAAATACTAGACTAATATGAATATTTTTCATTTAAAATGAGTAATTGCAAAGTTATGATTTTTTAAAGATTGTTTTTACTTTTGTACTTAATGACGTCATCGATTGAAAATATCACGTAGCGACATGCAAATAAAGCAAAATGTTTAATAAAAATGTTGCTGACTGCAAAACATTTCACAATTTGTGATCTCATATGAAATTATTTCGATATCATACTAAACAAACCTATGATTTTCGATATGTTATTAATAAACTGCAAAAGCGATTGTCTTTGAAACAACGCTGAAGGTCAAATACTAATACAGTATTTTGTTAAAATAACGGTCATCTTAGCTTTGTTTGATTTAATTTCAAGAAAATATGTTTTAAAAACATAATATCTCGAAATGGTTTTGTAATCAGCATCACTTTTGTAAAACATTGCATACCGAATTAGTGCTCTAGCTATCACTGTATTAGGTTTCAATCACAGACCACCCCCAATAAACTCCGCATACAGTATATATTTGTAAGAATCCACAATGCGAAGGCGAAGAGGAACAACGCACAATGCCTGTGATTGGCTCCTTCAAAGTCGCACTATACTTGAACTCTTTAATAGTGATGGGACACATTTGAGAAATGATTGATAAATTAGTTCGTAAGGAAAGAATAATAGATTATAACATTCATATTTTTGTTGAAAAGAAAGAAAGAAGTTGGGAGTTGCCGAGAGTGACAGAGCTTGCCAAGGCGTGGGACTTCTGATATCTGAAAGGATGGCTAAGTGCATGAAAGATTATGCGTGTGTGAGTCCAAGGCTCCTATGGATAAAGGTGAAGGTAGGGCTTGTCCGGATGCGCATAATTTGCGTGTATGCTCCGGACATGTCCAGATCACTATCCGAGAGGGAGGAGTTTTGGAATCTGTTAGACGATGTTGCGAATGGGTGTGATGAAAATGAGAAAATTGTTATGTTAGGAGATTTTAATGGTTGGGTTGGTGTGTCACGCAATGGTTGTGAAAGAGTTTTAGGAAAGTTTGGTGATAAAAGAGTGAACGAGAATGGTGAGAAAGTGATTGATGTATGTTTGGAGAGGAATCTTTGTGTTACGAACACGTTGTTTGAACACAAAGATATCCATATGTATACTAGACAGAGAGGAAGCGAGAGAAGTATGATAGATTTTGTGATAGTGGATGAAAGGCTAAGAGCAAAGGTTGTTGACACCAGAGTCCATAGGGGCATTAACGTTGGCACAGACCACTTTCTCGTGATATCACGATTGAGGGGACTGTGCACGCGTTGGCGTCACAGGGCCAAAGTGTCGACAACTGAATTTGCGAGAATAAAGGTGGAGAAATTGGAAGAGGATGAAAATATTAGAGATGAATATATGAAGAAATTGGACGACAGGCTAAGTTGCGTGGAAATGAAGGATGAATTGGAAATAGAAGAAGTATGGGATGTGCTCAAATCGTCAATGGTTGAATGTGCGACGGAAGTATGTGGATTGAGTAAAAGAACAAATAGACCACCAACAAGTTGGTGGGATGAAGATGTGAAAGAGGCAGTTGGAGATAAGAAGAAAGCTTGGTTAGATTTACTAGCGATTAAAGCTAGTAAACGAATGGATGCGAGAGTAACAGATGATGTAGTGAAGAATAGTGAATATGAATATAAGAGAGTTAAGAATGAGGTTAAGAAGAAAATAGAAAAGAAAAAGCGTGATCTGATAGAATGGTGTGAGAGGAAACTCTCCGATAATTTCCGGAATAACCAAAAGTTGTTCTGGAAATATATCCGGAAAGAAAAGGAAGTTTCCCAAAACACGAGAGTGAATGTTGTGAGAGATGAACAGGGTGAATTGGCGACGGATGAAAGTAGCATAAGGCGAGTATGGAAGAAGTATTTTGAGGGACTCTTTGAAAAAGAGGATACATCCATTTCTTCGCCAATCGGCAGTAATGTTGATTGGAACGACGTTTGGGTGACTTTAGTGACAGTGAGATCAGTATGGAAGAAATAATGAAAGCAATGAAAAGTATGAAACTAGGGAAAGCGGCAGGGTATGACAGGATAAACACTGAAATACTGAGGGCTGGTAAAGGGGTGGTGGCTTTCTGGTTGTACTTCCTTTTCCAAAAATGCTGGTCGAGTGACAAAGTGCCACAAGATTGGTGCAAAACGGTAATTGTGCCTTTATATAAAGGAAAGGGGTCACACCAGGAGGCTAGAAACTACCGTGGAATTAGCCTACTCAGCATTGTCGGTAAATTGTATGCAAAGGTTTTGATTGAAAGAGTGATGAATGAAACGGATGATAAAATTTGGGATGTGCAAGCAGGATTTAGAAAGGGAATGGGATGTATGGACCAAATCTTCTCTTTAAGGAGCATCACCGAAAAGTTCTTAGCTAAGAACCGAAAGGTGTATTAATCCTTCATTGATTTAGAGAAGGCGTATGATAGGGTGGTAAGAAAGTGTTTATGGGAGGTGTTATCCAAGTTCGGTTTGGGGAGTCGACTTATACGTGCACTGGTATCACTGTATGAGGATTCCAGTGCATGTGTGAGAGTAAACGGGGAAAATACTGACTGGATCGGGATCTCTTGGGGTGTCCGACAGGGTTGTGTAGCTTCCCCGTGGCTCTTCAATTTGTTCATGGATGACTGTTTAACAGAGTTGCGTGAAAGTGATTATGGATTGAGAATGGGTGGATTCATCATTAAATGCCTCTTATATGCCGACGATCAAGTGCTACTTGCATCATCGGTGGAAGAGCTGCAAGAGATGATGAATATTGCATGTGCGTCTTTTGAAAAAAAGGGAATGAGGGTGAATGTGGATAAAACAAAAACTATGGTTTTTGAGAGAGAGGTGAATATGACCGAATGCGTGATTGAGATTAATGGTAAGAAAGTGGAACAAGTGAAAGAGTTTGTATATTTGGGAAGTTTGTTTACTAGGGATGGAAAGTGTGATGAAGATATCGAGAGAAGAGTGAAAAAGGGTAATGCGGTAAATGGAGCACTGGATAGTCTAATGTCTAGTCAGTCGGTGTCTGAAAAGGCCCGAATGGCTGTGCATGATGCTGTCCTCGTTCCTACGCTTATGTATGGCAGTGAATGTTGGGTGTGGCAGAAGAAGCATGAAAGTAGAGTGAATGCTGTAGAAATGAGATCCCTCAGAAAAGTGTGTAATGTAAGGTTATGTGATCGTGTGAGGAATGATGTGATTCGTGAAAGGTGTGGTGTAAAAGATGATATTGTAAGAAAGATAGAAAAAGGACTGTTGAGATGGTTTGGGCACATAGAGAGGATGGATGACAGTAAATTGGTGAAAGAGATATATAGAGCTAATGTGGAAGGTAATGTTAGTAGAGGACGACCTCGGAGGACACATTTGGATCAAATAGAAAATGTGCTCAAAAAGGCAGGTGTCCGCAGTATGAAGAATAAAAGAGCATGTATGAAAAGATTGATGGATGTAAACGAAGCCAGAGAGGTTTGCCAGGATCGTACAAAGTGGCGATCGATAGTCTCTGCCTACCCCAATGGGAACTAACGGCGTGAGAATATGTATGTATGTATGTAAAGAAAGAAATGGAAATACATATAAATAGGCCGGTAAACAAAACCGGTGTCGTTGAAACGATGAGTAGCTTCTATCTATTTGGCTTTCATCTCGGGTAATTTAGAAAAACTCAAATATAAACGAAATTCTATCTGAGCAAGATTTGAAATATTTAGATACTTGCTGGTACCCGCGACGTCGTCTGCGTCCTTTTAATTTTGATGTTAGGTTTTGCAAAAAGATTAAATAAAACAAATAAATAAATATATACTTGTACTTCTATTTAAGAAATAATCTGTATACGGACATATTATACACAGATTAAGTTAGTCCCAAACTAAGTAAGACTTGTAGTATGGGATACTAACTTAACGATATATTTAACATTATATAGTACACATATGAATAATACCTAAGACTAAGAAACAATCATTGAAGCTCATCACATAAATATTGCTCTGAAATCGGGATCGAACCCGCAACAACCGGACCGGATTGGCTTCGTAGTTCCCGTTCCGAAACCATTCCGTTCTAAAAGTATCTCTGGACATCCTTGACGTTATGCTAGAAAAAGACGTAATCACAATCAACGTAAAGAGTGAATGTGACGGAACTATGGTGTTGACCAGTTTAAATTGATCTCTTGAATTGCAATTTAATTATGATTTTATGCTTAGTAATGGAATGTAATACCGTCTTTTTAGTAGTTGTATTTTGTGGTTGATTTCCCACACCACTTTATTAAACATGTAGGCATTTCAAAGCAATAGTAATAAATAAAACAGTATGTATAAATATTTTTGGTGCACGAACACTCAGTTCCTAGTTCTGGTCGTAACTGAAACAGTGCGTAGGTGAATTTTATACGTCTACTCAATTAGTCAAACGTGTTGCCGATATCGAGTGCCCTGTAAGCGGAATCTATAGGGGGTTATCTATGGTTTCAATTGTAAATAAAGATTATTATTATAGGCATGATTTTTAGTTCCTCGCCTCTCCCATGGCCGAAAATGAAATTATAAATTTTAAATGGGAGAGGCGGTACTCCTAAACGCACAGTCGGTCGGGGTCAAGGAGTCAGGTTCAAGAACCGACGGACGATCCGAGCCGTATCGAGCAGCACCGCTTTCTGCATTTGTGCTGGAACCGACACGCCACAGAAATCCAACTGCCTCAAGTTGTAAATAAAAGATGTTATTAAAGGAAAGAAAAACACTACTTGAACGTGTAAAAAAGAAACAAAGGATAGAGAAATTTCGCGCTGGATGCCAACTGACACTGTAGCTCAGTTGGCAGAGCGACGGGGGCGTATACCCGAAGGTCGCGGGTTCGAACCCCGCGCCAGTGTCGAAATTTTTCTTTCCTTTAATAACATCTTTTATTTATGAGTAATAATCCCCACATGAGGAATTCATGTCAAAAAAAACATTAAATTATGCCTCAAGTTGGTCGCAAGGCTGGTTGGAATTAACCCGTTCGCGGACAAAACAATTGGGATTATTTCTGTCGAAGTTACACCCCACATATCAGTGATTTCGTGAGCCAGGTCGAGATATTTCCGACGCTTCTCGGTTTCGGCTTTCACGAGACCCTCGTCATGAGGGATAGTGACATCCACTAGAAATACCCTCGACTGCGACCGATCCCATACCACGATATCAGGCTTATTCGCTAGAATAGTCCTGTCCGTGATAACGGATCGGTCCCAATAGATTTTGGCACGGTCGTTTTCTAGGATTGGCTCCGGCAGATACTTGTAATACGGCAGCCTCTGTTGCAAGAGTCCGTATTTTAGAGCGAGCTCCTGATGCAGGATTTTGGCTGCTTGGTTGTGTCTGTGCAAGTACTCAGTGTTAGCAAGAGCCGAACAACCGGAAATAACATGCCTAAGTGACTCTCCGGGACGGCCACATGCTCGACAGATGTCTGTGGTACCGTCCTTTAGGATGTATTTCCAATAGTTCCGCGTCTTGATAACCTGGTGTTGTATTGCACAGACAAAACCTTCCCCAAAGAGGTCTTCGAAACGCAGCCAATGCAGGGAGGCTTTACGGTCCACGAAAGGTTCGTGAAGTACCTTGTAAAACCTCCCGTGCAGCTCCTTCTCTTTCCATACGGACTCCCGATCAGAGGTGCTAAGTACCTCCGGGGTTCGCCAATCCCGTGAGGCCAACGATAAGGGAGTCAGTCCTTTATCACTAGCGACCACCTCTCCCCGAATACTATCATCCGTCATCGTCAAAAAATAGTTTCTGAGGTTGCATACCTCGGGGTTGTGCATGGTTTTGGCACTCAAGAGGCCTCGACCACCACACTTCCGCGGGATGAACAATCTCATTACCGACGACCTCGGGTGATGCATTCGATGAGAGGTCATCATCGTGCGGACTCGTCTGTTCAGAGCGTCGAGTTCGGTCTGAGTCCATCTGAGCACGCCAAATGTGTACATCAGTACAGGCATGACCCAGGAGTTAATGGCTCGGATCTTATTAACGCCTGACAAGTAGCTATTAAGCATACTTTTCAGGCGTTCATAAAACTCCTCGCAAACACCCTGTTTCACAATTTAATGTTTTTTGACATGAATTCCTCATGTGGGGATTATTATTCATAAATAAAAGATGTTATTAAAGGAAAGAAAAATTTCGACACTGGCGGGCTCGAACCCGCGACCTTCGGGTATACGCCCCCGTCGCTCTGCCAACTGAGCTACAGTGTCAGTTGGCATCCAGCGCGAAATTTCTCTATCCTTTGTTTCTTTTTTACACGTTCAAGTAGTGTTTGCGTTTCCTACCCTGTTTCACGTCTGCCACCTTCACACCGATGGTTTGTGACATGCCCAGATACCGGTATGTTTCAGCCTCGGAGAGTGCCCTCAAATGATTGGTGCCGACATCGACACCATCAGAGTGCACGACATGCCCCTTCCCAACATGAATGACCGCACACTTATCGACCCCGAGCTCCATCTTGACGGAACCACTGAAATCGTTAGTGATCGTCAGTAGCTCCACCAATCTGTCAGCCGTGGGGGCGTAAAGCTTCAGGTCATCCATGTAAAGGAGATGAGGCAAGTGAGGTCCACCTCTCCGTAACTGAAAGCCTGTTCCCGAATTCTCCAAGAGTGTACTTAGGACTAGGATTCAGGGCCAAGCAAAACCAAACTGGACTCAGGCAATCGCCCTGGAAAATCCCTCGCTTTATATCAATTTGGTCATCCGTGTCCGTCATCCGCTGACCGTCTAAACTCAGGATCGTTCTCCAGCACCCCATACATTGCCCGAGGAAGTGTCGAACTGCACTATCAATTTTGTACAGCTCGAGGACCCTCATGAGCCATGACTGAGGTACCGAATCGAACGCCTTCCTGTAGTCTATCCAGCCAGCGGAAAAGTTCCGACGGTAGCGTTTGACCAGTTGGCCTACGACCGCATCGATGAGGAGCAGCTCCTTGCTACCGCGACTACCGCCCCTACATCCGTTCTGAGCTCCAGATATCACATTGTTATCAACAATGTGTTGAGTAATCTGGGAGCTCAGAACGGATGTCAAGGTCTTGTAAATTGTACAAAGACAAGTAATAGGGCGGTATTGTGATGGATCCGCGGTAGCATCGCTCTTTGGCGCTAAATGAGTGACCCCAGTAGTTAAGAAGTTCGGGAGCGTCCCACTCTCGAGGGCGCTTTGTAACTGATGGGCGAGAGTAGCGTGACAGCGCGCGAACCCCTTCAACCAGTAATGGTGCAATCCGTCCGGCCCCGGACTTTTCCAGTTCGGAGCCTTACGGATCGCAGCCACCACATCCTCCTCGGATATGTTGACGGGGTTCATAGGCGCTATGGGCTCAGAACGGATGTCAAGGTCTTGTAAATTGTACAAAGACAAGTAATAGGGCGGTATTGTGATGGATCCGCGGTAGCATCGCTCTTTGGCGCTAAATGAGTGACCCCAGTAGTTAAGAAGTTCGGGAGCGTCCCACTCTCGAGGGCGCTTTGGAACTGATGGGCGAGAGTAGCGTGACAGCGCGCGAACCCCTTCAACCAGTAATGGTGCAATCCGTCCGGCCCCGGACTTTTCCAGTTCGGAGCCTTACGGATCGCAGCCACCACATCCTCCTCGGATATGTTGACGGGGTTCATAGGCGCTATGGGCTCGCACGCTCCATCGCCCGCCTCGAACCATCGGCCCTCTTCGTGATCAACAGGCAGCGACCAAAGCCCACGCCAAAAGGCAACTACATCGGCTTTTTCCGGTCGCTGACCTGTCGAAACCACATCGGGACGCTCCAAAGTTCTGTAGAACTTCTTCTGGTCATGTCGCGAAAGTAGTATCGCGATTCCTATTTTCGCTAGTTAAATGTTACGGGGAAGCCCTCAATAGTATGGACCTAGTGCAGAATGTAGTTCATATATTAGTAGGGAGTGCGTCCTACAATTCGATGTTATAAGGGGCTTCCCGTTGGGAATTTACCTTACCTGTCTTCGCCTCGCCCGCCACCGAGCAGTCGACGAGTAGACGCTACGGAGTGCACTTGCTTTCGTAAGAAATCAGGTGAGTTTTTATGAATCTTTTTACTTTAAGCAACCGTGATAGCCCAGTGGGTAGAACACTCGGTTATCGTGCAAACGACTAGTGTTCAAATCCTGGGTCGGGCCTACACCAATTTGTCTTTTCTAAAGACATATGTGTGGTTAATTTATCATGGTTGTTAACGGTGAGGAAAAACATCGTGAGGAAACCCACATGGCTGAGTTGTACTTAGTCATGTGACAGTGTATTCGTACAAAACGGCGATAGGCCTGCCCCCTATCACGTGAGTACACTGTTCATGCAAAACGTGGGTACTCTGAACACCAGGTGACAAAGTCACGTGATGTTCAGAAGTATTAGTACCTCTGCCAACCCCTTCGGGGATATTCGGCGTGAACGTTTATGTTATGTTTTTACTTTAAACCTTTAAACATTGTATTTTTAATTTTGTGTTTTTATTGTGTGATTTAACAGTTTCATGTAGGATGGGTGTACCAGTCCCAAACCAGTTAAGAACAAATTTTTACTTTGAAGTGCTCTAACTCAGTACTATGCAGCGTTATATTAAAAACGTAATAATAAAGCGTTTTATTACTTATTAGAGCTGAAATAACGAAAGTGTATTCGAATCAATAACATTAGTTTTTTTATTTATTTCATCAAGTAAACAAAAAAGGGGAATGTGCCTAAGTTTGACCAGTACGCTCCAATCATTGACCGTTTTTACACCAATAGTTGACCAATGAAAGATTATGAAAAAACTCATCTAAATTAAAATAAAACACGTTTATTATTTAGGTACTGACTTTTTTTTTAGTTGAATTACTTTAATTAACATAGTATTATTACAGAAATATACTTTTGACTTTATTATTATTTGTAATCACATAACACAGCCGCTTTTCGTACTAGGTACTTACTTGGAACCAAATGAATCAGTCTCATTAATAGCATTATATTATTATGAAATATTTTAATCAAATAACACAGTAGAGTAGGTGCTTAGAATTATATAAATCAGTCTCATCAATTGCACAAATGTCTAATATAAATGGAAAAATCTTAATACGAGGTAGATAACAAAATATTTTTCTTTTATGAAAAAAAAATCTTTTTAGGACCTAAACCCATTGCAAAAATTTTGTCATCTCCTCTACCTTATAGGAACCTCTGGTATTTAACGAAACAGGTGTATTGATAACTTCAACAATGCTGTCACGGTCATACCATAAAATATCTTCTTTTTCTGGCCATTTGAAAGTGTTTGCAGAAGATAACACCATAGTACTAACTTCAGAATTACATCCATCAATGGTTTTTATTTTCCCAGGGAAGTATTCACCCTCATACTTGACAATGACATAAGATCCCACTTCTAATCCATCTTTAAGGCTTGTCGGTTTCTGAACATAAGTATTCAGTGGGATGTCTTCATCTGAATCAGATTCTACTAAAACCCTTTTCTTAACTCGTTTTCTTCTGGGTTGCTTGTTTTTTTCTTTCTCCTTCAGCATTTTTTTCTCTGCACGAGCTAATTTTTTCTTTTCTTTTTCTTCCTGAGCGTTTTTCTTCTCATCCCAGTACTTTAACCATTGAGCCGCACCGATAGCATCCGGTAAACGCTGCTTCGAAAGCTTTTTCTTACCATCATTTTTTAGAGGAGACTCAGTGGGCCACAGAATTGCGTTGGAAAATGCTGGACTTATGGGCATCTTGGACGGACCGGAAATAGGGTTTGGTTTTTTTTGGATATCTTTGGGTTTTGATGGGGTTTCTTCAAGCTCTTTCCGAGGGGATGTAGTAACTTTAATTTCTTCTGGCTGTTGGTTTGATGACCTTGGTTCCAAACCTGGAAACAGCGTTCCCTCTAACAAATTTGGAGAAATTGGACTCGGCGTTCGTTGCTCTGTTATACATGCAAGATTGTCGGGAATATCAATTTCACGGACACTTTCATTTTCTTCTCCCTGATTAGGAAATGAAAGAGCCTCTTGGGTTGTTTGAACGCTCATCTTGATTTTACGCCATACGTAAAAAAGTTCTTTGGCTGATTCTGGTCCAGTCCAAGGTTCATTAGGATCGACTGCTCGGAACTCCTGTACTCTTTTTCGGGTCATAAGAGATTCAAAATACAGAACGTGCTCTACCATAATTTCAGCTGGTTTATCTGCAGTATTATGTCTGCTATCATCACCCATGCATTTAGTGTAATCGATAGCCTCAACGTCAAACGGGTATAATCCACATTTGCGAAATCCATTACATATGATTTCAGGAGTTGCGGCTTTCATTGCAGTCTTCAGCAATGGAGCAAATTGAGCTCTTGTAACAACTTTGTTTCCAGTGTCTGTTTTCCATTTGTGGACTATCTTTTTCCATGAATTTTTCAGTGGTCTGAAAACAGAGACATCTGCTGGCTGTATTATATGAGTCGCATTAGGGTGAAGGGCATACAGAATGATTTGATTATCATTACAAAGCTTGCTGACTTCGTAAGTTATATGCGACTTGTGGCCGTCAATTAGAAAAAGAACAGGAAATTTGACACCACTCCTTTTTAATGCCGGCAATAGAGTATTGGCTATATAGCCATAAAAAACTCTTGATGTCATCCATCCTGTTGGTGATTTGCCGGTAGCCCAGTCTTCAGGCATATTACGCGCTATTTCAAATGGAATTCTTTGGTAGGGATAAATTATAAGGATAGGCAAGACTTTTCCAGATGCTGAGAATGTCCCGAGGACGGTAATGCTTTCTTTTTCTTTATCTTTAATTTCGTATAAATTGGCCATTCCTTTAGGACCCAGCACTAGACCTGACGAAGGGCATGTATTGAATCCAGATTCATCGGCATTTATGATCCTATCAGGATCGTTCAGTATATCCTCGGCGTGTATTTCTATTAAAAAGTCTCTTAGATCAGAGTGCCATTTTCTCAGGCTTTGTTCCGTAACCCGGCTTCGCGCTGAGTTTATAGATTCAGCGTGTCGTTGTGTTACATCAGGATGCCTTTTGAGAAAGCTGTTAAACCATTTTCGCCCTGGAATTCCACCTTTAAACGGAGTATCCCTGCCGTCTTTCCGTATTATTTCGGCAACTGTTTCTAATAAAGATTCTTTTGTTATGGGGATTCCCTTCCTTGCATTTGCATTAATCCACTTAGTTAACAGCAACTCTTCTTGTGGGGTCAAAATAGTTGGTGGCCCCATTTTCCGTTGAACAGGATGTCTCATTTTGAGTTTGTTGATGACAGTCGAGTGTGGGATATTGTAATTTCGACATGTCGATCTTATTTTAGCGCCCTTACTAATTTCGTCGAGACATTTCATTAAATCCTCTTGTGAATATTGAAAAAAAATTCTCTTTGGTGGCATTTTCAATCTAAAACAATCAGAAATACCTAAAATAAGTGCATTATTTTGGTGCTCCTAAAAGAAATATATAAGACTGGTCATCCATGGGAACACACTCTGTGTACCAATAGCAAACCAGTGGTCAATTACTAGGACACACTGTTCAAAACGGCTGCCTATGTAACGTCTAAAATCCTAAGCTGTCAAATTCAATGATCGCCATAGAAAAAACTGTAAAAAAATAAAACACCATAGACAACCAGAGGCAAACCAGCTGGTCAACAATAGGTGACCAGTACAAGGTGTGTTCTAGTAGTTGACCACCTAATAAACTACTGTAAGGCGTGGTTTTTTTCTAAAAATAATAGCCCACAACACTTCAATGTACATTAAAGTATTAAAATAATATAACTTGGTGACATCTATGACTGAAAATAAAGGGATTATAAAAGATTTCACTCACCATGTCTATATGCACTTCTTACTGTAATGGCGGCCGGAAGGCAAATGAACGAGACACTGGTCTGAAGAAACATGCAAGACAGCTATATATTTCTTTCTCATTCTAAAAAACGATGTTTAAAGGGTGGGTGACAGTTTAGGCAACCTAATAAAACAACAGGAATAGTCAAATGTGTGTTAGATTCCTTAATTTATTCAATTCAACGCGCAAATGGACAACCACTGGTACCTGGTTTGGGACTGGTACACCCACCCTACTTACTTATTGTAAGCCCATACAATTTAAGTGTGATGTGTGTCTCGATTAATCTACTTATATCTTACAAATGATGGAAACGTATACATTGGTTCATTATTTACCTGAAAACTGTCATCTGATCAGCAAAGCCATATATCTCAGTTTATGTTACATTTAAGCCACGTCTAATGCAATGTTTCGTAGTTGCTTTGCTCAGTGCTAAGCTCAGTGATAGGCTCAGTGATTGGGTCAGTGACTAGCTCAGTGCTAGGCTCAGTGATTGGCTCAGTAATTTGCTCAGGCTTAGAGTTAGTGTTCTGCCAACACGTGCGTGGTACGGGGTCGCTATAAGGGGAGGTGGAGGCGACTGCTCAGCTCAGCTCAGATCAGGCACTACGTAGCTTTCAACTTAGTGCAAGTATGTTCCAGTTAGTGCGCTACAGTATTAGCGATGGCATTGCAAGTGTATACGCAGTTAAATTTATGATGAATTGTATGATCAACTGATCACAGTGAAGGCTATTTCTCAGTTTGACTCAATTTATGCATGGTGCAACTCTCAGCTCAGTATAAGTATGTTCAAGTTAGCACGCTGAAGTATTAGATAGCGATGGCAATGTATATAATTGTAAACTCAGTTAATGACGTTGTTTGTTTAGCTAATCAGTGCTTGTCCAAGAGCCCGCGACGGCCAGACCTTCCTGTAATAATAAAAGCTAAAAGTTTTTCTATGTGAGCCTATAGTAAAGGTAAGAACGATCCCCACCCGTGATACCTGGCTAGCGGTGGCTTTGGCAGGTAACAGGTAATAAAGGTGTATACAATTTTATCTTAAATTTATTAATTTATAAAACTTATTTTTTATATATTTTACTTATAACAATATCAGAACTTACGTCACGCATTACCAGACGCTTTACACGGTTCCAACCCCTTGCCAGACACCCCTAAACTATAATATTTTGTAATTTTACTTACGTTATGTTTTAAAAGCTGAATTTTATTTATGTTAATTGGGGAACTATTAAATGATGTTTTTTTAATAGCCAGACACATTCAAGGGTTCTATCATTCTGCCAGACGCATTGAAATGCGTAGAAAATGTGAGAGCGCGGTGTTGATGTACTAACTGGTGCGAGTGAGACAGACCGTTCGGTGCGGTGACACTCTCGTTGGTAATGCCATTCCGTTTTGTTAGGTTGTGATGTTAAAGAAGATAACTTATTACTAAAATCAACTCGGCATTCTGTATGATAAAAAAGCTTCATACCAGAAAAAATATTCAATTTATTTAAAAAATCGTTATACTCTTCATGACCTTCAATCTTGGAAATGATGCTAGTTTTAAATTTATCAACATCAGCTGCATGAAGCGGAAGCATTTTTGGTCGATTTTTTTTTCTCATTATTACCAAGAATATTAATAGACGAAATATTCATGTCCTGAACTGAAACATTATTATCACTAACATCCGATTCAGAAGAATTAAAATTTTCCTGAAGAATTGAAGATTGCGGACCTTTTGATTGAGAAATTGTAATTACCTGTGATGTCGTGGGAGATCCTGTAAGTACAGGCTGTAAATAAGATTCATCTTGTGATGTGGAAGGTTGTGTTCCGATTGATTGGGAAAGTAAAATTTCTTGCGTTTTTATTTGATATTCAATTGACTCAGATTCCAAATTAAGTGGTACTGAATTCGACTGTAGTGTTGATGATGAAGTTGGAGATGAGTTGCCGGTTACTACATTGCTTATTTGTTTTTGTCCTTTGATTTTTTTAACACTTACAGGTTCATGACTAAAGTATTTTTTCATGAGACCAGTAAATGCTTTATAACATGACCGGTGATAACGACTGTCTATATATTCACCAGGTAAAATAATGTCTTTATATTTGAGGTTGTGTATTTTTCTTAATTTTAAAATAGTTTGACATTTTTTAAAAGTCTCTTCAGAAGATATTACTAAATCTTTATCACTTTTTTACAGACAAAACAAATTTCTTTTACGTTTTCGTCACTCATGATAATACCTTTATTTTTTTATTAAAACTGGATCACATTTATTAACCAAATAACAGAGATTAACATTACAATGTTTACTATTACCACGACTATATAGCAGTTCACTGAATATTACAGGGTAAATGACAGCTGATGCGCAGTAAAAGATCGCAATAAACTGAACGCCTGTCTCACTCGCACCAGTTAGTACATCAGCACCGCACTCTCACATTTTCTACGCATTTCAATGCGTCTGGCAGAATGATAGAACCCTTGAATGTGTCTGGCTATTAAAGAAACATCATTTAATAGTTTTCAAGTAACATATATAAAATTCAGCTTTTAAAACATAACGTTAGTAAAATTACAAAATATTATAGTTTAGGGGTGTCTGGCAAGGGGTTGGAACCGTATAAAGCGTCTGGTAATGCGTGACGTAAGTTCTGATATTGTTATAAGTAAAATATATAAAAAATAAGTTTTATAAATTAATAAATTTAAGATAAAATTGTATACACCTTTATTACCTGTTACCTGCCAAAGCCACCGCTAGCCAGGTATCACGGGTGGGGATCGTTCTTACCTTTACTATAGGCACACATAGAAAAACTTTTAGCTTTTATTATTACAGGAAGGTCTGGCCGTCGCGGGCTCTTGCTCTATGCGTGATTGAATCTCACTAATTTCCAACTCGTTCTTAGATACGTACTGCAATGCAACTATTAGTATCGTCTATACATAACACAGTGAATGTACCTATACCTAGACACGCAACATCGTGTCGTGCCTAACCTAACGTTCTTGGCACATTGAATACATCGTTTCTCGTGCGATCACCGAAGTAAAGCAACGTCGGGCGCTGTCGGTACTCGGATGGGTGACCGCCTGGACTACTACGACTAATGATTTTTTTTTCATTTCGCCACGTCTGCATCATGGTTTGGCGACATGGTGGAGGTGCTGGGATTTATAATACGTAAAAAAAAATATTATATCTTCTATATAAGTAAAATCACATTAAATGTACCCAAGAGGAGAACACGACTGACAAATGTATTTAAAAACCAATTTGCGAGTACTAATTTTGCCTATAGTGAAACAATTAACAGCAATAATGAGTTTCAAGAAAAAGATCTGTTCGCGGAAACTAAACTATCATTCCTAAAAAAGGTTAAAACGGTGTTACTTAAGGAAACTACTTGATAAATATTATGTACTAGCTTTTTGCCCGCGACTACGTCCGCGTGGTTTACATTTTTTGCATCGAGTTTACATCCAAAATACCAAAGCACTATCTAACTACACTAACTTCTGTTTTTTTGTATTTATATTCCCGTGGGCGTTGTAATAGATATAAAGAACATTGAGACTTTTTAAGTGATTATTGGGCGATGCAGTTGGACGGTTGGACGGACCCCATTCAACTTCCAAAAGTGGATAAAGAATTACTATCTCTGGAGCTGTGGCTACCCTTTTTTGGTATTTATATCCGTTAGTATATTCTCATGATTGATTGATGGATGAATTTCATACATTCCTTTTTGTAGTTGTTATATCAGTCAATCGCATCAAGATTCAAATTTCTAAATACATTGTATTTATAGATCAAAAATCTGTATAATATATTTCAATCTCTTAGGGGATGAGTTCCAAAAAACCTTTTTAATTGTTCATAAGAAACATGAAACAAACCATTTTGTAACCAAGTTTCTATGTTCAAAAATGAAAATATCTTGAGTAAGTGTGGATAGCAGGGTAAATCAACTAAATTCGATTCTACATGATTTTTTCAGAATATATTTTTATATTTTCGACGTATTTTTTTAAAACTTTTTTTAGAACATCTTAATAAACGATTGAATAGGCGCCTTTCTTAAAATAAAACTTAGACATAAAATTTTACCTAAAACATTTTTTTAATGGCCTAAACGTCATTCCCGGGTCAAAGAAAATTGTTGAGCAATAAGCTTTAAAATTTTATACGGATAAATCAGTAGGGCATGAGCGTTTTTTAACTATATTGAATTATTTGTGAAGTATGCATAGCATTTAGACATACTCGCCAATGCTTGGAACATACGTTCATAGAACAAAAAAAATATATTAAAAATTTGTCATCGTTTTTTTGTCATCACCAGGAAAGTGCATCAAATTAATTTTATATTTTTTTACTGCTATCCCTAAGTTATCATCGTGTAAAGCCGCCATTCCCTGTACGTAGTGAGTGCACGCGCTTGATAGTAACAGTGTTTAAATTTTGGAAATACAGGATAATATATAGTGAATACAGATTTGTCACAGTTTTCGTCATTCCCAGATAAATAATTTGCAAGGTAAATGTTGACTTTAATCGTTTATTGTTTTAAAATTATAATATGTGGTAGGAACGCTGTGTTCGATTTTGTTTTCCTTCTACCCTCAATTATAAATTGATAACATAAAAGCATTTTTTATCGAAATAGTCATTCCCAGTAGCGTCATTACCAGTAAATTGTAAAACCTGGAAATGATTTTTCACTGCTGGTAATGACTTATTTCATAGAAACTACTACTATGCAACCGTTGTTTAAAAACGATAAAGTGCCTATCTAGTATGGTATATGATAATAAATCGATGATAGCCGAGGCGGTTGAGGCGCCTGATCACCACCCGGAGGGTTGCGGGTTCGATCCCGCTTTAGCATGTTGCCACGGCACTCGCCTCGGTAAATAGCAACTCTGCCATTCAACACAACAAGCGGTCCCTGAGTTCTCCTGTTCTAAGCGGTATGAGCAACCGGAACCAACACCAGGTTGATATACCTATAAAGTGCCTATCCAGTAGTAAAAGTACAAATTTAACTATAAATTACAGGTAACTATGAATAAACAAAAAAAGCAGAAAGTAGTTTAGCGGATTATAAACGTAGGAAATATGCAGAAGTAGCAAAAGAGAAAGAAAGAAGTCGATATCAAAGCCAAAGAAAAGATGGAAAGGTAAAATCAATCAACGATTTATCAGAAAGGGAACAAAGGGCAAAGAGAAAGAAGTAGAAAGAAGCAGCAGAAAAATATAGACAAAAGAAAAAGGACCTGCAAAAGGAAATTGATGTATAAATAAATAAACGATCGTTCTTACCTTTACTATAGGCACTCATAGAAAAACTTTTAGCTTTTATTATTACAGGAAGGTCTGCCCGTCGCGGGCTCTTGCTCTATTATGTTTATCGAAAATAAAACATATACCACCGGTTTTTATTTTTTTTTCTTCAATGTACAGTTTTGACCTCGTTACAGTCTTATTATAGTATAGATAGATTTTTGTCCTATACAATATATTTCATGCCCATTAGAGTTCTAACACACATGAAACATACTTTAGAGAAAAATAATTATATTTATTTTTCCATACATATTTCTGTTACAAATAAATACTCAGTTTATTTAATGAAATTTGTGAAACATATAATTCGCACGATAAATTGTTATATTTAAAAATGCTTGTTAATAGATTAAGTGCTGTTTGTTTTACTCAATAATAAATATATAAAAGAAAGTGGTGTTAGTTACACTATTTATTACTCAAGAAGGGATGAACCGACCTGGATGAAAATTCTTGGAGGTAGCTTAGAACCAGGAAAAGGACATAGAATATACATCATCACGCTTTATATCGTAGGGGGTAAGCAGTAAAAAACATTCAGCACCATCCGTGCGAAGTCGGGGCGGACCACTAATATATAATAAAATAAAATAAATACCTCAGTCTAAAGTCAATAATTATAGCGACATTCATTAAATAATCATTGTGAAATATAAATTAATTTAATATGTTTGTTAATTATACACATATAAAATATATATATAAAAAAAAAACTTTCGCTCAGAAGCTACGTTCATTATTTCAGGCGAAACTAAACACTCCGCTCAGTAGATTCGTTGCTCAGTTGTGAATATAGTAGCTATACGTATACCTGTGTGTGATTGTTTTAGAGATGGAAGAAATTTTGAAAACTCGGTTAAGACTTTTCCATGAGAATCTTCAATCATGTATTGACACTGGTCAGCGTACTTTAGAAGACATTTACAGCAATCCTCAGGATGGTCATGATATTGAACTCGTACAATGTAAGTTACAATCCGCCATTGATCTACTTGTTTCGGAAATTTACAATAATTTTAAGATTGTCAGTCACTACTCCATCATCTGACGATATTGCCTTTTTTTGTTCAATAAGGGCATGCGTCATAGCGCAGTCAACAGCGCACGTGAGGCATGCCCTTAATGCATGCGCGATGACAGTTGAAAGCGGAGCGCGCGCTGTGTTGCAAGTTATCCGGTGTCGGGTGGATTTCTGTGCGTCATAGCGTTCAACAACAAGATGGTGGACGAAGAAAAAGATTTAACATTAAGTTTTTTTGAAGATTACAGAAGCTTTCCACAACTCTGGGATCCTAAAAATAAACTTTACACGAATAAAGTAAAGAGGAACGATGGTTTTTTTTTCTGGAATTTCTTATGACCAAGTAAGCTGCATATATTCCCCCAAGTAAAATATTGTCGTCGCACATGTTTCCAACAGAAACTCAAACTACGAATAAAGTATGGTGTTGGTTTCAATTAACGCATTCACTTATTGTAAGCGTCAATTGAAAGTTGAATAGAAAGATGAAGACGAAAGTTGAAGATGAAAAGGCACAGTGTGGACGTAGCTAATCAAAGCGGAGAAAAATGAGTTGCATATTCTGCGGAGACAATCATTACAACGTATATTTATATTTCGTATGTGGGAGCGCCGTACATACAAGTACCCTTGTCTGTGTGAGATAAACGTGCCGCGAAAGCGCGCGCGCCCGACTTTAGAAAAAATAAAAATTTAGCTATACTTTATGTAATACTACCTTACTCGTATCTGGCTGTTGAAGTTGTTTTTCAGATAACTAATGAGTATTTTGGGACCGAATATACTACTTTCAGATATATATTTTGTTCAGTTATCATGAAACAAAATACATGTTTCTCTTTTTTCTTACCGGGTTGGGTAAAATGCTATTTATTTATTTATTTTTGCAATTTTGTCGTTTTGTAAAAGTTGTATCATGCAGAGCGATAGTTCCACTATCTCAGGGAAAAAAACTACTTTTCGTTACATTGAAAAACTTATCGCAAAATTTGTAGAAAAGTCGCATAAAAACTCGGCACTTCGCCATTTTCGTAACTGGAATAAACTAACTTTTCCTAAGTATCTGGCAGTTATTTCTTGGCGAAAAGCAAGGTGGATCCAGATAATACTTTAACCTTGGTATAAAAATAGTAATTTAATCGTAATATAAGCATAAATATATCAAAAATAACAAAAAACCAGCGATAAAGAGGTTCAGTTAAGAGCTTATTCCATTTGCCTGAATTCAGACGTCCGACAGCCACAGAATCTGAATTCAGACTAGTGGAATAACGTTCAGAACGCTAGGCTTCCGATAAAGAGACAAATTTCGGCTCCTAGCTCACTACATTTTTTGTAGCTCCGTCTCAGGAAGGTGGAATAACGTTCAGACGATTTAGTCGCCTCGCGCCCGCCACAGCGAGGGGACGTGCCAAAATTTTTCATGCCTATGATTGAAATTACGTAAACAAAAAAAAGATAATAAAAGTTTTATAGCAGATATACATATGCTCACGCCATTAATTCCAGGGGTAGTTAGGTAGGTAGGGGTTCCATTTCATAGGGGTAGGCGGATATGTATAATTATATTCTTACATACATATATATACTCACGCTATTATTTCCGATTGGGGTAGGTAAATACGTTTTATCACATACATGCAAATTATATTATATTATTTATACTCACGCCATTACTTCCCATCGGAGGAGGCAGATACGTTTAATTACATACATACGCGCATATACTCACGCTTTTACTTCCGCTTGTGGTAAGCAGATAATTTTAATTGCATACATACATACTTAAACTCCCGCCATTTTTCCGTAAGGGGTAGGCAGATACGTATTGTTTCAAATATGCATACTTACACTCACGCCATCACTTCCCGTGGGGGTAGGCACAGGCGTATAATTACATACATGCATACATATACTCACGCCATTATTTCCCATTGGGGTAAGCAAATACGTTCAATCACATATATGCATACTTATACTAACGCCATTACCTCTCATTGGGGTAGGCTGAAACTATCGATCGCCACTTCGTACGACCCCGGCAAACTTTTTAATAAATATCTTTTATTTTTAAGTCATATAGGAGTTCCCGCCTATTTAATATTTTGTGTGAAATATGACGTAAAAATATTTGGAAAAGGTTGTGTACATGAATAGGATATATGTAAGTATAGTAGCGAAAGAGATATATAGACGCAATGTGTCGTCGTTTATTGAATGAGAGTGGGATAGTCCATAAGAGAGTTTGATAGAGAGCGTTTTAAAAAAAAGACGGGAGCAATTTCGTACGACCGCCCGCAAAAATCGCGCTCGCGAATGATTCAGAAACTGAAATCGGTGTAGTGGAATAACAAGCGTCTGTGGCCTTCTGCGGCAGTGACTGTGAAGGACCTCCGATTTCAGCAACGATAAAAGTGTAATGGAATAAGCTCTTTACCTTGTTTGGAAATATGCCAAAATAATGACTTTACTGTCTACGGAATGTAGTGATGCTTTTATAATAAAAAAGAATACCTCCACTTTGAACTGATCGTGATCACGCAGATTACTAATGTTTATATACAAAACAAGGTAGAAATAAATAAATAATTATCTCACTTTCGCTATAGCAAAATAATCAATGTTATACATGTGTGCGTGTATCTTTTTATCACTAAAGAGCTTATTCCATTTGCCTGAATTCAGACGTCCGACAGCCACAGAATCTGAATTCAGACTAGTGGAATAACGTTCAGAACGCTAGGCTTCCGATAAAGAGACAAATTTCGGCTCCTAGCTCACTACATTTTTTGTAGCTCCGTCTCAGGAAGGTGGAATAACGTTCAGACGATTTAGTCGCCTCGCGCCCGCCACAGCGAGGGGACGTGCCAAAATTTTTCATGCCTATGATTGAAATTACGTAAACAAAAAAAAGATAATAAAAGTTTTATAGCAGATATACATATGCTCACGCCATTAATTCCAGGGGTAGTTAGGTAGGTAGGGGTTCCATTTCATAGGGGTAGGCGGATATGTATAATTATATTCTTACATACATACATATACTCACGCTATTATTTCCGATTGGGGTAGGTAAATACGTTTTATCACATACATGCAAATTATATTATATTATTTATACTCACGCCATTACTTCCCATCGGAGGAGGCAGATACGTTTAATTACATACATACGCGCATATACTCACGCTTTTACTTCCGCTTGTGGTAAGCAGATAATTTTAATTGCATACATACATACTTAAACTCCCGCCATTTTTCCGTAAGGGGTAGGCAGATACGTATTGTTTCAAATATGCATACTTACACTCACGCCATCACTTCCCGTGGGGGTAGGCACAGGCGTATAATTACATACATGCATACATATACTCACGCCATTATTTCCCATTGGGATAAGCAAATACGTTCAATCACATATATGCATACTTATACTAACGCCATTACCTCTCATTGGGGTAGGCTGAAACTATCGATCGCCACTTCGTACGACCCCGGCAAACTTTTTAATAAATATGCTTTTATTTTTAAGTCATATAGGAGTTCCCGCCTATTTAATATTTTGTGTGAAATATGACGTAAAAATATTTGGAAAAGGTTGTGTACATGAATAGGATATATGTAAGTATAGTAGCGAAAGAGATATATAGACGCAATGTGTCGTCGTTTATTGAATGAGAGTGGGATAGTCCATAAGAGAGTTTGATAGAGAGCGTTTTAAAAAAAAGACGGGAGCAATTTCGTACGACCGCCCGCAAAAATCGCGCTCGCGAATGATTCAGAAACTGAAATCGGTGTAGTGGAATAACAAGCGTCTGTGGCCTTCTGCGGCAGTGACTGTGAAGGACCTCCGATTTCAGCAACGATAAAAGTGTAATGGAATAAGCTCTTTACCTTGTTTGGAAATATGCCAAAATAATGACTTTACTGTCTACGGAATGTAGTGATGCTTTTATAATAAAAAAGAATACCTCCACTTTGAACTGATCGTGATCACGCAGATTACTAATGTTTATATACAAAACAAGGTAGAAATAAATAAATAATTATCTCACTTTCGCTATAGCAAAATAATCAATGTTATACATGTGTGCGTGTATCTTTTTATCACTAAAGAGCTTATTCCATTTGCCTGAATTCAGACGTCCGACAGCCACAGAATCTGAATTCAGACTAGTGGAATAACGTTCAGAACGCTAGGCTTCCGATAAAGAGACAAATTTCGGCTCCTAGCTCACTACATTTTTTGTAGCTCCGTCTCAGGAAGGTGGAATAACGTTCAGACGATTTAGTCGCCTCGCGCCCGCCACAGCGAGGGGACGTGCCAAAATTTTTCATGCCTATGATTGAAATTACGTAAACAAAAAAAAGATAATAAAAGTTTTATAGCAGATATACATATGCTCACGCCATTAATTCCAGGGGTAGTTAGGTAGGTAGGGGTTCCATTTCATAGGGGTAGGCGGATATGTATAATTATATTCTTACATACATACATATACTCACGCTATTATTTCCGATTGGGGTAGGTAAATACGTTTTATCACATACATGCAAATTATATTATATTATTTATACTCACGCCATTACTTCCCATCGGAGGAGGCAGATACGTTTAATTACATACATACGCGCATATACTCACGCTTTTACTTCCGCTTGTGGTAAGCAGATAATTTTAATTGCATACATACATACTTAAACTCCCGCCATTTTTCCGTAAGGGGTAGGCAGATACGTATTGTTTCAAATATGCATACTTACACTCACGCCATCACTTCCCGTGGGGGTAGGCACAGGCGTATAATTACATACATGCATACATATACTCACGCCATTATTTCCCATTGGGGTAAGCAAATACGTTCAATCACATATATGCATACTTATACTAACGCCATTACCTCTCATTGGGGTAGGCTGAAACTATCGATCGCCACTTCGTACGACCCCGGCAAACTTTTTAATAAATATGCTTTTATTTTTAAGTCATATAGGAGTTCCCGCCTATTTAATATTTTGTGTGAAATATGACGTAAAAATATTTGGAAAAGGTTGTGTACATGAATAGGATATATGTAAGTATAGTAGCGAAAGAGATATATAGACGCAATGTGTCGTCGTTTATTGAATGAGAGTGGGATAGTCCATAAGAGAGTTTGATAGAGAGCGTTTTAAAAAAAAGACGGGAGCAATTTCGTACGACCGCCCGCAAAAATCGCGCTCGCGAATGATTCAGAAACTGAAATCGGTGTAGTGGAATAACAAGCGTCTGTGGCCTTCTGCGGCAGTGACTGTGAAGGACCTCCGATTTCAGCAACGATAAAAGTGTAATGGAATAAGCTCTTTACCTTGTTTGGAAATATGCCAAAATAATGACTTTACTGTCTACGGAATGTAGTGATGCTTTTATAATAAAAAAGAATACCTCCACTTTGAACTGATCGTGATCACGCAGATTACTAATGTTTATATACAAAACAAGGTAGAAATAAATAAATAATTATCTCACTTTCGCTATAGCAAAATAATCAATGTTATACATGTGTGCGTGTATCTTTTTATCACTAAAGAGCTTATTCCATTTGCCCGAATTCAGACGTCCGACAGCCACAGAATCTGAATTCAGACTAGTGGAATAACGTTCAGAACGCTAGGCTTCCGATAAAGAGACAAATTTCGGCTCCTAGCTCACTACATTTTTTGTAGCTCCGTCTCAGGAAGGTGGAATAACGTTCAGACGATTTAGTCGCCTCGCGCCCGCCACAGCGAGGGGACGTGCCAAAATTTTTCATGCCTATGATTGAAATTACGTAAACAAAAAAAAGATAATAAAAGTTTTATAGCAGATATACATATGCTCACGCCATTAATTCCAGGGGTAGTTAGGTAGGTAGGGGTTCCATTTCATAGGGGTAGGCGGATATGTATAATTATATTCTTACATACATACATATACTCACGCTATTATTTCCGATTGGGGTAGGTAAATACGTTTTATCACATACATGCAAATTATATTATATTATTTATACTCACGCCATTACTTCCCATCGGAGGAGGCAGATACGTTTAATTACATACATACGCGCATATACTCACGCTTTTACTTCCGCTTGTGGTAAGCAGATAATTTTAATTGCATACATACATACTTAAACTCCCGCCATTTTTCCGTAAGGGGTAGGCAGATACGTATTGTTTCAAATATGCATACTTACACTCACGCCATCACTTCCCGTGGGGGTAGGCACAGGCGTATAATTACATACATGCATACATATACTCACGCCATTATTTCCCATTGGGGTAAGCAAATACGTTCAATCACATATATGCATACTTATACTAACGCCATTACCTCTCATTGGGGTAGGCTGAAACTATCGATCGCCACTTCGTACGACCCCGGCAAACTTTTTAATAAATATGCTTTTATTTTTAAGTCATATAGGAGTTCCCGCCTATTTAATATTTTGTGTGAAATATGACGTAAAAATATTTGGAAAAGGTTGTGTACATGAATAGGATATATGTAAGTATAGTAGCGAAAGAGATATATAGACGCAATGTGTCGTCGTTTATTGAATGAGAGTGGGATAGTCCATAAGAGAGTTTGATAGAGAGCGTTTTAAAAAAAAGACGGGAGCAATTTCGTACGACCGCCCGCAAAAATCGCGCTCGCGAATGATTCAGAAACTGAAATCGGTGTAGTGGAATAACAAGCGTCTGTGGCCTTCTGCGGCAGTGACTGTGAAGGACCTCCGATTTCAGCAACGATAAAAGTGTAATGGAATAAGCTCTTAAGTATGTGGTGTCACGGATCCGTGTCATTATACAGGGTGTCATTTTTTGATAATAATGGATATGGTTCGGGCTAGTCATGATTTAATTTTATTCGGTAATTGATTGAAATAAAACTACATAAAATATATTTTTATAATTTTTATTGCATAGAAAATATAAGTAATTATTGAATTTATGTATTGCAAAATTTTACAATGTAATACATTAGTGGTTTTATAAACCTTTAGTGGTTTTCTGAACATCAATAACAGTTTTTTTCCTACCACTTATGAAGAAAGAGGAACGAACAATAAACTCCTTACTTTACAAATATTCTTGATCAGAAAATAAAACTTTAGAAATTAGTTGTAGAAAATATTGTTTTTTTCAGTAGACAATACTGCCGTAGCGGAATAGAATAGAAAACTCTTTATTCTCAAAAGGAAAAAAATATTACAAATATACAGTGTTAAATAAATAACAAAAATACAATTGGCGGTCTTATCACTAAAAGCGATCTCTTCCAGACAACCTTTGACTAGACAGGCAGACGAATAGACAGATCCAATGTTATTTGTTCGTAAAAACCTCATGTCGGGATTATTTCTAATAAACTCATCTTAATTTTCGGCTAATCAGGTGATTCAAGGCTGCAATATACTTCCAAACTGGGTTAAATCTTAGAAATTGAATTTGTGAGTTTACCCCCCCCGGGAATCGAACGCGAGAAAAAACGAGAAAACGGTGTTGTTAGTAGAAGTAACGGTAAGCCAAAATCCACACTCAGAACATCGAAAACTAAATTTGAAAAGGCTGTAGTTGAGAATGTGTCTGTCTGTCTGTCTGTTATCCAAACAACAGTCATTTTACCTTCTAGAGCGGAGGTCATAAAAATACAATATTATATAAATACAATACATAAAAATATACACATAAACATCATAAAAATGCAATATTATATAAATACAATACATAAAAATATACACATAAACATTTTTGGTAACATATTGTGATAAAAATACAATACATAAAAATATAGACATAAACTTTATATAAAATATACTTAATTACATACTATGATAGTCTTTCCAACATTGACCTATGCAAAGAAAAACATCGCACACTGCGCATACGATGTTGGTACTCGACCGTTTTTGGAGAGAAGTGCATCTGACACATCTACCCCTACGATATTTCTCCTGCTTTTTCGTGATTCGGTCACCTTCGGCGACCTCGCGATGCGTGGGGTAGTGCATCAGACTTGCATCCAGCCGGCGATTGGAAAGGTCAAATGCCGGCTGGATACTCCTTTCTCTCGGGCGAGTATCAACACCGTATTGCTGGCACAATTGTTCTGCCAGCGAATATCTAAAATTGCGGTGCGACATTTGTCTTTGCTGGCCAATGTTGGCTTTATATATAATATATGAATTCAATACACTTACATTTACTAAACGTCTAAATAATTTTATATACCATTTAAGACCTCTTTTTCTCTCCAGAAGGTAATTTGAGAGTTGTTGGTCTTTCAAGTCTACACCCCCCATAAAACTATTGTAGGTCTCAACTACAGCAGGTTTGAGGCAGGTTTGACCTGCTCTCTGACCTTGCACCATGTCAGAACTGTGGTAAGTCGAAATTGTGGTGACTAATCTGACGTCTTTCCACGCAACGACAGATACATCACCACAATGACGGCTTACCACTGTGCCCTTTGGCACACTTTTCTCACTTAGATCTTTGATGTCCTGAGGTGTCCCTTGTCTCCTTCGGTTCAACGTACCAACAACATCCGTTTTCTGGGATTTTAGAAACTTGGCCAAGGCTACTGAATTATAAAAATTGTCCATAAAAAGACAGTAGCCTTGGCCCAAGTATCCCGACATGAGATTTATTACCGTTTTAGCAGTCGATGAATTGAAGCCGAAAAATGGCAACGATGAAGTCGTTCCCTTACCAGTATAAACAACCGTTTTCAGGCAATATCCTGTTACCGCCTCGCAAAGTTCATAACTCTTAATTCCGAATCGTGCTGCTTTGGTTCGGATACACTGGATCCAACTCAAGGGTCCTTTCCAAAGCAGCAACGACTCGTCAATAGACAGTTCTCTGCGAGGCGAGTATATTGCCGGAAATTTTTGATTTATATGATCAAGGATCGGCTTTATTTTTGCCAGTTTTCGGTCTTCTCCTGCGCACAAATAATCATTGCCTGTGAAGTGCAGAAACCGCATGAGGAGCCAAAAACGGTCTATGGACATTAGTTTCCGGAATGCCGGCATTCCCAGCACTCCGGTATTCCAGTACTCCTCGACACGGCCTCTGCAACATACGCCCAACAAAAGGAAAATAGCCATGAGGCGGTAAATCTCACCCACCGAGGTTTCCACCCATTGGTTTAACCTCGAATGAGGTTTGATCCCCGCCTCGGAAGCCTCTTCGATGGTCTGTTGGGCGTACCTATTCGTCTCCCGAGTAATCATCGCCATGACCTCTGGGTCCCAAATTTGACGGAAAATGTCAATAGGACATGTTCCGGCAATTTCGGGACCCGACGGTTCGGCAAAGGTTTCGAAAGAGCCGGTGAACGTACCGAAGTCTGCCGACCAGACAATGCCCTCGGGAGGATCAGCGTTATCTTCATCCTCCTCCTCTTCCCGTCGAAGCTGTAGAAGTTCTTCGACGGTAACGCGATCCTCCTCGTTTTTACTGTCTGGGTCGACAGCAAATTCTTCCCCGGCTAGCTCCATGTCATAATCTTCATCCTATAGCAAGCATGCAAGTAAGCCCCAAAATAAAACAAATAATAAGAGCCTGCTTATGGCATGCGCGAGTTAATGTATGTAAAGTGTCATACGAAGCGACTAAGGAAAAGGGAAATTGCATAAAGGGGAGATAAATGGGCGATGCGGTTGAAATCCTTTTTTTACTATATTTTCTCCTCTAAATTCCCAAAAGCGGCTGAGGATTTCTTGATCCCACAGCTCTGGCTACCACTTTTCGAGATTTAAGCTGTAAGCAAATATAGCAGCATTATATCATTCATCAAGAGCCCGCAAAAGCTAGATATTACAGTTAAAATTATATTTTTTACATTACCACCCAGGAAGGTGCTGAGAGTAGGTCATCTTATATTTTCTAGATACGTATAATACAAAAAAACATACATTTTGTGTTGGGTCGTCCTCCGGGAAGAAACACCGTGGTTCAACATTTGATCCGACTTGGTAGGAACCAACCTCTATATTGTCTGGCTGCCAAACCTGAAAAAGTACAAATTAAAATATAGCAGGAGGATTTTACAAGACAAATAATGAATATGTAATTTTATAACACCTACACGAATACGCCCGGTGCCAGTTCTCTCGTATATAGGTTGGTTCCCATCGGTCCGCACACGGAGATTCCCATGTGGCATCCTCTCCACCTCCATCGCTACAATGAGAGGACGACCACTTGTTGAGGGTGGATCAGACATCTATAAAATAAATAAAATATATAGATAGATAGATAGATAAAACATTTATTTCCACAACTAAGACACACAAATTATAACAGCATAATCACATACATTACAAAAACAAAAGAACATTACAACACCAATTTTGTGTGTCACAGCAATGAAAATGGGATCCAACTCAGCGTTGAAATATATACCCAAAAACAATTATTGAAATTCACATAGTTACGAAATTTTCACATAGGATCAATGTTTATGATAAATTAAAAATAAAAACTAAATAAAAAATACAAAATAAAATAATATAGTAATCAACCAAACATACATTTTACACTTGACGAAAACCGTTATATACGATAGAAACATCCTGTAGTTTCACTAACTGGCAGTTGTTGTGCGAACACGGAATCCGCCATTTTAAATTGCATTACTGTGCGTGCTCATACAATACAACTACGATTCGAAAAAAAGTACGTTTAGCTAAATATTACAACAAAACATGTAAAAACTAATTGTTTATTTAGATTCATCATAAAATTTTCATCTAAGTTCATATTTAGTACTTGTGAATCGTAGACGCAATTATACCAAAACAATTGAATCAATATTCATATAATTTGGCCGTTGAGTAAACGGTTTTTTACAATGTGTATAATTCAAAAATGGCTAAGCAATGTGATAAGCTGAATTTAATTTAGTGTAAATTAGAATTGAAATTGCATAAAATATATAATTTACTTACGTTTTTATAGGAGATTCTTGCCAAAAAATTACACAGAAAACACGATTGTCGAGTTCGATACTGACGCCTTGAGGAGTGAGTTCAAAGTGAATTTAGTAACGGTTCAATTCAATTCAATTCAATTTATTTGCATGTCACAAGTTCTGTTGAACTAAATGATTGGTTTCTTTTTTTTCAGTCACTTGACTTACTACAATTTAAGTCCAATAGAAACTATGCCTTATTCTTTTTAACACAAAGTTTAAATTCAATAAAAGTGGCCCAAAAAAATCATGTCACGGATCCGTGCTTAAGCAGCTGACTGGTGATGTCACGGATCCGTGACACCACAGACGAAAGGTTAGGAAACTACTTGATAAATATTATGTATTTGTCCAATACAATATATTTCATGCCCATTAGAGTTCTAACACACATGAAACATACTTTAGAAAAAATAATTATATTTATTTGTCCATACATATTTCTGTTACAAATAAATTCTCAGTTTATTTAATGAAATTTGTGAAACATATAATTGGCACGATAAATTGTTATATTTAAAAATGCTTGTTAATAGATTAAGTGCTGTTTTTTTTACTCAATAATAAATATATAAAAGAAAGTGGTGTTAGTTACACTATTTATTACTCAAGAAGGGATGAACCGATCTAGATGAAAATTCTTGGAGTGGTAGCTTAGAACCAGGAAAAGGACATAGAATATACATCATCACGCTTTATATCGTAGGGGGTAAGCAGTAAAAAACATTCAGCACCATCCGTGCGAAGTCGGGGCGGACCACTAGTATATAATAAAATAAAATAAATACCTCAGTCTAAAGTCAATAATTATAGCGACATTGATTAAATAATCATTGCGGAATATATATTAATTTAATATGTTTGATAATTATACACATATAAAATATATATATATAACGTCGGAAGGGTAGATCGGCGTAGATTCATGATTCCTCAATCACAAATCAGACACAGAAATAAATAATCACAGCTTTTTTTTTTTCCAAATTTTTTCTAAGTCTTTTGACCATACATTTGAGGAAACTTTGGAGGCCCATATCTCTAAAACTACTTGAGATAGAGGAAAAGCCCAAGGCATCTAATTTGCTTATTTTAATACCCTCTGTCGACCCCAATGATCAAAAACGCAAAAAACGAATTTTTAAAAAAAAACTTTTTTTGAGGAAATTTTTTTAAGTCCTGCGCCCCCTTCGCTATACCTGCTAGCCATATTACGAAAATTTTCTAAGTCTTTTGACCATACATTTGAGGAAACTTTGGAGGCCCATATCTCTAAAACTACTTGAGATAGAGGAAAAGCCCAAGGCATCTAATTTGCTTATTTTTATACCCTCTGTCGACCCCAATGATCAAAAACGCGAAAAACGAATGTTTAAAAAAAAAATTTTTTTGAGGAAAATTTTCTAAGTCCCGTGCCCATAGTGCCCCCTTCGGTACACCCCAACCAACTTCGCCACTATTCACAAATTAACTAAGTACAAATTATATTGCGTTAACACCGATTAGAAACGTATGACGGTTCCGAGCACAACCGATCCACTCTTTGTCCATCGTCAGAATGATCCTTGCCCGAACTCCATCAGAGGGCGCACGATTACCTCGTGACCACACCCTTCCGCTTCTTACCACATAGTCAACTGAGTCAAATCAGCAACTCTATTAGGTATTACCGACACGTAGTCAATTCAGTAACTGTATTAGGTGCCGCCGACATGTAGTCAAATGAGCAACCATATTAGGTGCCGCCGACATATTTCCTACATGGTTGCACTCATTATCATATTCTGAGACAGAAGACATCCTAATTGTTCAACAGTGACAGAAGTAGCATTTTTCACGCACTCATTCATTCACGCACATAAACACACACACGCCCCCACACACTCACTCACACTCACACACACGCCCCCCCATACTCACTCACACACACTTTCTCTTAAACACTATACATCCAAGTAAAATAGTTTATATTTTTTTATTTTTTTTTTTCTATAAATCATTTTCCTAGTTCTGCTTATTTTGTATACTTTTTTAGTGTTAGGTTTTTCTTTAATAATTATGTTTGTGTATAATTTTAGTTTAGAAATCAATGTAAATATCGAGAAAGGCCACCCGCAATACAGGTTTTACCTAGTGCAGGGGCCATTGGAAAAATCGCTATGTAATTCAAAATGCGCAATAAACAATTTTATCATTTTTTATTTTATTATATATAAAAAAAAAACTTTCGCTCAGAAGCTACGTTCATTATTTCAGGCGAAACTAAACACTCCGCTCAGTAGATTCGTTGCTCAGTTATGAATATAGTAGCTATACGTATACCTGTGTGTGGTTGTTTTAGAGATGGAAGAAATTTTGAAAACTCGGTTAAGACTTTTCCATGAGAATCTTCAATCATGTATTGACACTGGTCAGCGTACTTTAGAAGACATTTACAGCAATCCTCAGGATGGTCATGATATTGAACTCGTACAATGTAAGTTACAATCCGCCATTGATCTACTTGTTTCGGAAATTTACAATAATTTTAAGATTGTCAGTCACTACTCCATCATCTGACGATATTGCTTTATATACTCAGACTCAGATTAAAGGCGAAGAATTAGTTTTGCAGAATTGATGGCTAAGGTTACCAACAAATCTCAAAAATCCGTTTATGTAGGTCCTAAAAGTGATCTCAATGTGACGAGTAAGTTACCTAAAATGGAATTGGCTAAGTTTAGTGGAGATGTTTTGAAATGGCACCAGTTTTGGGACCAATTTTCTTCAAATGTTGATAGTAGGAATATTTGCGATGTCGACAAACTTTTGTATCTACAATCCGTTTTACAAGGAGATGCAAAACGAGCTATCGACGGTCTGGATATTACTAACAAAAATTACGATATAGCGGCTGCCACTTTATAAGAAAGATTCGGTAAAGCAGGTACAATTATTGATGCTCATTACGCAGCAATTTATAGGATTAAACCCGCTGGCAAATCTGACAATGACTGTCGTCGCGTGTTCAACGAGATTCAGGGTCACCTACGAGTACTCAGCTCTTTGGGAGAGGATGTAAATCACAATCATCTTAGGGTGACGATAATGCCAAAAATTTCTGAAGACCTTATTTACGAATTAAGAATGAGAATGAAATCGGAGTCTGACACTATTGATGAGATAAGAAATCACATTGAGCAGATTATTTCAGTACGCGAGATGTCAACTAGGATGCAAGAGACATTTTTCCAAGATTCATCGAGTAAGATTAATACAGAAAAGGATAGGTTTACTTTAGAAACCCTACATGTCAATCATTTTAATCAGCCACCACAGAAAAGATCATTCTCTTCACGAAACAACGTTAAAAATGTTAGAGTAAAATATAGACATAATAACGATCGCAGAGGAAATTTTGACAGAAACAAAAGTGACAGGAAGAAATATGATGATACTAAGAAAAGACAACATTCTCAACAAGAAGAAATAAAAGAACCCCAATCGAAGCGGAGAAAAATGAGTTGCATATTCTGCGGAGACAATCATTACAACGATGAGTGCACAAAATTCAAATCTGTAGAAGAGAGAAAAAAGAAACTTGAAGGAAGATGTTTTAACTGCCTTGCGAAAGGTCATACATCTCGAGAATGCAAGTCTCATATAAAATGTTACCATTGTGGCAAATTTGGACTACATAACAGGGCATTATGTCCATCGAGGGGATCTCTAGAATAACGGTCCTACAGATGGCGTTGACATACTGTTAGGGAATGATTATTATTTCACGGCAATAAATGGAGAAAAGATAGAAGTTGCAGAAAATCTCTACCTTATAAATTATGTTTTTGGATGGGTCTGTCCGGGATGCTGTTTGACTAATAAGGATGTTAGCGCTGAAAAATGCCCAGATAAGCTTTCTATCCTTACATACCTTCAGTCGAATATAGAATGCAGCAGTTTTTTTTAACCCGACCTGCCATTAAAATTAGATGACATGAGAAGATTATGGGACCTTGAGTCAATAGGCATCACCGACTCTCCAAAGGCTTCTCGCGAAGAAGAAGCGATCAAGCAATTTAATGAAACTGCACAATTCTTTAATGGTCGTTATGAAGTTAAATGGCCTTGGATTGATTATCCACCAATTCTACCTTCAAATTTTGGTCTCGCATACGGCAGGCTGAGTGGTTTACTTAAAAGACTTGACTCTAATACCATAACAGCATACGACAAGATTATTCAGGGACAATAAGATTTAAGAATTATCGAAGTAGTGACCGAACCTGATAGATCCGTCGCGCACCCGGTGCATTACTTGCCTCACCACTGCGTTGCACAAATGAACAAATTGCATTTAGTTTACGATGCGTCATCCAAAACAAAGGGAAACCAAAGCCTAAACGAATGTTTATACCGTGGCCCTCTAATGCTTGAAGACCTAACTATACTTTTGATAAGATTCAGAGAGAATGAGATTGGATTAGTAGCAGACGTAGAAAAAGCATTTCTTCAAATTGGTCTACAGGATAAGGATCGCGACGTTACCAGATTTTTGTGGCTCAAAAACGTAAACCAAGCTATTAGTAACAACAATATCATCCATTTTAGATTTTGTAGGGTACCGTTTGGGGTAATATCAAGCCCATTTCTACTGCATGCCACAATTAGACACCATTTGAAAAAAAGAAACAAGTCCACGTATAAAATAATAGCTAAAGATCTCTATGTCGATAATCTTGTTACGAGTACTAAGTCCATGAATGAAGCTAATGTAATTTTCAGCGAAGCCAGATCTGCTTTTATGGATCTATCAATGAATCTTCGTCAGTGGAACTCCAATTCATTTGAATTTATGAATCAAGTGCCTGAACAGTTGAGAGATAAAAACGCTAAAAATATAAAGGTCTTGGGCTTAGATTGGAATTTAAAAAGGGATGAAATTATCTTGAGATTTGTTTCAAAAGTACTTGAAGTTGACACGAATGATATTTGTACAAAACGAGAAGTTCTTAGAGTTATGGCTTCTGTTTTTGATCCATGTGGATTCGCAGTCCCTTTTATTTTGGCAAGCAAGATATTCCTTCAAAGTCTTTGGTTGCAAAAGGTAGACTGGGACACAGAACTAACTAAAGAAAACTACGATGAGTGGCATGATTCTCAAATGGGTTTAGATCTTGTAAAGAATATCAAGTTACCGATATATTTTGCTACAAGGATCGGATATGCAACAAAAGACATAGAATTAAAATATGAACTACATGCTTTCACTGATTCTTCCTTACAAGCCTATGCTGTGGCGGTGTATATTCGTTGTGTAGGTGGTGAAAACATTGCGGTTAACTTTGTTATAGGAAAGTCGAGATTAGTGTTTAAAAAGGAACAGTCAGATCTCCAAATTCCGAAACTGGAGTTATTGGGGGCTCTGATTGGTAGTAGGCTGATAAAGAAAGTCAAGAAAGCTCTCAGAACTTCTATCTCAGCAACAACGTACCAATGGACCGACAGTGAAATCGTAGTCAGCTGGTGTGTTACAGAAAAACTCCTTCCCCCTTTTGTATCAGGACGCGTTGAAGAAATAAAAAGTGACTCCAGCTTAACCATCCGTCACGTTCCTTCTCAACTCAACCCAGCCGATGTCGCAACAAGAACAAATGCCTCAGCTGAAAGTTTAGAACGTCGGTTAAAGGGACCTGACTTTTTATATAACATCTCTTGTTCATGGCCCAAAATTGTCAAAGAAAGTTCAGATGTCTACGTTATAGCTCAGAGTATCTCGCCGGGGCAGGGCCCTTCGGAAGTAAATGTTGAAGAACATGTGCAGACTCAACTCAGTACAACAATTAAAGAAATCGAAGCAGTTGTCAGCTTAAGACCGCTTACAACCGTAGGAGAAGAATTGGAGCACGTTCTCACGACCGCAGATTTCTTACATCCCAACGGTCAAAGTTTTTTCAATTCTTCGGATAAAGAATTCATGAAAACTTCCACAGTGACGAAATCCGATTTAATTGAGGGATGGAAACGGGTTCAACATATACTAAAAGAATATGTGGAAATGTTCTCCAATCAATACTTGACCAGTCTCAGGGAGCGTAAAAGTAAACATTGTCAGTCAAGAAACGCAGTCAATATACCCCCTAGAGTCGGGGACGTTGTTCAAGTGAAAGACGATAAAAATCGAGCGTTTCGGAAAGTCGGAAAGATAACAGCTGTGATAAAGGGTGCTGATAATAACATTAGAGTAGCTAAAGTGACAATATCACCAAATGAGACTCTGACTATCTACTTGAGTTATCGGACGATACTCCTCAACAATAATATCCAGTGCAAACCTCAGAACCTAACACAGATTCTTCTCACTCAGAAGACTCAACTCAGATCTCGGAACCGAGTAATAACAACGACGTAGACACAAGCACACAGGTTACTAGCAAAGCAACTGAGCTCGATCTAATCAGAGAAACCGAACGCCCAACGCTCCGACGTCAGTCAGCTCAGCGGGCCAGAGACAAACTCCGACAATGGACATCTCAGCTCTTCAGCAGGCTTCAATTTAGTTAAATCAGACACAATTTTATTCGATCAGTTACAAATTATTATCTGTAATCAATAAAAGCAGTCCTCAATCAGATATTTTGTTTCTATTATATTTGCCTTCCTCGGGCGGGGAGTGTCGCGAAAGTAGTATCGCGATTCCTTTTTTTGCGCTAGTTGAATGTTACGGGGAAGCCCTCAATAGTATGGACCCAGTGCAGAATGTAGTTCATATATTAGTAGGGAATACCCTTGAAACCCGTGCGTCCTACAATTCGATGTTATAAGGGGCTTCCCGACGATACGATTTCCCCATCGCAGACACTACCCGGACCAAAAAGGGCGAAAACAGAGGACCGACAAACTTCATCCACACGCGGAAGCTACGCAACGGCAGCGAAAGGCCATGCAGCCGAACTAAGCATGGCAATCTGCGTTAATCCGCCCCGAGACCTAACCCCAAGCGAAGGTGAATGGATAAAGGACACTCTGTCAAACCTGATCTTCGATTGCGAGGACACGATCCTACCAGAGTTCCAAGGCTTTCCTGTAATCATCGACGGAGCATTGAGAATCTGGTGCAAAAATGACAATGCCAAGAAGTGGCTAGAGACAAACATCAAAAAGATGAAGTGGCCAAAGGAGACAGAGACGTTGGTAGCGGTCAAACAGGCTGAAGTTCCGACTCGGATACGGTGCGTACTGTTTGTCCCCAACTTTACTGGGGACCTAGCCCGACTGAACAAAGTCCTGATTGGCCAAAACCAACAGTACGATGTCAAAAAGTGGCACCTACAAGAGGCCATAACATCAACAGAAGGTAAGTGGATTGGCACATACCTCACCCTCCACCTACCCCCTGAAGAAGTAGACAAACTGGTAAAGGAGGGAAGGAAAGTGTCCTTTCTCCTGGGCACAATATACATACGATTCCTGAACAAGGGCGTACTGTCAGATAAACCTCCAGAACCCGAGACTGAGACCAGACCTAACATGGACAAAGAAACCACCAACATGGAGACAGACGAAATTAAATTAACTGACACCGAGATACTGTCACTCCAATACGAAACGGAGAGGATGGCCAAGATGGCCTTAGAACAGAGCCAAAGAGCGGAGAGTTGGCTTCTCAGATCATCTCCCAGACCAGACGACGACAACCAGACTGAGACGGCAGGAGTCGACCTAAACAGTGATGTCCTCTCAGAATAATAACAAGAATGAAACACCAGACGACAATGGCCCACATCAGCAGATTTATAGGGCCATAAGTAACAAAAACAATAATAATAATAAAATAAAAATAATACAAGCAAATCTCATGCATAGCCGAACGGCAACATCGATTATGAGAAGAATACTTGAAACAAATAATAACACTATCGCACTCATCCAAGAACCATGGGTACGAGATAACAGAATCTGCGGCCTCAGCAACATTGGAGGTAAGCTCATCCTAGACACAACAATATCAGACACATCAAGGACCTGTATATATGTTCCTAAACACTATAACACCACACCCTTATCTCAATTCTGCTCCAGAGACCTAACGGCAATCAACCTGACGATCAAAAACGAAGAAGAGGACACCAAAGACATCATACTAGCCTCAGTCTACATGCCTGGGGACGACGAAAACTGCCCACCTACAGAAATGACTGAACTGGTAAACCACACAGACATACACAACCTTGAAATCATACTTGGCGCAGACACCAATGCCCATCACCCCATGTGGGGTTCCCCTGATTCTAACAAAAGAGGAGAATCTCTCTCACTCTACTTACTCACAACTAACCTAAATATACTTAACGTAGGGTCAGAACCTACCTGGGTAACGTCCCGGGGTCAAACTAGAATAGATGCCACATTTGCCACCAATCTAGCTTACACAATGACAACCGATTGGGTAGTATCAAAAGAACTAACTTGCTCTGATCACAGGTGGATACGATTCAATCTAAACTGCAACATCGAACCACCAGAACCACGACGTAATCCACGGCGGACTGACACTACCATGTTCAAGAGCCTCGTGGAAAAGGAACTCCAAAATCACGAATGCAAGGTAATGAAAGAAGACACTAACCAAATAGACACAAATGTAAGTATTCTTAAAAATGCTTTAATTAACTCATACAATATCAGTTGTCCGTTAAAACAGGTAACCAACAAAAAACGAAACAAATGGTGGAACCCCAAACTAGCCCGACAAAAAGAAGAACTAAGAAAATTCTTCAACATAGCAAAAAACTCAAGACAAAAATCAGACTGGGAAATTTTCAGAAAAGCAAGGAAACAATTCACAGAAACAATCGAATCCAACAATGAAGCCAATAGGGTAAGAAAAATACTATCGACAAACGACAGGAATATTCTGGGCACACTCAAAAGAAGAGACAATACCTACACAAAATCGGACCAGGAAACATGCACAGAACTCCTCGAAACACACTTTCCCAACTGCAAAATAGCAAACGAAACCAAATGGGAAAAACCTATAACAAACCCCACGCAAACTGACTGGACACTAGCCAACAAGATAACCACTAAAGACCGCATTAAATGGGCCATAAACACCTTCGAACCATACAAATCCCCTGGCTTAGATGGTATAATACCTGCCTTCATGCAATGGGCTGAGAACAGCGTCATCCCATGGCTTCAGGACATCTTTGCGGCATGTCTAGCCCACCAATATATTCCCATACAATGGAGAGAAGTAAGAGCCACATTTATACCTAAACCAGGAAAAACAGACTATACCCAAGCCAAATCATTCAGACCCATAAGTCTGTCATGCTTTATGCTGAAGACACTAGAACGACTATGTGACCGACATATTAGAGACGGCCCACTCAAAGCCAAGCCACTTCATAAATACCAACACGCATATACCACAGGCAAATCGACAGAAACAGCACTACACTACGTAGTAGCAAAGATCGAAATAGCCATGAGCCAGAAAATGATGACACTAGCTGTGCTAATAGATATTGAAGGAGCCTTCGACAAAACTGCATTCCAAAGCATAAAAAATGCACTAGAAAGATACAATATCGATCTTACTCTAAGTGGCTGGATTGGAAATATGCTAGGACAAAGAGCCGTTCAAGTAGCTCTAAACGAAGCCACCAGAGCAAGAGTCATGAGAGGATGCCCCCAAGGAGGAGTACTATCCCCACTCTTGTGGAATATGGTGGTAGACGAACTTATACGTCGACTGAACAACAAAGGATACTATGCAATAGGATATGCAGACGACATAGCCATCCTCATAGACGACGGTCCAAACGAGAAAATAATATCAAATCAGATGAGCCAAGCACTGAAAATCGTAGAAACTTGGTGCAAAGAACAACAATTAAGTGTAAACGCCAATAAAACGGACATGATCCTATTCACAAGAAAAACCAAAATAAATTTCGACAACCCACCAACACTCTTCGGGACAACACTCAAACTATCGAACGAAGTAAAATACCTAGGAATCACCCTAGATAGCAAACTCAACTGGAGTAAACACGTGGATAGAACGATAACTAAAGCCACCATTGCATTATGGCAATGTAAAAAGATACTAGGGAAAAACTGGGGACTTCATCCCCGGATCACACACTGGCTATACACCACAATTATAAGACCAATTATCTCTTACGGAGCACTAGTATGGTGGCCCAGAACCGTACAAAGCACCTGCCAAAAAACCCTGGAAAAAATGCAACGGGCAGCCTGCATAGCCATAACAGGAGCCATGAAGACAACACCTACGGCAGCCCTCCAAGCAATGTTAAACCTACCACCGCTACATCTATACATTCAACAAGAGGCAGCAATAACAGCCATACGACTTGAAACAAACAAAATGCTACGCAAAGACTGCAGAATAAAGCACACAACAATAAAAACAGAAGCCTACCAATATCAACCTATGATAGAAGGACCATGCGACAAAATAAAGAAGAATTACATCTTTAATAAACAATACGAAGTACTACTACATGAAGAACAAAAAGACTACTCCAAATCCAATGAATTACGGATATATACAGATGGATCAAAGACAAAAGAGGGAACAGGGGCAGGAGCCTTCTCACATGACCTCAACATCAAAACATTCAAAACACTAGGCCAATACAACACAGTATATCAAGCAGAATGCATCGGAATACTGCTAGCCGCCACAGCCATACTGGAAAGAAAGGTAAACACCACAAATATCAAGATATTCTCAGACAGCAAAGCGGTACTGCAAGCACTGAAGAGCAACACCACAAATAATGGACTAATCCTACAATGCCATCGAACATTAGAGGAAGTCACTGAAACAAATGAAGTCACACTACAATGGATAAAAGGACACAGCAATTCGCTAGGAAACGATGCAGCTGACGAGCTAGCTCGTAGAGGATCCCACAACAAAATAGAAGGACCAGAACCAATTCTACCAATTCCCTTCAACCAATACCGCACCTGGTTGAGGCAACGCACACAAGAACAACACAACTCTCTCTGGCGTGAAATGACTGAATGCCGCCAGTCAAAAGAAGCGATGCCGGACATAGATAAAAGACTAACAAGAAGACTACTTCAACTAAACAGGAGAAGCCTAAGAATGATAACAGGAATCATCACTGGTCACTGCTCATTGAACAAACACTTTCACAACATCGGTATAACGGACAGCCCTCTGTGCAGAGCATGCATGGAGGCCGAGGAGACAGTAAATCATGTCATGTTTGAGTGCCAGGCTCTAAACAGCCCGTACTCAAAAGATAGGACAAGAACAGGTAGTACAAAAAACTTTTTAAAAGACTTAGGACAACTCGAAAGATTTTGGACAGAGTTAGGGTGGATTGAGTGAGACGGCCAGGGCCCACGTAAAAAAGTTCCATTAGTGAGCTATGTGCGGAAACCAAACTACTAATCTATCTATCTAAGGGGCTTCCCGCTGGGGAATTTACCTTACCTGCGAGGCGAACCTCGCCACCGAGCAGTCGACGAGTAGACGCTACGGAGTGCACTTGCTTTCGTTAGAAATCAGGTGAGTTTTTATGAATCTTTTTACTTTAAACCTTTAAACATTGTATTTTTAATTTTGTGTTTTTATTGTGTGATTTAACAGTTTCACGTACTTACTTATTGTAAGCCCATACAATTTAAGTGTGATGTGTGTCTCGATTAATCTACTTATATCTTACAAAATATGATGGAAACGTATACATTGGTTCATTATTTACCTGAAAACTGTCATCTGATCAGCAAAGCCATATATCTCAGTTTATGTTACATAGCCTCGTCTAATGAAATGTTTCGTAGTTGTTTTGCTCAGTGATAAGTTCAGTGATAGGCTCAGTGGTTGGCTCAGTAATTGGGTCAATGATTAACTCAGTGTTAAGCTCAGTAATTTTGTCAGTGATTAGCTCAGTGCTAAGCTCAGTAATTGGGTCAATGATTAACTCAGTGTTAAGCTCAGTGATAGGCTCAGTGGTTGGCTCAGTAATTGGGTCAGTGATTAGCTCAGTGGTTGGCTCAGTAATTGGGTCAGTGATTAGCTCAGTGATAGGCTCAGTGGTTGGCTCAGTTATTAGCTCAGTGATAGGCTCAGTGGTTGGTTCAGTGATTGGGTCAGTGACTAGCTCAGTGCTAGGCTCAGTAATTTGCTCAGGCTCAGAGTTAATGTTCTGCCAACACGTGCGTGGTACGGGGTCGCTATAAGGGGAGGTGGAGGCGACTGCTCAGCTCAGCTCAGTTCAGGCACTACGTAGTTTTCAACTTAGTGCAAGTATGTTCCAGTTAGTGCGCTACAGTATTAGCGATGGCATTGCAAGTGTATACGCAGTTAATTATATGATAATTTATGATGAATTGTATGATCAACTGATCACAGTGAAGGCTATTTCTCAGTTTGACTCAGTTTATGCATGGTGCAACTCTCAGTTCAGTATAAGTATGTTCAAGTTAGCACGCTGTAGTATTAGATAGCGATGGCAATGCATATAATTGTAAACTCAGTCAATGACGTTGTTTGTTTAGCTAATCAATGCGTGATTGAATCTCACTAATTTCCAACTCGTTCTTAGATACATACTGCAATGCAACTATTAGTATCGTCTATACATAACACAGTGAATGTACCTATACCTAGACACGCAACAGCGTGTCGTGCCTAACCTAACGTTCTTGGCACATTGAATACATCGTTTCTCGTGCGATCACCGAAGTAAAGCAACGTCAGGCGCTGTCAGTACTCGGATGGGTGACCGCCTGGACTACTACGACTAATGATTTTTTTTTCTTTTCGCCACGTCTGCATCATGGTTTGGCGACAGGTCACTCATGAAGAGACGATTCTGTTGGTACCTCTTTACCCTTTCAGAATATCGCCTAATTCGCTTACCCCAAGCAGCGATCTTCTGCTTCAGATCATCGATGCGCTCCACCAGTCTACAGGCAAACTCCGGTGAGTTGTCAAAGACATTCTCACCAGGGAATGCCTCCCTGACGAAGCGCACCACCCTCGGCCTATTGTTGCCTGATCTGAAGCTGGTCAGTTTGCCGATGAGGACCCTGGCCCTTGTGATACAGCTTTCAATTCGCCTCATCCAGGCTGGTCTAGTTCTAGTCCTAGGACTAGTACTGCCAGCCTGGCGGGAGCCGCCAGCTCTTGTTGGCGGCATCCTGACGCCGCCAATTTGACAAGCTGTCATTGCGGCGCCAAAGAGAATTGAATCCGTATCCCAAAAGTCCATGCTGCTCTCTTAAAATGAGGGCAGCATGTTATTGACGGCCTCAACGACGTCCCGAACCTTGATGCTGAGAGGAACTCGGGGCAGCCTTGGCCTCCTTTCGAGAGGCACTTGGCGATATTCCAGCTCCTAGGATCGTCTCTTCGAGTGCGCTCCTCACCAAATCCAAATCCAGGGAGACTGTTCCCCAATCGCTTTCCGCACCACCCACATCCGGCAGGTTAGCCATTGGCTCCCTCCGTACTTCCCGTTCAGGGACTGGAGAGAGAACCTGCAAAGGTGGTTCTTCGTCTAGCGGGGGAACAGCCTCGCGTCGCAATTGTTCAAGTTCGGTAGTGCTAAAAAGTTCTGAGCGCTGTATGTACCGAACTCGATCCGCCAGGTTTTGTTCTGTGACGGTCAAATTGGGCTCCAGCCGCAGAAATTCGCGGTACATTGCCGCCCGTCCAGTTCTTGAACCCGCGACCCTAATATAGGCCCGCATGGCATTCCTATTAATTTCGACCGTCCATGCCATGCGGCGCCTTGTTCCACCAGCGGCGGGCACCGATTGCTGGGACTGAGTTGCCCCAGTCCCAATAGATGCCAAGCCATCTGGTGGCATTATTTTAATATTTGAAAGAGATAAGGGTAGACGGAAGAAATAAAGTATCGTGGGCTGGTACATACATACATATACTCACGGCTATATTTCCCTAGAAGGGGTAGCCAGAGCTAAGGAATTATAAATTCCTCAGCCACACTTTTGGAAGTTGAGTGGGGAAAAGATGGTAAAAATAAAGGTTTTTGGTGATGGGTCTCCAACCGCATCGCCCAAAAATCCAATAAAAAGCCCCAATACCCTTAGTCGCCTCTTACGACACCCGTGGGTAGAAAGGGGTAGCGACATTCTAAGCCGGCACTACACGGCAAACTACGTGGCCGGTACTACGTGGGCTGGTCTGGTCGGTAAAGTACCGCACTGCTTAAAAACCCCCGTACTTTTAGTCGCCACTAAGACAACCATGGGTAGAAAACGGTAGTGTCATTCTAAGACGGCACTAGACACACTTAGTATTTTCTAAGTAAGCATAAAAACAAATTATAAATTGGTACACAGCAGTGTTTACTGGCCCGAATATATTTGCTGTTCCCACAAAAGTGTTGATTTAATTTTTACGTGGCTTGTGTTTAAAGAACAGTTAAAACACGATAAATCGATAAATGATCATTTATTGTGTTTCAGAACCTGTCAATTTTAATTGTGTTTATTTGATAACTTCTCGCTCCGCTTTGCTTGTCTCTAATCGCGTAGTATTGAGTACTGATCAATTATGACAAGCAAAACCACAATGAACTCTGGATCACATTTAAATAGCTGCCTTTAATATATGTACATACATACATATACTCACGGCTGTGAATCTCTAAAAGGGGTAGCCAGAGCTAAGGAATTAGAAACTCCTCAGCCACTTTTGGAAAGCTGAGTGGGGTAAAGATGGTAAAATAAAGGTAATTGGTGATGGGTCTCCAACCGCATCGCCCAAAAGTCTCTTAAAAGCCCCAATACCGTTAGACGCCTCTTACGTACACCCACCGGCAGAAATAGGGTAGTGCTATTCTAAGCCGACACTACACAGCAATTAATATATGTATGTATGCATCATAATAATATGAAATAAATTAAGAATAAGACATAATTATAAATAAAACGCAAAATAAATTATAAAATTTAATTTCTTTAAAACTAAATGCATTAAGTCTTATAACAATTAGCTATCTTCACTGCGGCGGATAATAGGGGCGTTGAGGCGGAGGGGCGCGGTGAATAGGGGGGTAATAATTGGGAGGGGGAACCGATACACCAAATGGAGGATGTTCAGAATAAACCATCGGGGGTGGGGGTCTGGTAATTGGAGGGGGTAAAGGTGGTGGGGGAAATGCCACGTTACCATAGTACGAAAATCTCGGAGGCTCTATGGGAGGTATCGGTAGAGAATCACCGTTCTTTATTGGAGTAGCTAGTCTTGGCGGTGGAGCAGGGATGGGAGCAGGGGCAAGGGCAGGAGCAGGGGCTGGGGCCGGGGTAGGGGCAGGGGCAGGGGCAGGGGCAGAAACAATGGCGGGAATGGGAGCAGAGGGCTGCGTGGGGATCGGCTTTGGGGCAGGGGCAGAACTGGGCGGGGGAGATTCACCATTTGAAGGCTGTGTCTGTATCGAGTACAGATCTAGTACCTGTAAAGAATAAAAGCTTTATTTATTATACTAGTGTAAAACAAAAAGCTTATATTCGATTAATGTTAATAGGTATTCTGTAGCAAAAAATAAATTTATGATTGTTTCCAAAAGTTGTTTTTTAAATATAAGCCTGGGTGGCTTAGTTGGAATAAACATCGCATATGATTCAGACGGGCGTGGGTTCAAATCCTGATCCCGGCATACACGGCTGCGTCTTTTCATAAGTCATATGTTTAGATTATTTATAAAGGTTTTTTACAGTAAGGAACAAAATTTTAAAAATAACAACATGGCTTCATTGTGTAGTGTTTTGTCCTCTAAAGGGTTGGTATAACATATTTGGCTGTTGATGATGGGAGAATTAGATGACGTTCTACATGGGGTTTGTATTTAACTAAAGGATTCAAAGATCATGAGGCTTGAAACACATCACCAATAATAACTTATTTAACCATCTTTCCCCCACTTAACTTCCAAAAGTGAGATAGACTTGTTATTTCCCGCTGGCTTGGGCTTCAAAGCTGTAAGAAAGATACTTCTAAAAAACTTCACTAACCTATGCAGCCTACCCAGCTGTGTAGTGTTGGCTTAGACTAGCACTACCCCATTTCTTCCAGCGGGTGTACGTAAGAGGCGACTAACAGTATTGGGGCTTTTAAGGGGTTTTTAGGCGATGCGGTTGGAGACCCATCACTAACAACCTTAATTTCACCATTTTTTCCCCACGCAACTTCAAAAGTGTCTCAGGAATTTCTAATTTCCTAACTCTGGCTACCCCTTCAAGGGATTTATAACCGTGAGTATATATATGTATGTATGTTCACTAACCTGATGACAGATATCTTCAAGGAGTTCCAATGTGATGTCTTCCACAAACATGTCCCACCAGGCGGTGTGTTTGGGATTCCGACCGTTCCAGTCTGTCACCTCGAACTTGCTGAGTTTGCCGGCCAGAAACATCAGTGCTACTGCTATCACCTCTGGCTCCCATTGGAGACATAATGTTGTACATAAACTGAAATTATAAAACTAAGTTATTTTTCGTAGACTCCAATTTAAAAGTTCAAGCTGTATATCCCCGAAGGGTTGGCAGATGTACTAATAATTCTAAACATCATGTCACATTATGGTCACCTTGTGTTCATATGCTCACGTTTTCCTTAGACAGTGTACTAATGTGCACCACAATGAGCAGACCTATCACCAATTTATACAAACACACATAGCCATGTGAGTATTTTCACTATGTTTTCCCTCACTGTTAACAACCATGATAGATTAATCACACACATGACTTCAGAAGGCACATTGGTGAAGGGCAAGACTTGGGAATTGATCCCACTGAATTGAGTTGAATGGTGGGTGTTCTTTTCACTAGGTTCCCACAGTTATTTTTAGGCTTTTTTAAAACCTATTATTTTATAATTTAAATCTTTTTGTTCATGAAAACCTCATGTGGGGATTATTATTAATAAATAAAGGAAAGAAAAATCTCGACACAGGTGGGAATCGAACCCGCGACGGGGCGCATACCCGAGGTCGCGGGTTCGATTCCCACCTGTGTCGAGATTTTTCTTTCCTTTATTTATTACCTATTATTTTAGTCATGTCTGTCTTATTGTCCATGAGTCACATTATTTCCAATCTATTAAGAATATGTGGTTGAGAATTACCATAGCCTTTAAAAAGACATTGAGTTTTCTTAAACCATAGCATAAGCATAATAAATAAGCATAAACGTTCACGCCGAATATCCCCAAAGGGGTTGGCAGAGATACTAATACTTCTGAACATCATGTGACTTTGTCACCTGGTGTTCAGAGTACCCACGTTTTGCATGGACAGTGTACTTACGTGATAGGGGGCAGGATTAACAACCATGATAAATTAACCACACATATGTCTTTAGAAAAGACAAATTGGTGTAGGCCCGACCCAGGATTTGAACACTAGTTGTTTGCACGATAACCGAGTGTTCTACCCACTGGGCTATCACGGTCTTAAACCATATATATAAAAAAACAATAGTTAAAATAAACTAGAAAATAATAGATATAAACTTTTAAAGTGGTAAAATGTGGCCCCCCCTCATACTTTTGAAATAAGAAAAGTGATGAATAAAAATAAAATGTATATTGTAGATATCAATAAAAACTAACAATGATAGTTGGTTTTAACAAAATATTGCAGTAGTTTTTGAGATATAATATAATAAATTTTGTAAAACTGCAAATGTTAATTTGTATTTTATACAAGTATTATGAAAAACAAAGATAAGATTGTATTTTCATTCTGGCTCAAAAAACTACATATTATTTTTGATGTATTGCTTGACTCACAAGTCTAACTCGCACTTGGCTATTTCTTAAAAAAAGATATTACAATTAGAGATGCACCAAAATTTGTTACACATTCGGTGTCACTGAAGTTCAGCAGATACGATACAGCAGTGAAGTTACCAAGATTCGGATACAGCCAAATTTTGGTCAAATTTGCCAGATTTAACCGAAATTTGGTAAATAAATTATGAAATGCTAAGTAGAATTAAATTAAATTTAAAAGAAAATGTAGATGTCAATATATATAAGTAAATAAATAGCTGTGTGAGTTGAATTTTGGTGTTCGCTTTTGATATTATTTATGTAACAAAAGAATATCCACTATAATTATATTAACACTAATTGCAATTAAGATTAATTATATAAACAATACTATTACTTCCTGTTCTTTTTTTTAAGCATTATATAGAAAAACACTTAAATTTTGTTAAGGAAACAAATCTTTATTTTTGAAGATAGCACATAAAATCTTCTAACAGTTGTCCAGCGTATAATAATAATAATAAAACCTTTTATTCTTAACAAGTATTGCATTGTAATAACAGTCTAGTCAGAAAAAAATATTTAGAAATTTCTGAATTTATATATCAGATTCTTGATTTTAACTTCAACATTATTATCTTTTTATAATGTACAATAAAAAAGTCTACTTTGTTACTATTTACAATAGATTATGTTTCTCAGCTCTGTGCAATTCAGTATTATTACATTTTATAATAAAATACATACATAAATATACTCACAGATATAAATTCCTGGAAGGGATAGCCAGAGCTGCAGAGTAAGAAATTCCTCAGACACTTTTGTAAGTTGAGGGGGAAAAGATAGTGAAATGAAGGTCTCCAACTGCATCACCCAAAATTCCCTAAAGAAGCTCCAATATCCTTAGTCCCCTCTTACAATCACCCATGGAAATAAATTAGAGGTAACTAAGTCAACACTACAGAGCACAAATAGTAAATCTTTATTGCTCATCATAGAACATTTGACAGACATAGAAACTGGCCATGTTAACACTTTAAGCAATATTTTGGAGACAACCTTTTGGAGTTTAAGATTAGCAAATTAATGGTATTGTTAGGTGGGTGTACAATACATAGGGTAAGAATAGCTGTAGTATGCTTATATAAAAAAGGATATAATAAGAAAAATTATAACTTATATTTAATTATTTAACCCATCCACTTAATTATCTATAACAAGTTGGTAGAACTCACCTATCGTTGACAAAGGTCCAAGCCATCTGCACCATTTTCTGCAATTTTGCTTTGTCCCCCTTTAAGCACTTAGCATATTTCAATAGATATCCATAGGGATGTTCTACTTGGAGATCAAACTTTATAGTTTGAAGGAGAATCCGTTCTAGGGTCATCACTTCTTCTTTAGGATCCTCACCAAAACTTGAGAACTTTTGCTCAGTTAGTAAGGACTTGGCTACTTTTATTATATCTTTGCACTTCTTTGGCGTTTCCTCAACCTTTCCCGCCAGAAATAAACAGCAGCAGGCGGTAATGTATCTCGGAAATGTTCTAAACGAGTGAAACATATAAAATCTATGAAAATAAACAACACCAGTCGCCACTGTATTATAACCTAAGTCCATCTTGGAACCAGTATCTATAATAAACCGCGCACCCTCCTTCCGATATCGGTTTTCCGTCTCATTATTTATACCATCTTGAAAAGACGGAGTATTTTGTAAATCTTTTTTATCGTAATACCAATAAGGCATTTTAAAAATTAATTTTAAGATCAATTTTACAGTCAGACATACACAAATTATCACAGAATAGAAACTGGAAGGAACGAAACAAAAACAAACCAAAGAGTAGATATACATTAAAATTAGAAGAGAAAGAAATCACTTTCATATGCTAATAGTACCCATGAAAATAAATGGTGTGTATTGTATCGGTTGTATCCATACTGCAGATATTTTATTTTATTTATGAGTACCTTGTATCGTGTAGCAACCGTGATAGCCCAGTGGGTAGAACACTCGGTTATCGTGCAAACGACTAATGTTCAAATCCTGGGTCGGGCCTACACCAATTTGTCTTTTCTAAAGACATATGTGTGGTTAATTTATCATGGTTGTTAACGGTGAGGAAAAACATCGTGAGGAAACCCACATGGCTGAGTTGTACTTAGTCATGTGACAGTGAATTCATACAAAACGGCGATAGGCTTGCCCCCTATCACGTGAGTACACTGTCCATGCAAAACGTGGGTACTCTGAACACCAGGTGACAAAGTCACGTGATGTTCAGAAGTATTAGTACCTCTGCCAACCCCTTCGGGGATATTCGGCGTGTACGTTTATGCTTATTATGCTTATGCTTGTATCGTGTAGTATCTTGGAATTAATGACTCTTTAATACAGTTTTTTTACATCATAAAATATTTCACAGACATAGAAACTGGCCATCTTAACACTTATTGGAGTGTAAGGTTAGCAAATTAATGGTAATGTTAGGTGGGTGTACAATACATAGAGGAAGAATAGCTGTAGTATGCTTATATAAAAAAAGATATAATAAGAAAAATTATTACTTACATTTAATTAATTATCGCCAATTGTACCTCACTGTAAACTGTTTGATCATATTATTACTTTTGTAAATTTGTGTTTGATGTGCAATAAAGTGTTATTCTATTCTATTCTATTCTATTCTAATTAACCCATCCTTCCATCTTGGAATTAATAACTCTTTAATATAATTTTTATACTAATTTAATTCCAACGAAATATGCTTCATACAACACGATAAGCGGATTGCGAGTCGTTAACGTACGTTGGTATCGTTTAATTTACGGCGTAATAAAGGAATAGGCTATCCTTAGCATCCCCCAAGTATAAATTTCTAGACAAGGATTTAGTATCTACATACATATTCAATCAATATTACTTTATTATAAATATTTAAATATTAGGGCAAGAGCAATATTTTTATGTTTGTTTTCAATCTCTAATAAACGTATATACTAAGTTTATTCAAGTTATCCACGACCGTGGTCATTTGTCTTTCTCTTTTGCAATATGCTTTCTTTGCATGGTTTTTTATTCAATTGAAAAGATAAATTTATTTTCCACTTCTTTAAAATATGATTTGCTGTTGTAGACTACAAAGCCTTGAAAAACTCAATACCCGCCCCAAGATCCTTTTGTCTGTATAACTTCATAATTTAATTACAAAGAAAATCCTAAATTAGTTGCTTTCATTATTATTGTCGGAATAACCCCGAGGATTATGTGATATAGTGCGTTTTCGTGACTTCGGGAGGCACCTATATCAGTAGTAGGCGAGGGATCAGTCTGAAGCTAAGTATGTATATAGTATCAAAAGTACCTATATCTTCATTTGGCTCAATAGGTTCGGAAACCTGGATTGTAAAACCATTATATGAGAAAAAAACCCTCTTACTTATCGTCTATGAAATGAATGACGTGAATAGTGAAATTCAAATAGTCTGTGAAACCGACAACCGCGGCCGTTATTTGAATCAAATTTGATGGAACCGTTGAAAATTTATAAATACTTTAAAAAATTGTGATAATCAGTGAAAATGAAGTCTGCAAAATCGAAACCTCGAATAAACGAAATGCGTACACCAGCCAGAAGTAAAAATAATTTACTGCATGGGGAAAGAGATCCTGTCCAAGTTTACTGCCGTTTGCGGCCCATGCAAAAAGAAAATGATTTGTCGTGTATCAAAATAATATCACCAACTACATTACTTTGCACACCTCCGGCTACGGCAATGAATTACAGGAATGAATACAATAAAGTTATGAAGTACACATTCAAAGAAGTATTTCCGCCAGAAGTTCAACAACCAGAAGTGTTTGACAAAGTAGCGTTGCCTTTAGTTGAGGGGCTTATAAGGGGTAAAAATGGTTTGCTGTTCACATACGGAGTAACCGGCAGCGGCAAAACATTTACTATGACTGGAGAGCCGCAGAATTGTGGTATTTTACCCAGAGCACTTACCATAATTTTTAAAACTATAAATGATTACCAAGCTCACAAGTATGTGTTTAAGCCAGATAAAATGAACATGTTTGATATATTATCTGAATCAGAAGCATTATTAGAAAGACAACAAGAGTTGCACAAATTAAAAATTAATAAAAAGAATAATTCTAACCCTGATTTAGCCATGTCTACAATGGAAGTTTCCAAAGTAAGTGGATTGAATGAAGATAACCAGTATGCAGTTTTTGTTACATATGTTGAGATTTACAATAACAGTGTTTTTGATTTACTGGAAGATGGGCCTGTCACAAAGAACCTTCCAGTTAAAATTATTCGTGAAGATGCCGCTCACAACATGTATGTGCATGGAGTTACTGAAGTAGAGATTAAGTCTGCAGAGGAAGCTTACGATGCATTTTATCTAGGTTTGAAGAGGAAGAGGATGGCTCACACTACATTGAATGCTGAGTCTAGTCGTAGCCATTCTGTTTTCACCATTCGTTTAGTTCAAGCTCCCGTGGATGAAATGGGTGAGAGTGTGATACAAAACAAGAAATTCCTGTCCATTAGTCAACTTAGTTTAGTTGATCTGGCAGGTAGTGAGCGCACAAATAGAACCAAAAACTCTGGTCAAAGGCTCCGTGAAGCTGGTAACATTAATAAATCTTTGATGACACTCAGAACTTGTTTGGAAATGCTTCGTGAAAACCAAGTTAATGGTGGAAACAACATGGTGCCATACCGAGAGTCGAAGATAACTCATCTGTTTAAGAATTTCTTCGAAGGTGAGGGTCAAGTCCGTATGGTAGTCTGTGCAAATCCTCGAGCTGAAGATTATGATGAGACTCTACAGGTTATGAGATTTGCAGAAATGGCGGCCGAAGTGGAAGTTGCAAAACCACAAATAACTGATATTGGTGCTGCAATTGGGTTAGTGTCTGGGCGCAGAAAAGCTAACCGCCTGTTTACTACTGCAAGAGATAACCTAGCTAGAGCTGATGCCAAAGATCTTGATGTAGACCTTGGTTTAGTATACAGCCTAGGACCAGACTTTCCCAGTTTGCAGCTTAACAGTTCCCAAGCTACTCACATCATAAAAGAACTAATGGCTCATTTGGAAATGAGGCTGAATCGCCGAGAAACTTTGAAAAGGAGCAAAGCAATTAAAGATGAGAGGTTGAGATCTGCTATTTTGGAACTTGAAAAGGAGTCTTTAGAAATCAAAAGTGAGAATACTTCTTTGAGAAATCAGTTAGCATCAGCAGAAAGGAGAGTGAGGGCATTAGAAGACCGTTTAACTGCAACCGAAAATGCATCAATGTCACACCAGAGGAAACTGGCTGAGATGACAGAATACACATCTAATTTAAAACGAGATCTGCAAGAAAAAGAGTTACTCCTTAGTCAGAATAAGCTGGATAAAGAGAAGCAGAAGAAAATCCTTGAAAGAAAGTATAACCATAAAATAGCAGCAGAACATGAGAGAGCCAAAGAAATAAGATCAGAGAAGGACAGGTTAAAGAATGCTGTTGAGGATAAAGAGAACCGTCTTAGACTGATAGCGGAGGCTCTAAATGTTGAACGAGGTGACCATTATGAGATTGGTAAGACCACAGGAGAAATGGGTGCTCAAACGAGTGCCAGAGACTTTACTCCTGGTTCAACACCTAGAGCTTTACCGGCCCATCTTCTAACACCGTTCGGCTCTGCTGTGCAAACCTCCAAAGATACTCCAGCTACTTCCAGACGAGGAGTAGCCATTGCTAATCCACGACACAAAAGATCTTTGTCAGCAGATGGAAAAGGTTGGGTGGAACATGCACCCAACAAAATAGTCCCTATGGGCACTGTACTTAAACCGAGTATGCATAACAGTAAACAGATAAATAAACTTACAAATGTTAAAGACATAGCTAATGCTAAAACATCCAAATACTGCCTGATATCCCAGGAGCAGGATACCGATGGTGAGTTAGAAACAAAGTTGTATAAAGGTGATGTTGTCCCCACTTGTGGGGGAGGGGCCCAAGTTATATTCAACGACGTTGAAATGCTAAAACAGTTTTCACCCACGCGCGAAACAAGGAGGTCATCCACCACAATGATGACTCCTTGCGCGCGCCATTCCGGAAAAAGGCGGGAAACCACTATCTCTCCTCCTCTCACCACTTCAAATACCAGTAAAAAACAAAGAGTAGATGACGATTAATAGATCTTTTTGTATTGTTATGTTGAATATTTATGATTAGGAATGTCTACAATTGATAAATATATCTGTAATTTTAAGTTGATTAAGATTTTTCTGTGATTATATTATATTTGCGGGTCAATAGTATTTTGATTCAGTCGTATTACTGAGTTTTCCTCACAAACCTATTGTATTGTATTACATACTTAAATGGTTTGTGAAGATGTTTATTCCGAATATTTTATATGACAATTGATTATCCATTGAAGTTTCGACTAATTATATTTATGTTTATAGTAAATATATTACTGGTGAAGGCTCATTTGTTTCTAACATTATTTATAAATGTAAGATGTTTTCGTAGCAGTATTGTAATTAATAATGTATTCAGGAGTATTAAATACTTGTTAGTATCCATTCATGTTTAATTTATTCTTCGAGTTCACCTTTGATCTTGGTTTCCGTCAACAAAGTGGGAGAAAGTATTAATATGTTTAATTCATTTCGTCTATGGACTAACTCAAAAACAACCTCAGTAGTTCAGTGGAAAAACGCACCGCTTCTTATGCTCTGCATTTATTTTAAATATTATGTTTTATTGTGTAGTGTCGGCTTAGAATAGCACTACCCCATTTCTTCCGGTGGGTGTACGTAAGAGGCGACTAACGGTATTGCGGCTTTTAAGGGATTTTTGGGCGATGCGGTTGGAGACCCATCACCAACAACCTTTATTTCACCACCTTTTCCGCACGCAACTTCCAAAGGTGGCTGAGGAATGTCTCATTCCCTAGCTCTGGCTACCCCTTCAAGGGATTTATAGCCGTGAGTATATGTATTTGTGGAGAATATTGTTGAAATTCCATGACTCACTAATCCTATACTTTCCTAAACATGTCTTAGTACTGATTCTGGTCACCGTACTTAGAGACTTAAGGATAGCTACTCAAGTTAATACGATAAGATAAAAAATTAGAGTGCAGAGATTGTTTTGTTATTTCCATACCATTCATCTATAACACGTACACGACATTGGGTCTCCCCTTAAGATCTTGCGATTCCCTCATCGTCTTCCTGCTGCCTTCACCATGTCCGGTAATTAACAGGCACCCCAGAACCTTAAAACCCCATTTATCATAATGTACCAACTCCTTTGCCGGATACACCTAATGCGGGGTATGAATGTTATTTTTTTACAATCTATATATTACTTATTGTAGCATATCAGTTGCAATAATCTCTCTGTAAACTTACTCAGATTGCATCACCCGTTCTATTGCCAATTTTTCGTATGATGTAATAAAAGCATAGCCAGTTTTCAGATTATTTTTGTCATTGTCAATCACATAAATACATATGTTAACGACTATAAATACCAAAAATGGGTAGCCAGAGAGCATCAGAATTAGAATTACTTCAGTTATTTTTGAAAGTTGAGGGGGAAATTATTGTAAATTAAAAGAAAGTTGGTTATGGAACCCCAGCCACATTGCTCTAATCATGTGAAATGCCCTAAAATCCTAAATCGCCTCTTATGACAACCAAGGGATGAAATAGGTTAGTTAGAAAGTTCTATACTACGCCGACACACCACAGCCAATGCTACTTTTGTTTTTTAAATGCTTACTTCTGTTTATTATATAAATACTTTACTTTTGTACCGTGTAGTGCAGTGTAGTGCCGGCTTAAAAGTGTAGTGTAGTGCCGGCTTAGAATGCCCCTTTCTACCCATGGGTGTCGTAAGAGGCGACTAAGGGTATGGGGTATTCATAAGTGGTTTGGGCAATGCTGTTGGAGATCCATCACCAACGACACTTTATTTCTATCATCTCCCCGATCAACTTCCAGATGTGGTTGAAGAGTTTCTAGCTCTAAAGGTCTGACTACCCATTTTTGGGATTTATGGCAGTAAGTATATGTATGTATTATTTTTGCCGTGTAGTGTCGGCTTAGAATAACACTACCCCATTTCTACCAGTGGGTGATCGTAAGAGGCGACTAAGGGTGTAGGGGCTTTTTAAGTGATTTTTGGGCGATGTGGTTGGAGACCCGTCACCAAAAATGTTTATTATTATCATCTTTTCCCTAATCAACTTTCAAAAGTGGCTGAGGTATTTCTCACTCCAAAGTTCTGGCTACCCCGTTAAGGGATTTATAGCCGTGAGTATATGTATGTATGTTATTTTTTATTTACTTCAAACTTGCTCTCCACTGGCCGTGATAGCTGATGCAGCATGATAGCACTGAGCTATCTGAGTGAGCCACTGGGGTAGGACACCGCTTTTTGTGCAGACGATGAGGGACGAAATCCCGGGTCGGGCCTACACCAATTTGTCGTTTCTGAAGACATATGTGTGGCTAATTTATCATCATGGTTGTTAACGGTGAGGGAAAGTGAAATCATCGCGAAGAAACCCATATGGCAAAGTTATACTTAGTCATGTCACGTCACAGTGTATTTGTACAAAAACGGCGTTAGGCCTGCGAGTACACTGTCCAAGCAAAACGTGGGTCTCTGAACATCAGGTGACTATGTCACGTGATGTTCAGAAGTATTAGTACCTGTGCCAACACCTAAGGGGATATACGGTGTAACGTTTAAGTTTTTTCTCAACTGCCCCTGCCCTTCGCTCCCATTAAAACCCTTAGAACAAACATCACTTCAAAATTCACAATCCCTTAGACACTTTTTTAAGAGAGTGAGGCAGTCGAAGATATCGTCTTAAACGTAACCTTCTAAAACAAATGGGATAATTTTATCCTAAACTAAAAATAGCTGCTTAAGACGATGTCAAAACTTTTTTTAATTTAATATGAGACTTCTTCCTAAATCAATTAAATATAACGTAAGTAATCACCCTAAACAAAACCCACAAAAAGAAATGGGATAGTGCTATTGCAAGCCTACAAACAACACTAAGACAAAGATAAAATAACAGCTTCAACTTATAATTACTATTTAATTCAAACAACAGTTTATCTTATCACACTACTGTCATATTTGAGAATCCAAAACATGTTATCAGCATTGCTAATGTTTCGTTAAGTAAACTCACAACACATTTTAATAATTTTGACGTCACTCGAACATTCACAATATGGCGCTTAGGAGCGGAGTGCGTGTTTTCAATTTTGTCACGGCACGACATGCCAGTCGGGTGAGTTATTGTTCTTTTAACCATAATCATGCATTATAACATTTAATTAATAATAGTGAAATAAAGGAACGTTGAAAATCTAGTTTACGGGGCTAATTGCGACCTCAACTAACCTATAGAAAGTAAAACTGTTTACTTTACGGTGAACTTGAATTTGTGTTATTGAACTATAAGGACATGATGTAACGAAATCGATCATTTGATGTGAAATTCAGTTTTTTGTGTGTTTGTCGATTCATTTGGAGAAAGATCTAGGCGTTAATATATTTTTAATGAAAATGCACTTCACTTTGCAACAAAACAAGAAAGTTCTCATTTTGATAAGAGTTTTCCAGAGGTACTATTACGTTTTTTTCATTTGTTTGGTTGCCGGTATGTTAGCTAAGCATAGCACTACTGCATTTCTACCGTGTATGTCTTGTGATGTGATCTGTGATGAATGGATGAACCATTGGATTGGAAACGACGTGATAGCTCAATGGGTAGAACACCGATTAACGTGCAAGCGACTAGTGTTCAAATCCCGGGTCGGGCCTACACCAATTTGTCTTTTCTAAAGACATATGTGTGGTTAATTTATCATGGTTGTTAACGGTGAGGGAAAACATCGTGAGGAAACCCACGTGACTGAGTTGTACTTAGTCATGTGACAGTATATTCGTACAAAACGGCGATAGGCCTGCCCCCTATCACGTGAGTACACTGTCCATGCAAAACGTGGGTACTCTGAACACCAGGTGACAAAGTCACGTGATGTTCAGAAGTATTAGTACCTCTGCCAACCCCTTCGGGGATATTCGGCGTGAACGTTTATGTTTATGTTATGTTATAGGATTGGAAAGTCTTCGCTAATGATTCTTAATTTCACAAATTACTTTACTTGAGATTTTAGCAGTGATTATATATATGTAAGTCGTTCACTTTCAGAACAAATAGTTTGAATTCGATGGGTTTTGTTAAATAGTGTTAGCAATAAATATAAAATACATGAATAAATAAATATATTTTTTTTATGTAATCTGTGATGTATGGTTAAATCTGTCCCATTTTGTCTTTTATTTTGCTGTTATATGCTATTGTTCGCTTTGTTAATACTTATTTCTTATTGTTTGTTGTCATGTCACCGTTTTTTGTATGTGTTAAAGACAAATAAAATCTTTTATTATTATTATTAAATCCAGGTATAATACCACGTTAAGCATAAAAACCATAGCGACTTATATGCGTGGAGTAATCATTGCATATATATTAAACTAATCATATAGTTAAAAACTAGACAATTGTATGTTGGCTGACAATTGTAATTTTTTCAGGTTCTATCAACAAGTACGCGACCGGAAGCGACACAAAATGGCGGGAACCTGGCAAACTTTCCTGGCGCCAAAGCACCATATGTCACTGAAATTAAATTCCTCAATGAAACCAGTTATGACCCCATCCCTATATATCGAGTGATGGATGACAACGGCCAGGTTATCGATAAAAATGAAGAACCTAATATCGATAATGACACTTTAGTTCACATGTATAAAACTATGGCCCAGCTTACTCAGTTGGATAAGATTTTGTACGAGTCTCAGAGGTGAGTGTAACAAAACAGAAAGGACTTAAAGTGGTCTTACATAATATTTCTTTTGCCAATTTTAGATTTTAGGGGTGAAGTTTTATAAATTGGGAACCCTCTGAACTGAAATACGAAAATCCCTTACCATCTTCAATGACATATACTCACGGCTATAATTCCCAAAAAACAATAATATTAAGATGCACGTGAAAGGATCTAAATATCTACCCACTTGTTCTCAAAAGTTGGCACTTCTTTTCAGACAAGGCCGCATCTCCTTCTACATGACAAATTACGGCGAGGAAGGTATCCACGTCGGCAGTGCAGCAGCCCTAACTCCCAAAGACCTGATCTTCGCCCAATACCGGGAGGTTGGGGTGCTCCTGTACCGCGGGATGACGGTCACCGAGCTCATCAACCAGTGCTACGGAAACTGCGAGGATCCTGGGAAGGGCAGACAGATGCCTGTTCATTATGGGAGCAAGCAGCGGAATATTGTTACTATTTCTAGTCCTTTGGGTGAGATAGCTTTTGGAACGCGTTTGGTGTTGTTTATTTAATAGTTAGTTATTTAAAAAGATTAAGTGCAATTGTATTGCCATCTATATTTTTTCCGTTTGCAAATGGCGCCTAAATACCAGGTGGCCAATAAAGCTTCGCATGCCGAATTTTGGAGCGAAGCTGAACAAAATTAAAGAGATAGCAGACTTGTTTCCGATAGACTTACATGAAAAACTTTGAAGGGTGATCGTTCCTCGACGGAAACATTTATTCGAAAAATATCTCCGTCGCAACCTGGTCTTTGATGCCTTTGGCCATCATGCAAAATTTTATTGAGGTCGCAAGAAAGAAGGAAGATTAACCGTTGAGAAGGAGTTAGGTTACATACGAAATACAAAAGTCGGGGGTAAATGGAGCTTCGCTTCAACAAGTATACATCTGCCATCTGACACATAAAGAATCATTATACACGACGATTTTTGCCCGCCCTCAACGAGAATTAAAAGTTCGTTAGCCACTTTGAGACTCACATCGCCAAACGACACCCACGGGAAAAAATGGGTTAATGATTTTAAACCTATACATATCTACATCTACATATAAGATTTAAAAATACCCAATATTTTCCACCCCAGCTACCCAAATGCCGCAAGCCGTAGGTGCCGCGTACGCGTTCAAACGGCAGGCGGGTAACGACCGCTGCGTGGTCTGCTACTTCGGGGAGGGCGCGGCGTCCGAGGGGGATGCGCATGCGGCCTTCAACTTCGCTGCCACCCTGGACTGTCCGGTGGTTTTTATATGGTAGGACTTTCAATTTGGTTTTTGCGGGTAGTTTTCATTTATAAGTGGGTTATTCGAAGATTATGGGAAGTAATCAATAAACAAAATAAAAAGAAATATAGAAGATTAAGCCTTCAAAATCATATCTTAACACTTAACGTGCATGTTATATAACTAATAATACAAACGAGTACACAGATATAGATACTTACGCCGATATTTATTTATATTAGCCACCTCCGATCTGGGGCTGCCCGGGGAGCCGCGACGATTCTATGTGAACGAGCGGCTCACCCGGACAAACAGAATACTGTTCCAGCAGGCACGGGAAAAAGCAAAGTCAGCCAACTGGCGGTACGTGTGGACTCGAGAGGGACGGATTTTCGTAAGACAAGTTGAGGGTAAACCATCGCAGCGCATAAGACGGGAATCAGATATCCCTAATATTTTTAAATAATATAGGGTTAGATTGTAATATTATTTTACATATAAAATATTACATTTTGTTTTTTATTTACGGTAGGTTTAGTCATCTTATTAATTGTATTGTAAAATTAGGCATCAAAATATTTTGTCGTTTATTAAGTAACAAGAAATTAAGATATTATTACGTCACTTTTGTCAATTATTTAGTAGACATTTTGCATTTATCACGTTCACGTATCATTGATCACATATTAATTTGTCATAGTAAACAATGGCATGTTATAGGTAATTTTAAACGGTTAAATCTTATTTTGTTTTATATTTGTACATTTATTCATAGTATGTGTATGTTTACAACTTTATTATTGTTTAGTCTATCCATACAAACATTAAAATTACGTATGTATGATAACATTTTATATTTTATTATCGTGGGCTTAATCTTGATTCTATTTTATGTATTGTGTTATAGATTGCGTAGCTGTGAATCACAATTATTTTCTAATGCCTCGCAGTAAAAACTTCCAGTTAGGGTTATTTAATGCTGGGTCTGTAGGGACAGGGCACGACGAATTTGTCTCAATAGTTCTTCATACTAAACCGGATATTTTGGCAGTGAACGAGACCTGGCTTCGAGCGGGAAAAGAAGATATCGCTCCGTCTGTACCGGGATACCGATTGCGTCACATTCCGCGGTGCAATAGAGCAAGTGGTCGTTCGCGTGGAGGTGGAGTGGGTTTCTATATTCGGGAGGGCTTAAGTGCTCGGGTGAACGCGCACCCACCAGCCCCGGCAGTCGAGCAAATGTGGTTACGCACTACTGTAAACCGATGTCGTCTTTTAATAGGTACTGCTTATCGACCACAATGGCAAGACGCTGGCGTGTTCTTTGACGCTCTTACTGACACAATAGCATCCTGTTCACACTATGATAGACTTATATTGATGGGTGACTTTAATATTAATTTTTGTGACTTAAATGACAGTAACTATGCAGCTCTTATGCAATTTCTAAATACAATAAATCTCACGCAAATAATTACTGAACCGACACACTTCACCGATCATAGTGAGACTACAATAGATTTAATTTGTACTGACGGCGCGTATATGAATATTGGTGTTCGCCACATTCCAGCTCTTGGTCATCATGCTTTTGTTACGGTGGAACTGACTATTAAAAAACCCAAACTTTTACCAAAATCAATAACTTACAGACCCTTGACTAAAATTGACTTAGATGTTTTTAACAATGATGTAGTAGGGATTGACTGGGACTCTATTGAACTGATGACTAACGTAGACTTAATGGTGGAACATTTCGATCATTACATTATTTCGTTGTACGACAAGCATGCGCCACTTAAAGTAGCTGTAATAAAAGAGGGTCCCCAGCCTTGGTTTACTTATAATATTAGATTAATGATGAGACTTCGTGACGAAGCTCACGATAACTATAAGAAATATAAACAAGAGTACCAATATAGGTATTATAAAGATCTAAAACATCAAGTTACGGAGTCTTTATACAATGAGAAACGGGCTTTTTTTAAACACACCATAAATAACTGCGTAAATGATACCAAAACGTTGTGGAAAAATCTAAAACGCTCAATTCTCACAAATAAACGGCAAGATTTGCCAACTCACTTTGTTGATCCGGAACAAATTAATCAGCACTTTAGTGATGTTCCTGGCGCATCTGAAGTGAAACTATCTGATTTGAGTTATTTTGAATTCCATAGATATGGAAAGTCTACATTGTGTTTACAAACCGTTTCATCAGATACAGTGGCTAAAATAATAACTCAAATCAAAACAAAAGCTAAAGGGTGGGATCAAATAAATATTGACATGATATTACTGACATTACCGACTTCACTTAACGCATTGACTGCCATCATAAACAAGAGCATTATGACAAATACGTTCCCAAAAAGTTGGAAAGTAGCTAAAATATCTCCTCTACCAAAAAAGCCCGATCCTGTCCTCGTCTCCGATTTGCGAGCAATAAGTATCCTTCCTTGCGCCTCGAAGATAATAGAAAGGGTTGTGTGCGATCAGCTTGCTAAGTACCTGGATGATAATAATATATTGCCTGAGCTTCAATCTGGCTTTCGCAAGGGTCGATCAACAGCATCAGCCTTACTTGATGTTGTAGATAATATTCTTAGTGACCAAAGTGAGGGCAAAAGCACAATTTTAACTTTATTAGACTTTTCCAGGGCTTTTGAGTGTTTGCACAAGCCCCTTCTGTTATCCAAGATGGCATATTACGGCTTTGATATTGCGACGATTCATTGGTTTGATAGTTATCTGTCTGAAAGAATGCAGTTTGTCGAACTTTGTAGACGGAATGGTAGTATTCATACATCTTCTATGAAAAACCTACCCAGGGGAGTCCCGCAAGGATCTATTTTGGGACCTTTGCTTTTTATTTTATACACAGCTGATATCACCAATTGTATTAAACACTGCAATTTTCATATATATGCTGATGATATTCAGCTATATCTTTCTGGTTCACCTCTAAAAGCTGCGGAGACAGTCAATATTCTTAATACAGAGCTTGAACGTATTGCTGACTGGTCGGACAGAAATTGTCTGGTCTTGAATCCAAGCAAGTCCAAGTATATGATACTTGGAACTAAGTATCAAATACGTGATACGAGGGAAATTCTTGCGGCCAATGGTGTGGCTATCAGAGGACAACCAATAGAACAGGTGGTGGAAGCAAAAAACCTTGGTCTGTTGATGGATAGTGAACTTTGCTTTGAAAATCATATTATATCCGTAGTAAGTAATTGTTTTTATCGCCTAAAAGTCCTTTATAATATTCGCGATTTTCTAAGTGTGGATTTGCGTGTTCACCTTTGTGAATCGTTGATACTATCGAGGTTAAACTATTGTGATGTTGTCTATGGTAGCTGCATTCTTGGTCGCTCAAAGAAGTTGATACAACGTGTGCAAAACGCTTGCGCACGTTTTTGCTTCCGCATTCCTCCAAGATCCCATGTCACTCCATTCTTGAATGACGCAAAACTGTTGAAAATGCAGGCACGTAGACATCTACATCTTGCAACGTTGCTTTTCGGTGTAGTTAGGTATGAATCTCCTAACTATTTGTTTAATAAGCTGCAATGGTCCAAAAGCGACTATCAGTATAAGGTTAGAGCGATCTTGCCTATGCACCGATCTGCAGCGTTTCGAGGCAGTTTCAGGTTCGCGGCGTCCAAGTGCTGGAATGATCTCCCTCCCCCGATCCGGGACACAACTAGTAAGAATGCTTTTAAGCGCAAGCTTAAAAGCTACTTGCTAGCCCAACAGAATCCTTCTTCTTAAATCCAGCTCCTGGGCCTATATCCTATTCCTTTTACAAACGTTATAAATATTTAAAATACATATAGTAGTATATGTATATATTTGTATGTATGTTCTCAAAATAAGTATGTTTATACATGCGAGATAATATAAGTATGTGTATAAATATATATTATAGTAAGTATTTAATATGATATATTTTTTATTATTTTTTTTAAGTGGCCATTGTATTGTATGAGATCAGTGATATCATTTTCAAATTTATTTGCGTGGATTGTGTATATTATTATATTCTATATTGTATACTGTAGGGTTATTTATCTAGGTGTCATTGTCACAAATATAGGACTGACTGAAAATCAGTGTTATGAGGTAAAACTCATAACAATATACTGAGTCAGAATCCTATTCGTTGCTGTGCATAAATTTTAATTTATGTTTAAGATTTTTAAGTTTTGTTTTTTATTGTGTTCTTTTGACATATTTTATGTTTTTTTTTATGTAGTACTTATTTAAATTGCAGCAGCGAATAAACATTTTCTTTTCTTTTTTCTTTTTCTTTTATTTCTCATTGGTGTAGGTAGATATTATCAATCGCTACTTAGTACGATCCTAGCAAAACTTTCGGGCTTCTTCTATATTTTTTATTAAGGAAGTTGGTTTGGGCTTCGTCTATATTTTTCAATCTATTTAAGAAAGTTATTTTTTAGCATTTTATTACAAAGATACTAAATACCTAACATCATTACTCAAAAAGGCTGGCGTCCGAAGTATGAAGAATAAAAGAACATGTATGAAAAGATTGATGGATGTAAATGAAGCTAGAGAGGTTTGTCAGGATCGTGCGAAGTGGCGATCAATAGTCTCTGCCTACCCCAATGGGAACTAATGGCGTGAGTATATGTATGTATGTATGTATGTATCATTACCCCCTTACGTCTTATTTATACTACACACTTTAGTAGAGGTAGCACTACGCCTGTGAGTAGTGAGTATGAATGTCACGTGAGAATCGAGATACTGACCGATTTTGTAGGAATAACTTGTCAGTTTCTCACTTCTCGTTTTTTTCGTGATTCTCAATGAGAGAGAGACAGTTGCACTATGGGCAACCGTTTTGCAAAACAGGCTATTGTAGTTGTTTCTACTGAATATACAAATTTACACGGCAGCGGCTACACACGACCCTAAAATCACTGGTGATATCGGGATAGCGGTGGTGGGGATGAAACCGGCTCCTACTCTACACCAGCGTTGCCGATTTGGGGGGAATTCCCCTTTTTGGGGGGAATATGAAGGCACTGAGGGTAAAAATAGGGTAAAGAGAATAAAAGGGGAATTTCGGGGAATCCAGTTAAGAAACATAACTTTGCTGGTTGCTGGGCGATGCTCTGGTTCTGTTGGTAGCTTTGATGTTTACAAACAAACCAATTTGATCAAAATCAAATATAAACACAATTCAACCACTCTGAAAACCATTTTATACGAAATTTGTTGCTTCACACAATTTTGCAACTTTATGTGCCCAATTTATTTCATTTCAATAGGTATAAATATTTTTAAATTTAAAATTGCAGACCGGTTTGTGCACCGTGCCACGTATCAATCGTTTAATTCGTTTGCATTAGCTAAGACTGTCCTTTAGTTGATAGGTTTCTACTCAGACACCACCAATGTAATGGTTGGAGAGATGAACTCTGTATTTGTACATTTGAAAGCTGTATTGCCTAGTATTGCGTGCGTCAAATGTTCTTGCCACTTGATCCATTTAGCAGCATCTAAAGCGTTTACAACTGCCCAGAACCGTCGAAGATCTCGTAAGAAACTTGGGCTCGCATTTTAGTCGTAGTTTTTACAGACAAGATAAGTTTGCGGAATTTCAAACTTTTTTCCAGTCGCAATCAAACAAAATATTAACTGTAGCTACGACACGATGGCTATCTATGAAGAGTTGTGTAGATCGTGTACTAGAACAGTATTCTCCCCTTAAAGAGTACTTACGATTGGTTGTTTTCGAAGACCCTTCTAAAACTACTACTACTAATTTAGAATTTATGTCCTACACCTTAGGTTTACTTACCAAATTTAATTTATTGTTTCAGTCAGAAACGCCATTACTATATAAAATAAAACCTTCGGTTGAAGAATTGTTGAGAACGGTTTGTAGTAACTTCATGTTATTTTCTTATGTTAAATCTTCCTCTGACATAATGAAAATTCTCTGAATGAATCTAAATATGAAAGGTTAGACAAGGTATATTTGGGCATTTTAGCTAGTGAAAGTTTACAAAATTTAAAAATGAATTCATAGGTTCCTGAAGCGGACGTTAATATTTTTTTGAGAACTTGTCGTAGTTTTTATACAGAGTTAGTCAAGCAAATTATACAGAGGTTTGATTTTAAGGACAGCCTGTATGATTTTATTGATTTACTAAATCCTTTGGTAGCTCAAAGTTTTTCCATTAAATCGTTAAGACCTGTGTTTGTCAGATTCCCATTTTTTTATGATTATTACGATTTACAAACTGTTGATAATGAATGGCGAGAACACTGTTTACTCGATCATAAGAAGCTTGATTTAGAGTTGACAGATGACGCTGAAAAATATTGGCGTAAAGTTTTTGATTTGAAAAATGCCTTGAGCCAAAATTTATATCCAAATCTAAAAGGTGTTATTAATGCGTTGTTAGTGTTGCCTTATTCAAACGCCTCAGTTGAACGAGTTTTTAGCACGCTTAAAAATGTGAAGACAGATCACAGGAACAAATTAAAAACGGATACCATTATGCAAACAAAAGATGCTATTAAAGATTGTGTAAAATTTGAGCCTACAAATAATATGCTTAATGCTAACTTGTACCCAGGCAATAAATAATATATTTTTTTGTTGTTAATAAAGACTGAAAAAAAATTATGGTTTTATTTTATTTACATTATGTGAGGGGAATTTCACTTCGAAAAGGGGAATTTTCTGTCCGGACGAGGGGAATATGATGATAAGTATCTGGCAACACTGCTCTACACACGTCCCTGCCAGTCAGTACGAAACTGACCGTGCAACTGCAACAGACTGCTCGTTTTTGAATGCCTCCTGTCTCATGTCGCGGATGAAATAATCTTTACGTGACAACCAAATCTCTCTTCCAGCAGAAACAACGGCTACGCGATATCCACTCCATCATCAGAGCAGTACCGCGGCGACGGCATCGCGTCCCGAGGTCCGGCCCTCGGCATCAACACCATACGAGTGAACGGGACGGACACACTCGCTATGCATAACGTCGTCGCGAGAGCGAGGGAGATGGCTATCAGGGATAATAAGCCGGTGTTGATTGAGGCCATGTCGTATAGGTAGGCAATACTCGAAGAGTTATATTATTTCAAACAATACGGAGAGTTAATGAATGAGTTTTTCCCCAGCAAATAAGTTTCAATGAACACTATTGTATAATGCTCTCAAGCTCTTTAGAAGGCCCTTCCCCCCGTAAGTGTCATAAAACGACTAGGGCAGTGGGCTGTATAAGTTTAAAATTAATCATTTCTTATATTTAAGGCCTCTCATACATACATACATACATATACTCACGCCATTAGTTCCCATTGGGGAAGGCAGAGACTATTGATCGCCACTTCGCCAAGGCCTCTCAATTTTGAAAAAGGCGTACTATTTTAATTTGTGTTCTTATTGACTAGAATATTCCTATTCGATCTACCGTATAACCAGTATCCAACTGATATATTATTACAGATACATTATATTACATGTTTCCAGAGTGGGTCACCATTCCACATCAGACGACAGCACTGCCTACAGATCAGTGCAGGAAATACAGAAATGGGCTGATGACGAGAGTCCAGTGCAGAAGATGAAGTTGTATCTTACTAACAAAGGTAGGACTCATATAGTCGTGATATTATCCACCTTTTGTGTGGTCAGTGTACCCAAGTAAGTGTAATTAGGCCTGTCGCCACTGGTTGGTCACCTGACAGAATAGAACTCTGCCATGAACTCCTCACGATATTTCCTTTACCGTTATGTCATGTCATGACAGAAACATTGGTTTAAACAGGTCATCGCTCATCAATCATTTAATAAGCCCGTACCTTTAATCATGACATAAAACACCCACAGAAGAAATAGGGTCGTGCTGTGCTAAGCCGTCACTATATGGGATATTTACCAGTTTTAAACGTTAGGAGGGAACAGGCTATGTTAAAGATTTGAAGCAGGTATAGCGTAAAATAAAACATCTTCTGCTGTCCCCATAGCATCGCCATTACTCATACAAGTTCTTTGAGATTCGTCCCTAAAGACCACCAAATTTCATACATACGCACTCTTTTACAGCTCAAGTTCGGGGGGCTAGTAAGCGAAAATTTTACTCTAGCTTAACTGCATAGCTAGTACGAGCGGCCTTTTTACTAGATATCGCGTGATATCAAGTATCTGTATCGTATACTGTCATCTCATTCTAACCATTATAGTGTCGATAAAATAGCGCTCATACTAAGCCTCTGAAATGAATATGCATGTTTTTCAGGTCTGTGGAATGACGAGCAGGACAAATCTTGGCTCCAGGAGTCGCGCCAGCTGGTGATGAGGACCATGCAGGATGCGGAGAAGAAACTCAAACCTAACTGGAGAGAGATGCTCGAAGACGTTTACAGTGAAATGCCACCTAGGCTTCAGTAAGTTTATTTATTTATTTACAAAAACCATAAACATTACAGATATATAAACCTAATTCGTTCACACTTATTATAAAATACACAATTTAATACAAAAAAATATTTTAATTTATTCTACATACAACAAAAAATGAAAATTAAACACAATGTTAAAATTTATTCATCTGAGTTTACATACATATACGTATTCCAATGAAACGGATGACACAGTGTGGGTAGGCCTCCAATAAGTTAGATCAACGAATTATATATTGACGATTGCGGAAAGCCGTTGGATGAGGGCAACACAGGATCGGTCGTTGTGGAAATCTTTGGAAGAGGCGTATGCCCAGCATTCGACGTCTGTTGGCTGGTGATGATGATGTATACCGTCGGTTGGCATTGGGGTATGCAGAGATTACCCTAACCTAATTGAAACTAATACATTATGATCCTGGCAATCCTAAAAGATGTTAGTTAAAAGGCGTTAAGAATATAGCATTCACTAAAAAGTAAAATACATTTATTTGGCAAAATGTACATAAATGACAAAAAAACAACACAGTTAAAACACATTAAAAACAAGAAATTAAATTATGATGATTAATATATATATAATGTGACCGTAACATGTTGCCAAAACGGCATTACTGTTATGCATTTATTTATTCATCTAGTCTCTGCCCCGATACACAACATATTCAATCACTATTAAACTAAGTGTAATCACAGGTAATGATATATGTATAGTAAAGGTTTTCACTCACACTCTCAAACGTTCACGCCGTATATCCCCAAAGGGGTTGGCAGAGGTACTAATACTTCTTAACATTACGTGACATTGTCACCTAGTGTTCAGACTACCCACGTTTTGCCTGGACATAGGTGGCAGAACCATCGCCGTTCTGTACGAATACACTCTCACATGACAAAATACAACTTAGCTATGAGAGTTTCCTCACGATGTTTTCCCTCACGAATAGGCACCAATCCACCCGACGGTCTTTCTGCTCATCGGTAAGTTTGTGCGGCACCCATCTCGAACAACGCTTACGTAGAGAAAGGTGGTCGTGAATTATGGTTTGCATTGCTGCTGATCCAATTCCTAGTTTTCGCTCTAGCTCTACATATGTAATTCGTCGGTTTTCGCGAATAAGTTTTTCGACTGCACGAACGTTTTCTTGCGTGGCCGCGGTTGACGGCCGTTCTGTCTTTGCTTCATCTTCGAGACACCCCCGTCCTCTTTTAAATTCAGCAAACCAATTGAATACTGTTGCTCGGGAACAAGCAGACTCACCAAAAGTAGAAGCCAAAAGTTCAAAGAATTCTTGACGCTGTACACGTGTAATCTGTGGGTTAGCTATACGCAGGGAGCTTTCAACGCCCTTCGCATACAATACAACAACGCCTTTAGGGTGATGTTGCGGCTTCCACGATTTTGTAGCGCTTCAGGTATGTTTACACATGGACGTACCGATGGCTTTCATGCGGTAATACGAAAGCGGATCGCTTCCTTGCTGCGCCGAATGCGTGGAAGTTCCAACATCATCCTGAAGACGATTAGTGCGAGGCCAGACTGTCCACTCGCCAGTCACTGGGTGCGTGTGCACGCACATGTTCCAGGTGCTGCTTGTGGCCGATATTTAAATTAGCTTTCATTCAATGTCTGTAAATATTAATTATGTGTTGTGGTTTTGTCTTCCTTTTTATTTATTTTTTATATTTTTTCTGTCCTAATTATTAGTTTTGTTTTACTTTAAGTTCTTACTAACATAGTGATAAGTTTAGGTACTAACAAACTATGGACCGTACAAAATAGTCTGAAATAAATGATTTTTTTTTTTTTTTTTTTTTTTTTTTTTAAACCTTTTTTAAAGTCATAATAAATCATAGCGCGAAAATCACGTCGACCGAGCTCCATTGTTGCAAGTGAATTCCCGCCAGATTCTCGGAAAAATGATGCTCATTCCAATAAAAAATAAATAAAAGAAGTGTGTTCTATATTCAAATATGTCAATAAAAAACCAGCCTATAAGATGGTGTATAGCTTACCAGTTTCAATCAAATGAGAAAAGTGTATCTAACTTCTATTGGCATGCCCCTCGTATCGTATAGATGAATTCAGATGGTCTCAAGTTTAAATTATAAATATTATCCTTGTTTAGTATGTAAACCTAAATAATCTGGTCTACCGTATTGGATAATGGCCGAAAGTTTTTAAGTAGGGTAGGCGTGAACTATTTTGAAGAGACATATATTTTTAAGTGTCATAACTTGTGCGAGTGCGAATTGAGATAATTTAATCATAAGCCATACTACACTTTCGAGATGACAAAAGATACAATAAATTATGTATTTTTTTACTCAAGGCTATAATGAATGAATTGCGGAAAAAATGGCATACTATTCAACAATACATAAGCTACAAAACAAAGGCACTACATGACAATAATAGTTGCAATGAACTAAAATGTACAAGTTTCAAAATAATAAAGTTATATGATAACGTTTATTTTTTCAGAAATCAAATGAAAGAAATGGAAGCGCATCTCAAGAAGCACGGCGACAAATATCCATTGAACCAATATCAAAGTGATTAATGTTATTCACCGATGCAGTTTTAGACCAATCTCGTTTTTTACCAAATATATTTATGTTTCATGAATTAAGCGTAGTTTTATTTCCTTTGTGTCAGCACAGAACATCACTTACTAATTTCCATGGTAGTTATTTGAAGACAATTATGTTAAGGGCAGAGGAGTAGGAATTATATTATTCATCATAACCTGAAACACCCCATTTGCCAAAAGTCCATCACAGTGGGCTAGTCCGGGTTGGCATACTCACGATTACTACCATACCGGCCGGGACGACGGATTGAACTGAATTTAGTTGCACCTAGCGAGTAGTAGTATTAAAAATAAATAAAAAGTTTGTATTTGCCTTTTTACACATACTATAATACTATTTACATAATAATTTATTATATAGATTTTTTTGTAGTATGTGTAAAAAGGCAAATAAAATAATAATACAGTAAAAAGAAGTAGACTCTAGAGACTTAATAGTACTAGAACTACTAGAACTAGTATTAGTAGACTCTAGAGACTTCCTCCATCACCCTGTTCCACCTTATCGTAACCATACGGGACACCCTGTATATGTCCCAACTTAAATAACAAAAACCAATAAAAGCTATAAATTACACTAAACCGAACCAAAAATATTCTTGAAGTCGCTGCTACTTGGTGGCAGGGTTCGAAGGTGTCTGACTGCATTATTCCGATGCACGGCCAGCCTTATACGTTATGGAAATTAGTGGTAGAATGGTGAGGATCGTATAAAGCTGTGGTCTCTGCTGAACTCAATGGAAATTAATGGTGGAAAATATAAAATATTAACTTATGTTTAATATATGTATACATACTGATAATGCAATTTTATTAAGATTGTGTCGCGTCAAGCAGATCTAGATTATTAAACAGCTTCTCCTTTGTAGGTCTCTAATAATATCCCGCAGTCAAATGTACTTTGGTATTAAGAAATACCCACTAAGTACCCAAACTTATTAGACACTGGCGTCTGGCATCTTCATGTCGCATTCGTAATCGTAAACCAACAATGAAAAAAAATAAAATTATGTTATGTTGTGATGGTGTTGTGTGTATACATGAATTCTTCTTTAATTTACCAAATTCATTATAAATTACGAAATGGATGTAGTTACAACATGTAGGCAACCTTCTAATATGCTCAAGGTAGATGTAACAGCTGTTAAAATATTTGGAGACACAATTTTGGCCGGTAAGTTTGGAGGTTATGTTCAATTAAAGTATTATCAGCTGATCTTAAACTCAGCATAGTGACTAAAATCTTATATATACTTACTGCTATAAATTCCTAAAAGGGGTGGCCAGAGCTAAGGTATTCAAAGAGCCCTAGCCATTTTAGGGATCCATATGATAAAAGATAGTAAATGTTTTATTGATGAGTCTCTATAGCCACATTGCCTAACAAATCTAAATACATAATATGTATGTTTGGGGTAGCCAAAGCTTTAGAGCTAGAATCTCCTCAGCCAAATTTGGAAGTTGATAGAAAGAAAAGAAAGAAGAAAGAAAAATAATTTATTTGGCAATAAAATAATAATATTACAATTTTTGGATGAATTACAAAGGTTGCCGAATCGGTTCTGGCTCAGCATATGTGCCTCAGCTGCGTATCTCGCAGGACACATCAGCTGAAGCACGCTGGTTTTCAGCCAGCACCAGTATTTTATAACAATATACAAAAACAGTATTGTTGTAACATATTTTCAAACGACATGATAGTCCAGTGGGTAAAACACCCGCCCGAAAACAGAAGGGCGTGAGTTCCAATCCTGGGACGGGCCTACACCAATTTGTCTTTTCTAAAGTCATATGTGTAGTTAATTTATCATGGTTGTTAACGGTGAGGGAAAACATCGTGAGGAAACCCACATGGCTGAGTTGTACTTAGTCATGTGACAGTGTATTCGTACAAAAACGGCGATAGGCCTGCCCCCTATCACGTGAGTACACTGTCTAAGCAAAACGTGGGTACCTTCTCTGGAAACTAGATGGCGCTTGCCATGTGAGTTCAGAAGTATTGGTACCTCTGCCAACCCCTTCGGGGATAAACGGCGTGAACGTTTATGTTATAGTTTCAAACAAACAATATTATCAAATATGCGTTTCTAAATCTTGCACAATTAAAATTGATTTTTTTATTTTTTTTTAGAAACATTTAAATAGTTTGGCTTAATCAATTACATACATCGCCGACAGAGAAAGTGACAATATTTGTATTTTGCACATCAGAGTTTTTTTCTCCCTTTAATACATTTTACAAATTACAAATTATAATACCATGACAACAACAGATAGGGGACAAGATGGTAGAAATAAAGTACCATTCATAATGGGTCTCTAACTGCATCACCCAAAAACTGTATAATATGTAATTTAATGTTTTTTGACATGAATTCCTCATGTGGGGATTATTACTCATAAATAAAAGATGTTATTAAAGGAAAGAAAAATTTCGACACTGGCGGGGTTTGAACCCGCGACCTTCGGGTATACGCCCCCGTCGCTCTGCCAACTGAGCTACAGTGTCAGTTGGCATCCAGCGCGAAATTTCTCTATCCTTTGTTTCTTTTTTTACACGTTCAAGTAGTGTTTGCGTTTCCTACCTCCGAATTTTAACTAATTCGGACGGCCACTTGTCTACCTTTTCAGATAGAATGCAAATGTTGGAAACGCCTAACTATCACATAATTTAATGTTTTTTGACATGAATTCCTCATGTGGGGATTATTACTCATAAATAAAAGATGTTATTAAAGGAAAGAAAAGAGAGAGAGCAGAGCAGACGACTTGGCAGAGCGACGGGGGCGTATACCCGAAGGTCGCGGGTTCAAACCCCGCCAGTGTCGAAATTTTTCTTTCCTTTAATAACATCTTTTATTTATGAGTATATAATATGTGTTGCTGTTGATGATCCTTATATAATGAATAAAAGTAATATAAAATACCCTTTGTTGCCTCTTTTGACACCCATCTGTGGCTAGAAGTGGTTGATGGGTAATAATAAGATGGTTTAATTTATATCCTCCACTCTCAAATTCAAACATTCACTCCGTATATTCCTGTGTAGAGTAGCCACATATTGCTTGGACAGTGTACTCACATGATAGGGAGCAGGCATATGAGCATTTTGTATGAATACACTGTCTCATTATAAAGTACAACTTAATCACATGGGTTTCTTCATGATGTTTTTCCCTCACAGTTAACACCCATGATAAAACATATTATTGCAAAGACTGAAATGGTCATCGGACTATTATCTTACATAGAAGCAGTAGGCCTTTATTTTTAGTCCATGGTTCACCCTTTGTGTTATTGTAGGGCAAGGACTGTGTTGTCATAGGACTTTGCAGGTGTGTAGTGGGTGTTGTCTACACCAAGTGTAATTTTACATTTGCTGTGTAGTGCTGGCTCAGAAGTTTGAATGTTTTTGTTCATGAAAACCTCATGTGGAGATTATTACTAATAAAACAAAGAATAAATAAAGGAAAGAAAAATTTCAACACAGGCGGGAATCAAACCTGCGACCTTGGGTATACAACCCCGTCGCTCTGCCAATTGAGCTACCGTGTCAATGGCTGCCAGCGCGAAATTCTTCTATCCTGTGTTTCTTTTACACTTTTTCAAGTAGTGTTGGCGTTCCCTACCTCCGAATTTTTTAACGAATTCGGGAGGCCCCTTGTCTACCTTTTCAGATCGAATGCAAATGTTAAGAATGCCTAACTATCACATAATTTGAATTTTTTTGTTCATGAAAACCTCATGTGGGGATTATTACTAATAAAAAATAAAGAATAAATAAAAGAAAGAAAAATTTCGACACAGGCGGGAATCGAACCCGCGACCTCATGTATATGCCCCTGACGCTCTGCCAATTGAGCTCCATGTCAATGGCTGCCAGCGCAAAATTCTTCTATACCTTGTTTCTTTTACACTTTTTTAAGTATTGTTTCTGTGTTGAAATTTATCTTTACTATATTTATCCTTTATTTATTGGTAATATTCCCCACATGGTATGGGAATTTTCTAAGTGGCTTTTGGGCAATGTGGTTGGAGCCCCAACACCAAAAATACTTTATTTCTACCATCTTCTCCCCTATCAATTCCAAATGTGGCTGATGAGTTTCTAGCTCTGAAACTCTGGCTACCCCTTTTTGGAGTTTATAGCTGTGAGTATATATACTTATCTAAGTATGTGTAACTTTTTTGAAAATAGTATTTTTACACCTTTTCATAATATAAGGTTTAAATTGTGAATTAATGAAGTTTTCTTGCGTTTCAGGCATAGGAAGTTGGATCTATATTTACAGTAAACATTCTAAAAAACTGTTGCTACGAAAACTAGTCTTAATTGGTCAAAAGATATATGGATTTAAAAAATGTATTAAATCAAAAAATCTTATTATATTTGGTGGTAAACAATTTGCAATATACTCAATAGTGGACAATGAAGAAGCAATCCAATTGTTTGGTGTGCTTGATGCTGTGGTTTGTGATGATTGGATTCATGATGCCGCCTGGGTTACAGATACTAAATTTGCCTTGCTGTCAGCTCATAATGTTGTACAAGTAAGTGAATGATTGTCTGTGAATTTTATCTTTTTGTTAAGTATGGTCCTTGATGACAGAAAAAGAATGTAAAGATGTATAATAAGAGGACTCAGTAATTTGTAGTTTTGTTAATTAAGTTATATGTGAGTATTATTTGATACTGTTGTTAATGGTTGGGAAAAAAATTATAAAAATACCTCATTTTTGAATGATATTAACTCACAAACTATGTATGAAGTGAAGTGATAACAGGTCTATGCCCATAGCTCATGAGCTACTGTGAAGGCAAAAGGTGTGTACGAGGGGCATGCCAATAGAAGTTAGATACTCTTTTCTCATTTAATTGACTCTGGCAAGCTATACACCATCTTATAGGCTGGTTTTTTATTGACATATTTGAATATAGAACACACTTCTTTCATTTATTTTTTATTTGAATGAGCATAATTTTTCTGAGAATCGGGCGGGAATTAACTTGCAACAATGGAAGTCAGTCGACGTGATTTTCGCGCTATGATTTAAAAAAGGTTTAAAGTCTCAAGAATTCTTTGAACTTTTGGCTTCTACTTTTGGTGAGTCTGCTTATTCCCGAGCAACAGTATTCAATTGGTTTGGTGAATTTAACAAAGGACGGGGATGTCTCGAAGATGAAGCGAAGGCAGGACGGCCGCCAACCGCAGTCATGCAAAGAAAACGTTCGTGCAGTCGAAAAACTTATTCGCGAAAACCGACGAATTACATAGTAGAGCTAGAGCGAGAGCAAGCTAGGAATTGGATCAGCAGCAATGCAAACCATAATTCACGAACACTTTTCTCTCCGTAAACGTTGTTCGAGATGGGTACCGCACAAACTTACTGATGAGCAGAAAGACCGTCGGGTGGATTGGTGCCTATTCATGATAGACAAATTCAACGGAGGCGAGAAAAAAAACGTATATGATATACTGACTGGTGACGAAACATGGCTTTATAACTATGATCCCGAATCAAAGCGACAGTCGACTGTATGGTGCTTTGAAGACGAGCCAACTCCAACGAAATGTCGCCGTGAACGAAGCACACAGAAACAAATGGTCGCCTCATTTTTCGGAAAAAGGGGTCATATTGCTACTGTTGTGCTAGAGATTGAAAGAACGGTGAACACAGAATGGTATGTGGCAGTTTGTGCTCCAACAGTAATATCAGCTTGGTATCCGGCACCTTCTCTGGCACCACGACAATGCGGCGCCGCACACGTCTGCCAGAACACTAGACTTTTTCAACTAGAAAAATGTGTCAATTCTCCCTCACCCGCCTCATTCCCCTGACCTAGCGCCTTGTGGTTTTTACTTGTTTCCAAAAATCAAAGGAAAGAGGTTTGAAAGCAAAGAAGATGCGCTGGTTGCCTATAATTTCAAGATTTCTGAGGTATCTCAAGAAGAGTGGTCACAGGTATTTTCCAATTGGTTCACACGTATGGAAAAGTGTATACGTGCTCAGGGTGAATACTTTAAAAGATACTTTGAATAAATTTTATAATTTTTGAGTATCTAGTTTCTTTTGGCATGCCCCTCGTACTCTTACAAATAAACTTTCATTGCTCTTCTCTTAGCCAACTCTCTCAAAACTCTGTGTTACATCAGAGGATAAATGAAAGGTCAAATTATAGAAAAAAATTACGTATGTAATGCACATTATGCATTAAAAAAAAAAAACCGACTTCAAAAAAAGGAGGTTTCTGAGTTTGATTGTTTGTATGTATGTATGTTGTATGCTAGTATAGTATTATATTATCTGTAACTAGTGATTTTTTATTGTGGTGTACCAATTGTATGAAGGTACTGCATTAAATCTGGCGTTTTGTCTTTTTGTTTAAATTTTTTACCACTACTACCATGTGTTTGGATTAAAAAAACCTTCGAAATAATAATGGTGCAGTCATGCAATCAACAAAACAGGTGTTATTTTCCTATGCTATGCTAAACTGGACTCATACATACCTTCTATTTTATACAATCTTTGTATTTTATTTGTATCATTAACATGAAAAGTGAAAGGTGTGGTGTGAAAGATGATATTGTAAGAAAGATAGAAAAAGGAATGTTGAGATGGTTTGGGCACATAGAGAGGATGGATGATAAAAAATTGGTAAAAGGGATCTATAGAGCTAGTGTGGATGGTAATAGAATAGAATAGAAAACTCTTTATTGTACATCAAATATGGAAAAACAATTACAAATACAGTAATGTTAGTAGAGGACGACCACGGAGAACACACTTGGACCAAATTGAGAGTGTGCTCAAAAAGGCTGGCGTCCGAAGTATGAAGAATAAAAGAGCATGTATGAAAAGATTGATGGATGTAAACGAAGCTAGAGAGATTTGTCAGGATCGTACGAAGTGGCGATCAATAGTCTCTGCCTACTCCAATGGGAACTAATGGCGTGAGTATATGTATGTATTTACATGAACTAAAATTTATGATTTGTCTAATTGTGTATTGATCCCTCTAAATCGACTTACAGATAAGAGACACATCAAGTGACCACCTCATGGAGCACCCCAATAAAAACAACTCAATTCTGTACAGTGGACGGATACTGCCGTTAGTTGATGATGTCCTGGTGATGGCTGGCACTGTGTTTTCTGAAGTCATCATTCATCGACTTGGTTGTGATGATACTCTTCACACTTTGAAAGGACATAAGGTAAAGTATTTCTGTAAACGAAAGGTTAGTCAAAACTTTCGAGTGTTGGATCCTTTGATTAGTAACATACATACATACACTCAAGGCCATAAATACCAGAAAAGGGGTAGCCAGAGCTACGAACTCTTCAGCCACATTTGGGCGTGGATTGCCGGCACTACACGGCACATATGAGGGCATCTGCAACAAACGATTTTGAATTCTGGCAGTAAATATTTACAGGGCGAAATAATAATGAAAATGGTATTATTAAATAGAGAATAGAGTTCCTGTTTATGATTAATAAATATTATAATTAGTAAAAGTGCTTTCGGCCAACGAACCAAAAAACCCGCATTATGTGTAATGTACCTATATGATTTGCTGTGTAGTGTCGGCTTAGAATAGCACTACCCCATTTCTCCCGGTGGGTGTACGTAAGAGGCGACTAACGGTATTGGGGCTTTTAAGAGATTTTTGGGCGATGCGGTTGGAGACCCATCACCAACAACCTTTATTTTACCATCTTTTCCCCACTCAACTTTCCAAACGTGGGTAAGGAATTCCGAATTCCTTAGCTCTGGCAACACCTTCTTGGGATTTATAGCCGTGAGTATATGTATGCATTATGTATAAAAATGTTATAAAACATTTTTGTTGTATGGGAACTTCTTGAATATGTTTTTATTTTAGTATTGATTTTTGTAGCATTTGTTTAAGTACTTATTGATATTTTATATTATGATAATTCTGTAGAGGATTTAAGTGTCCATTCCAGTCCATCCCCTGTCAATATGGCAAAATTAAACAAACAATTCTGTGGTATGGAAGCCCATATGAATATTTATCTTACACAGCTAAAGCAACGAAAACTATATACTAATAAAGAAGAATAAATAAAGGAAAGAAAAATTTCGACACAGGCGGGAAAAAAAATCTTTCCTTTATTTATTCTATATTTATTAGTAATAATCCCCACATGAGGTTTTCATGAAAAAAAAAAGATTTAAAAAGCTATATAATCTGTGAAAATCTCTTCTTCTATGGCTATTGGCTCATTATATACAGCCTTGTGACAGACATGCGTCCAACCTAGTAATCCAGTTTAACCATATATAGCTAGCAGTTATTTTTTGAATATTGCTTCACCTTGAAGTATGAAGTCCTTCAAGACCATAAGCTATTTTGTAGCTTTCAACAGACCGGCATAGCTTTTCCGTCTCGTTCATACAATCGGCACCGGATAGTCGGCAACTGGTATGCACGATAGCCTAAGGTGTAACCACTTAAAGAAAAAATCAGAAGTCACATTGTGTTGTTTGTGATCAACTCAATTATTATCCTCAATCACTCACCTATTTTGCTCAAACTACAGATTATATCCATTCACCCTTGCTTAAAGAAACCTTTTGTACATAAAAGTTATTATAGGTCATTCATGTAAATATTCTTGTTGCAGGGTGTAATTTTCTCGATATCTTATGATATCAAGAAGAAAATAATAGTCACAACCTCTGACGACAGATCTATGAGAGTGTGGGGACCGACATCTGACACTGATTATGCTTTCACTAGTTCCAAGTTTTGGGATAATGTTGAAATGTCTTGTAAACATGAGCTCTATGGCCACTCGGCTAGAGTTATGAGATCCTTTATAACAGCAGAATTAATAACTTCTGTTGGTGAAGATGGTGCTCTATGCTTTTGGGATCATCATGGGAAACTGTTAAAAAAGAATATGTGTCACCAAAATGGATGCATTTGGGCTGTTGATGGTGATGAAACTGATATTGTAACGGGTGGTGGTGATGGTGGTCTTATTATTCATCCTATATCATCCGCTTATGAATTTGGTGATAAAGAAGAAATAAATATTGATGATCCCAAAAAAGTGCTTTTTACAGCTAGAAGGAATGTTATAGTTCTAAAAGATGATGAATTGGTATACTATGACGTAGAATTGAAGAGAATTGTAATAAAGTATGATTTGGAACACGAATCTACTTTCAAACTAATGAGTATGTCTTCGTGTAAACAAATTATTGCTGTAGCCGACATGAAAGGAAACTTTGATGTTTTTACTGAAAATTGTAAAGGCGAGCCAATACTAAACCATGTCAAAAGATCAAAACTTGATATTGGTAATATATTATCAATGCATTTTGTTGGGAATAGAAAGATAGTTTTATGCTGTAATGATGGTAAAATTGTTGTATTAGCTGCTGTTAAAAATAATGATTTTGAAGAAATACCTGATTTTGTATTACCACAATGTAAAGAAAGATGGTTGACTGCAGCGGCCTGTGATTCCACCGGTAAATTGTATGTAGTTGGTGATAGATGTGGGAACATACATGTATATACTGACCATAAAAATCCTGTTAAAAGTTTTAATAAAATCCATGGAAGATACGGCCCTACTTCCATTAAAATAAGAGAAAACAAAATAATAACAACAGGAAGAAGCGGATCAATTAAACATTTCTGTATCGATAACTTGAAAGAAATTACCTTCCAGTGTTCTTTAGATGTTAATTTTGAATGGGTGGAAAAGTTTCTTGATGAAAATTGCACAATAGTATGTGGATTCCAAGAAAGAATATTCGTTGTCTCTGATCTTAAAAATAATAAAATACTTGATGTCCCCTGTGGCGGTGGTCACAGATCCTGGGATGCTATAAGATATATCGAAAGAATTAAGAATAATTACGAAGAAGTTATAAGTCTAGTCTACCTCAAGAATTCTTTGATTAATCTAATGCATTTCCAACTAAGTAAAATTGCATCAAGAACTTTGGTATCAGGTACTCACACTAAAGAAATAAATTGTTTGAAATCAGTTGACTTTCAAGATTACAAAATATTTGTGTCTGGTGGCGAAGAAACTATGTTAAGAATATCAATTTATAATCGTTTAGAAAGAGAATGTACTGATGAAATGATTTTAAAACATTTATCAAGCATCAAAAGTGTGAGATTAAAACGAATCGAAAATAATAAGTATTTATTATTATCGGCTGGTGGGCGAGCACAAATATGTATAAAATATATCACTATCAATAATAAAACTGAAAAAATAAGTATAGATTGTGAAGAAATAACAGACTTTATGATAAAAGGCACAGATAAAGAGAGAAAAGGAAATAATAGCTGGAGAAATCATTCAATTGATTTTGATTCTGAAACTAGGATAATGGATGTAGAAGCAGTAAGAAACAAAAGTAATGAATTTGTAGTTTTCGCAGCATGCTCTGACGCACTAATACGGATATATAACCTCGACACAAACATATTAAAACTTAAAACACAAATCAAACACCACGCAACATGTTTAACAAAACTAAAGAATTTTATAATAAAAGAAAACGAATTCATTTTTTCTTGTACCACAAGAGGAGAAATAGCTTTATGGAATATAGATGATATTATTAATAAAGAAACTGATATTAAACCAATATATTCTTCCTACGCAAATAAATCTGGAGTCAATAGCATTGATGTAAAAGTCCTATCACGAACTAATATAATAGTTGCAACAGGAGGCGAAGATAACTGTATATATTTAAATCTATTGAAATTTGAAGAAAAAACAGTTACAAAACTGCAAGAAATAGTAATAAGTAACTGGCATTGTTCCCAAATAACTGGTATAGAATTTATCGATAATATCTTAGTTAGTACATCAATAGATCAGCGGGTAACACTAGGAATAGTAAAGGTTGATGAAGATCATATGGATATTTCATTTGATAAACAATATTATAGCGATGTAGCTGACATACAAGGAATGGAGGTCATCGATAAAACTAGGTATGTATATTTTTTTCCCTAATATAAATGGGGTAGTGATATTCAAATTTAATATTATGCGGCAATGGCTTGATTGTAAACCTTAGAAAGAATATTCATTTCAACACTATTAACCATTTTTATTTGCCGTGTAGTGTCGGCTTAGAATAACACTACCCCATTTCTTCCGGTGGGTGTACGTAAGAGGCGACTAACGGTATTGGGGATTTTAAGGGATTTTGGGCGATGCGGTTGGAGACCCATCACCAATAACCATTATTTTGCCATCTTTTCCCCACTCAACTTTCCAAAAGTGGCTGAGGAACTTCTAGTTCCTTAGCTCTGGCTACCCCTTCTAGGGATTTATAGCCGTGAGTATATGTATGTATGTATGTACTATTAACCAGTTAAACAATCTATTAACTTTTCTGATAAAAAGTTTATTATAAATAATAGAGTTCCTATAAGTCATACGACTTAAAAAGAAAAGTAATCGCTGGATAATCAGCTATTTTTCTATTTTACAGTCTGGGGGTTTAGTTTCCTTTAATACTGATTGTTTTACCGATCTTAAGTGACAAAACACTGAAATTTAAAAAAAATTCGTTACTCTCTGTGCATAGAAATATTAGCATTCACATTTTTATAACTTGTTTTGTTATCTTAACCTTTCATTTTCTCTTGATTAATTAATAGATACTAAATTCTTCTTAAACTCTATATTTTTTATACTATTTACCAATCATATTTTCCTCAATTGCCCGTGACATAATAACAAATTAATTGGAAGTCATCTCATTAAGATATCTATAAATAGATAATTAATTATATCGAAGTTGTTTACCACATCTTAAAAATTCCATTGTCATTAAGGTGATTGGAGAAACATAAAAAGTATATTTTGATTGAAATACTTTCTATGACGAATTATATTTCTCAGTTTCTTGAGAATATAAAAAATATTACTCTAAAAGTGACTACATCGAAATGTTTCTACCTAAGTTACCATAACTTCAAACATTCGCAACAAATTGAGTAAATAGAAATATAAATAAATATCAAAAATGTTTTTAACCTCAGCTGCGAGGTTGATTTCGCTAAACTTTTCAGATATTGGTGGCAATCATTTTTCTCATAGTAGTGTGTCTTTACCTTAAGTGTGTTTTATGGAACCTAGATCTCTAAAATCCTATTACATGCATACATTTCATTCTCATGAAAACATAGAATAAAAAACGCTATACTGCATATTACAAAAGATATAAATGCAAAATTTCAGTTACAAATGCAATAGTATAATTGGCGGTCTTATCACTATAAGCGATCTCTTCCAAACAACCCCGAGTAGGGCTATTAGTGCAATAATAAAAAACTACTTACTCATACAAGAGCGTTTGCTTCATTTGAAACTCATCTTCTCAGCCGAAAAAGAAGCCGACTTTTACTTGCTTATAAATTATTTACATACTAGCTGACCCAACAGACTTCGTACTGTAAATTTGCTTATGCCAAACTTTAGGCGTTTTTTTCCGGTACTCTGAGTTCAATCATGCGTAAATATTTTATTGGTCAAATTTTCCGGGATAAAAAGGCTATGTTATAATTTGGGTCATTTCGTTACCTAGCATTCTGCTAAATTTCATTCATATACATTCAGTTATTTAGAAGCCTTTTTACCTCAAAAACACAAACATCTAAACTTTCACATTTCTAATATTAATAGGATTTAATAGAAAACGTTTGTTTCAGTGAATCTGCCTCTATTTGCGTGTTTGGCAAAGGATTGGAAGTGCTCGAGATCAGTCTGCACAGTTGACGTTGATTTGCATCATGGAAACTAGGTGTTCAGTTCAAATAGGGTAGAAGGAACGTAAGGTGGTTCTCGTGTTAAAGAAATAACTGAAAACTACTGACATTATTAGTTTTTAAACATTAGGCCGCTAGCGATTATATTATTTTGAATAATTTGTTAATTCAATATAGTTTATTTTAATGTCATATAAAATTTATCTTTCTATACATTCTGTACACAAACATTCAAGTTGAAAAAAAATGTTATGTAAATCAATTGTATTGAGTTTTTTAAATGTATATTTTATGTATATAGGATTGTTATAGTTATATTGTTCATGTGTTTATGCTATCGAAGTTTATATAAATGCATTGATACTAACCGTACAAATAAACGTTGTTTTCTATTAAATTTTTGTTTTTATTGTTATTATTTTCTAATGGTCTTTCGAGACAGATTTGAATCAAATTGAAGCTGAAATATACATTTTATGAAAGTTGTTTACGTCAATATATAAGACTACGTACGTAAAGAATACGTTAACACAATATTAATGTTGCAGCATCAATGTAATAAATATTTTGAATTTTGAAGCGCCCGGCCAAACAGCGATAGCTATAAATATTAAGTCCTAATGTTTTTTTATCACTCATTTGCCCTTTTTCATATACATTTTTAAATTCATATACCTCACTCTACGAGGTTTTTGTCCTATGGATACAAACGAATATATTGCTTCTGAAATATTTTCCTCAGAAAAATCCTTTCCAATAGCATAATCATTGGATAATGTAAGGGATAATGGTAACCTTCATTTTTTACAAGGGTCATTGAGGATTAACATAACATGTGGGATTACATTTATGTATGAACAACAATAGTATGACTAGAGGTACCAATCAATTGAAATTTAATGAATTTCGAGAAATGCTTCTGTGGTTTTTATTTAATTTCAAAATCTTACATATAAAATTTGGATTGCTAAGAGATAAAAAAATGGGAAGTGACAACCTCAATTGGAGGAGGAGTAGTAGGCTTCTTTTAGCTGAATGATGATAATGAACCTCCACTATCCCATCCCCCCCTATTATCTCCTGTGTCGTTTAAACTTCCGATAGGGCAGTCACAAATTTTTGATGTATTTATAAGTGATAGCTCAATGGCAACTCATTCATACAGGAAAGTTGAGTTTAAATCCTAAGTCACACCTACACCAATGTGTCTAAGTGTGTCCAGTAATATTCGCGTTTATTTGATCAAGATTGCCAACATTCTGGGAAAACATTGCGAGAAAACCCACTTGGCTGAGTTGTATTTGTCCATGTGGCGGTGTGTGTATTCTTACATAGGTAACAAAAATATCACGTAACGTTTAGAAGTACTAGTAATTCGTAAAATTACGGTCTGAACTGTCAGTTAAGTTCCCTCCTAGGGGATACGGCAATAAATTTAATATTTTTGAGCTATAACTACCCTTTTAATTGTTTTCTCTATGGTTATATAATATTTTCATAGATCTAGAAGTTTCCGAGTTATACGGAAATTTGTATCAAAATGCCAATTATTTAATCTTATCTATATCTTGTTTCACTAAGTGCTTTATTCGTGTGATAAGTTTTTCGAAGATTCACCGTTTAGATAGCTAATTTAAATCTTTTTGTTCATGAAAACCTCATGTGGTGATTATTACTGATAAATAAAGGAAAGAAAAACTTCGCATTGGCAGCCATTGACACGGTAGCTCAATTGGCAGAGCGACGGGGGCGTATACCCGAGGTCGCGGGTTCGATTCCCGCCTGTGTCGAAGTTTTTCTTTCCTTTATTTATTCTTTATTTATTAGTTTAGATAGCTATTATCTAAATTATGTGGACAAATTAAGTGGGTTTTAATTGGTTGTTTAGACCGACGCAGGAACTACTAGCATCTTCTATGATAGTTCTATATCGTTGATAAAATTTACGGTGAGGCTAGCTTTAAATGAGGACATAGCTTCCGTGGTTTCTTTCTAGCGTTTTCGATAGGCAGGATGTTTGGCTAATGAACCTGGATGGTTTAATTTCAATAAGTCAGTCTTAGAATTCATCCTGCATAAATCCATCTTCCGGACATGTCAATGAACTAAGGAATCTAAAGGTGTCCATAGGCATAAATGTGGGCTTAAGCGATTCATGATTTCTACATACATACATACATATACTCACGGCTATATTTCTCTAGAAGAGGTAGCCAGAGCTAAGGAATTATAAATTCCTCAGCCACTTTTGGAAATTGAGTGGGGAAAAGATGGTAAAAATAAAGGTTTTTGGTGATAGGTCTCCAACCGCATCGCCCAAAAATCCAATAAAAAGCCCTAATACCCTTAGTCGCCTCTTACGACACCCGTGGGTAGAAAGGGGTAGCGACATTCTAAGCCGGCACTACACAGCACATGATTTCTCTTCGGCTTTAATAGCTCAAGGAGGAGACGAGACGTGCGTGAAAGCCTACAACCTGGGATGATATCTATTTTCGTCCTACGTCATAATCCGTACATTTATTGAGGAGAAAATGGTGAGAGATATTCCATGTCTGTTTGTTGCGTGTTGGCTAGTTGCTTTGAAAAAGACTAAAGTAGGAGTAAATATAGAATAGAGAGGATTTTAGTGATTCCTATTGGTGAGCTACTCAGACGCCAAAAACTTATCATCTAAGGTCTGTTACTTCAATTTCCAACTTCAAAAGTGGGAAATGAATTGAGGTTTCTGAAGCTTATGCCATTAATTATACGGGTCCTAAGACATAAGTATTTAAAACAATATAAACTTCAAAATAACTTTTTCAAAACAAGTGCGCCAAAAATAACGCGTTTGTGTCTAAACTTTATTTAAATCCAATTTAATTATGCAATGAACAATCTGTTGACGCGGTTACTCGTTGAAATTGAATTGTAGCAGATTTTTATCCAACTCAGATTAGATAAGTAGTAATCTAACGTCATGAACCGACACAAATATCATTTAATGATATCTGCTAATATCAGCTGAGAAGCCGTACCTGACTGGAGTGTACGGTGAGTTTTTTTATTATTAATAATCGTTTGCCGTATCATGCCGGCTTAGAATGTCACTACCCCTTTCTACCCACGGGTGTCGTAAAAGGCGACTAAGGGTATGGGGCTTTTTAAGTGGTTTTTGTGTGATGCGGTTGGAGACCCATCACCAACGATACTTTATTTCTACCATCTTGTCCCCTATCAACTTCCAAATGTGGCTGCAGAGTTTCTGGCTATGAAGCTCTGGCTACCCCTTTTGTGATTTATGGCAGAGTATATGTATGTGACATAACATAACATAAACGTTCACGCCGAATATGCCCGAAGGGGTTGGCTTTTCACTTGGCTTTGTCACCTGGTGTTCAGAGTACCCACGTTTTGCATGGACAGGTATGCATGGGTGGGTACTCTATATGTATGTATCTGTTAATAATCGGATAGTCTATGCCCTTCCTAGTAAGTGCTTACAACATTTTTTGATCACACAGCGAAGCTACTAAGCAATCTGAGTATTTATAATATACCAACTACATATACTAACGCCATTAGTTTCCTTTGGGGTAGACAGAGACTACTGCAAAGCAAGTTCGATTGACCTTAAAATAAAATAAAATAATCATTTATTTCAAAGTAAAAAGATAAAGTTTAATGTTTTTTGACATGAATTCCTCATGTGGGGATTATTACTCATAAATAAAAGATGTTATTAAAGGAAAGAAAAATTTCGACACTGGCGGGGTTCGAACCCGCGACCTTCGGGTATACGCCCCCGTCGCTCTGCCAACTGAGCTACAGTGTCAGTTGGCATCCAGCGTATACCCGAAGGTCGCGGGTTCGAACCCCGCCAGTGTCGAAATTTTTCTTTCCTTTAATAACATCTTTTATTTATGAGTAAAAAGATAAATCTTTGTTTTTTGAAAGACAAATTTCAACTTAATACTAAGTTTACTTCGGATTCGGAAGGTGTTTTGTTGAGAGAAGAATCCGAAAGAAACTCGTCAACACACGTCTTTTTTTACGTCCATTACAATTTTGGTGTTAGCCCGGAAACATCCTGCACAGAGCCCTGATGACACCAAGCCACTTCATTATTAATGTAATCATTAACATTTTAAAAGGCTTTCGAACTAAGATTTCTTTTAACTACTGCTTTGAATTTTGTTTCTGATAAATTTAAAATGTCTTCAGGTATTTTATTATACATTTTTACGCATAACCCCATGCAAGATGTATTTACTTTTGACAATCTGTATTTAGGTAATATTAGGTATTGAAACTCTCAGATTTCGAATATGTCTGTCACTTTTTTTACAAAAGACGCCTGATTTTTTCTTACATACATAATATTTTCATTCCTAATTGAAACAACTTTTGATTTTCGGATATTTTAATCGCGTATTATAACATTATTTTTAAAGCCCGACGTTTCGAAAACTTTTCAGTTATCATGGTCACGGGAAGACTGAGGTGTTATTTGTCATTATACAGTACTATAAAATTATTAATACTAACTACCTTCACAAAATTTTAAGTTACATTTGCGTTTAATATTTGCTATGTACAAAAAGAGCTAATGTTATCTGGAGTCTTGCTAGTGTTCTTCCCTCGCTTGGTTGTGCTAATGATCGGGTTCCAAGCAGGTGGTAATTGCCAACCATCATCTCTATTGAAGTTTGGATGTTTCTTTATTTCAATAGACTCGCGTATCATTCTAGGTATCAATCGATTTTCTTTTGCTAGAATTGTAGGTTTGTCAAAACGCATGTGGTGGTTTGGCTTATCGAAGGTGTGTTCACACAAAGCAGATCTTCCAGGACGCCTATTCTTCATATCAGCAATATGTTCTCTAACGCGAGTTGCTACACTACGCTTTGTTTGGCCGATGTATGAAAGACCACACTCACAGTCTAGTTTATAAACGCCTGCATCTTGTAAAGGGATCTGACATTTGATAGGTCTTAGAAACTGACTTATCTTTTGGTGCGGCTTGAAGTAGGTCTTAATGGAAGCACGCTGTAACACAGTACTAATTTTGTCTGTTACACCCTTTACAAAAGGTAGAGTTGCAGGGAGTCTTTCAACAGTAGGTGGTTTATCGGAGGAGCGGTGACGTTGGCGGGGCAATTTCAGCTTGTTGTTGTGAAGAACTTGTTTCACATGACTGAGCTCTCCAGCAAGATGGTGTTCGTCACAAAGATGTTTGGCTCTCTGAAACAAAGTTTTACCAACAGTAGCTAACTGAGATGGATGGTGGTGTGAGTCACCATTGAGGTACCTATCAGTGTGGGTGGGTTTCCTATAAACTGTGTGACTAATTGAGTTATCAGAATTCCTTATCAAGAGGACATCTAGAAAGGCTAAACTATTATTAGTCTCTAATTCCATTGTAAATTGGATCTTAGGGTTAATGGAATTAAGATGGTCTAAGAATGCAGAGACTATGTTTTTGGGTAGGATTAAAAATAATGTTATAATACGCTTTAAAAATTTGCTTTAAAAATAATGTTATAATACGCGATTAAAATATCCGAAAATCAAAAGTTGTTTCAATTATTTTCATTCCTTCCTTTCCTCCCTTTTCATTCCTTTTAACTAAATAACGCGTCGTATAAAACAGCCATCTACTTTGCATTACATTCTAGCGTACACTTTTATTTTAACACACAGTCACCATCGATCGCCACTTAGTACGATCCCGGCATTTCCTTTCCCTCTCTCTTTTAATATATGCCATTTGGAATAACAAAAATTTACAACGCGCTGTAATAGTATTGGATGTTTCCGTAATCTTTTGCACAGCGTAAACTACTGAAGTTAGCCTCTGGGAAATTACCATTTTATAATTATGATGATTTCACTGAGCGAACTGCTCATTTGTCCCCGATTATGTGGGAGTGTCCCTTGAGCTCACCTCGAAAGATCTGTCGTTATGGCATAATATGGTACTTGGACCTTGTTTTGACCAGACAAATTTCTTTGACATAATATACCCGACATCTTATATCGGATAATTTGAATGTTTTGGTTCATGAAAACCTCATGTGGAGATTATTACTAATAAATAAAGGATAGAAGAATTTGGCACTGGCAGCCTTTGACACGGTAGCTCACTTGGCAGAGCGACGGGGGCGTATAAGTGAGGTCGTGGGTTCGATTCCCGCCTGTCTCGAAATTTTTCTTTCCTTTATTTATCTTATATCGGAGTTTTAAAATGTAGCTCAGTTGCTTCTTCTAGGTGGCGGTGTATTCGCGGTGTTTTATGAAAACTTACAACTTGACACCTGTGTTATATCATAACTAAATACTATCTCTTTACTTTGTTTCTGAGAATGATAGAGACAATTTTGTTCAATGCCTCTTACAATATTTTTGTGAATTAGTTGTGGGTTTAATTAACATGAAAAGGTGCAAGCCGTACATTTTAGTTTGTGACAAATATACTTCAATACTTGCTACTATCCAGGCTACTATCACGGTAGTAGTCGTTAGTCGGCCAACCCGCAATTGGCCAGCGTGGTGGACTAAGACCAAATCGCCCTATATAGGTAGGCTCGTGCCCCTTAGTGGGGACATAATATGGGCTGTGAGGATGAGGATACTTCAATTAATAAATCGGTACATACATACTACTCCAAAACGACTAGGACTACTACTACTATACTTTTTAATCATAAATTATCATTCATTAATCATAGGAATATAGTGAACTCTTCTGTGATGTAATTGTGTCCTATGTGACTTGTTAGATTCTTGTGATTTTGACGACCAGTTTTAGTTAGGTAATCCAAACTAACATTGGCTTCATGCGATAGTTCAAGAAATTTCCCAACAAGCTGTTTATAGAACTTTTAAAAATATGTTAAATAGTTTTTTGTATTCTTCGACCAAAACATGTTACGAAATGGTTATTCTGTTTATTGAAGCCAGGTTCGTCACAAGTGGTAATCGAAGTTACTGCATGCATAAAAAATTACAGCCTACTCCAAAATACCTCTTTTAGATCCAATCGCACTCATTTGTTATCGAATGTTATATCAATCAATCATTTGGTCTCTCAATTAAATAATATTAAAGAGTTCAATTAACAGTCGTCAAAAGTATGGACATGTGACGCAGGTAAATCAGGTTTAACTTGTGTATTGGAGGTGTGTTCGTAAATAACAGCAACATAAAAATTAACTACAACCTATCTTGGACTAACCGGTTAGTCACACCACGGTTTTGCAGATCAGCAAAGATTCAATTTGGAAGTTAATGTCTCATGTTCTGTTCTTTTCATTTCTTACTGATATTTTTTTTTTAAAAAACAACTTAAGGTCTGGGAGTTATTGAAAATGAAGTTCTTTGGTCTTTAAAAGCGAACTTCCCTTTAAATGTATCCTGAATAATTTTATTTTTTGGTAACATGAACACAAAACTAATGAGATATAATTTACGCCATATATCCCCAAAAGGGTGGTAGCGGTGTTAATATTTCGGAACATCATATATAATTTCTTCCACCTGTTCTGATTACACAGGTTTTGCTTGGACAGTGCATACACGTGATGTGGTCAGCCTGATGACACATGACAAATACGCTGTCACATGACGAAGTACACCTCAGCCATGTGGGTTTCCTTTATAAATAAATGAATCGCATAATTAAATGACTTTAGAAAAGACAAATTTATTGTAGGCCTGACCCGGGATTTGAACCCTCGCCTTTTTATGCTAACTTGATCTAAAAAATACGTACCTACATAAGTTTAATTTATCTACTGTTTCTGTGTGTTCCTGTTCACGTAAAACGACTCTGCCAACTCAATGTCCACTGCGCCATAATCTCCATCGCCAAATCAACAAACGAGTGTCAGAGGCACTAATACTTCTGAAACTTACGTATTGTTTTTGTTTCCTGGCGTTCAAGACGATTTGCTGATGTTACAAATAAATTATACTCTCTTACAAAATCCGTTTTAAGTACCAAAACACGTAAACAACCAGGCATCCAAAATAGTAAACAAAAACAAGTTTAAGTTAATGACGAATATGGGCGGGAATTTGAATAACGGTGAGATTTTCCAGCGTCAAAAAACATGATTCACCTTGACGGAGCCGACAATATGTATAACAGACCACTGCCAAATTAACTAGATGTTTCAAAGTATTCGACACATATACACGAAATCGCGATCAGTTTTGTTTACTCCGTAATATTTATGTTTTTCATATTTTTTACTATAAATTAATTAAAAAGTGTGGTAAAGCCAATTATTAAAATATAAATTAAATTGAATTATATTCAAAATAATTAATTAATACAAATAAATAAAGAGTATAGAACTAATTACTAGATCACAATACAAAGAACTAACTCTGAATTTATGGTAAGTTTGTATTTTTATGCCAAATTTTTGTTTTAATCAATTTCATGTTCATATTGAGCATTTTTTAAAAAAGAATTTTTTTTTGTTGGCTGTTTGGTTGGCACACATTCGGCATGTGCTAATTGTAAAAACTGAAAAATAAGACCGGGACCAGTCGCAGATATACACAACAAATTATATATGGGCCAAAATTGTTTACTTTCGACCCGTATTATTAGCCACTATTGTGGAAGTTTTATAAACTCTTACAACTGTTCGGACGCGCGGTAAAAAGTTATATATTTTTCTTTACAAATAGGAACGAATATTTAAAATTATATTTTTGTTAATATATCTTTTGTGATGACCAATATAAAGTTTTTAGTTAATAAATCTACATACATACATATACTCACGGCTATAAATCCCAAGAAAGGGGTAGTCAGAGCTAACGAATTAGAAATTCCTCAGCCACTTTTGGAAGGTGCGTGGGGAATAAAGATGGTGAAATAAAGGGTCTTGGTGATGGGTCTCCAACCGCATCGCCCAAAAATCCCTTAAAAGCCCCAATACCATTAGTCGCCTTTTACGTACACCCACGGAAGAAATGGGGTAGTGCTATTCCAAGCCGACACAACACAGCAATAAATCTATATTAATGTAATTATCTTTATTACGGAATCGTCTTTCTTTCCGTTCATTACGTTTTCTTAATTAATCGCATGCGTAATCGTAACTATTAGAGCTGCCGCCTATATTATATGTTACGATTTATAAATAACACACGCGAACTCATATTCTTACGGGCGATCTTATTTATGATGAACTAAAGGTGTCAGGTCAAAATCATTCACGGCTGTCTGAGTAAGAATATTTTCATCTTTAATAGTTAATTATCTCATATAAATACAATTTCTTTATAATATACATAAACATAACATAACATAAACGTTCACGCCGAATATCCCCGAAGGGGTTGGCAGACTTTGTCACCTGGTGTTCAGAGTACCCACGTTTTGCATGGACACTGTTGGCGGTCACTTTCAACCTACCTATATTCACAAGTATAAATACCACAGAGGGAGAGGGGTAGGGATTTAATTATTTTCACTAAATTGTTATAACCATAAACTTCCATTATCAGGAGTCGTACCTTGCGGTTCACAAACTTATTACTGTTTTAACACAGATCGGACATGTACTATACTAACGGTTTCTAAGGCTTCTATCCTCAAATCCATCAAAACTCTTCCTTCTCAGGCCCTAATATTTTCCAATGGTTCGACCAATTACATCACCGAACTCCCAGAACATTATAAATGAAACTATTCTTCGTTCTTGTAAGTTATTGTCCATTTGATCTCATTTACCCCCGACTTTTCAAATTTGTTCCTGTCCCAAACAATTTACTCCTAGACCTTTCAAGGCATCACGATTCACAAGAACTATACAGGTGAAAACTAAGGTATAAAATAATAATTATAAACTCTTACTTTTCATGTATCTAAAGCATCCTCGCGTCGTCGTTCATATTTTTTTAAATATATTTTTTTTAGAATTAACTTCCATAAATATACAAGCCAAATGAATTTCGAAAATCCAAAGTTCGCCCACGATCTGTGCGACTTTATGATGTACTAAACTCATACAAATAAACCAAACTACAATTTTACTTCTTCATATTTTTCAGATGTCCCCGACCATAGAGGTGGTGGTAGAGCCCGTGACCCTGGGCGAGGGTCCGCACTGGGACCACGAGCGCCAGGTGCTGTACTTCGTCAGCATCTTTGACAAGACCATACATCGGTACGACCCTGCTACCAAGAAACATACCAAGGCGAAATTAGGTTAGTTGGACCAAAAATATACTAAGTTACTTAAACTGCACCGTGTATTTACAAGGTTTGAAGATTAAAATATTTTCGGAATGTAAAGAAATTGCTTCTATGGGATATATAAAATTGCCCCGTTCAATGGGCTATTTGACAAAGCGAGAAATAAAGTGTCAATTGCTGTCATCAGTATAAATTAAGAGTTTAAAAATGGTTATTTATTAACGTAAGTTGAAAATAATAATTGATTTCTTTAAAAATCCATAAATAAAAATGCAATTTTTTAAACGTCTGTCACGTGACACAAAACGTTCTTGAATGGTCGAGTTTATGATGACGTCACATGCCTGTAAAGAAACCTCGTGGCTCGTTTGTTGCCACAGACTAAATACAGGCAAGTGACGTCACTGACCCGTTTGCAGCGCGAGCGCCATATTGTCAAAATAGTGTTTTGACGCGCTATTTGAATATTCAATTTTTAATTTGATATTTTTCAGCAAATGTGCACCAGATTTAAAAAATATAACTTTTACTGGGTTCCTTAAACTCAACTACATCATATAAAATAAATTTTAAAAACCTGTCAAATAGCCCATTATATCAGTGTGATACGCTTTCTTGTATGAAATTTCTCTCGTTTTCTTAGTTGCTACTCAGGCCGCTAGTTTCCATTGCAGTATGAGAATATATTTATCGCCACTTTGTACGAGCCTCACAAACCTTTTTGGTTTTCCTCACAATCATTTAATACTATTAAACCCAAATACTTACTACTATAAGTTATAAAAATAGGTACTTTTTGAAGTTTTAAAAAAACGTCTTCTAGTTTGTTGATTAGTTTATTTGCTCTACGATTCCTTTTCGTAATGCTGTAAGCTAAGTAAACCCATACAAATGATATACGAAATAAGATATGCCGAGTCATGGATATAGAATCCAAAATATATCGAGGTATCGTGTTTCATTTACACGCTGTAGTTCAAGGTTGGTAAATAAATATTGACGTAGTAATGAAAATTCAAAGTTCAAAAACAAAGAAGTGTCATCCGAAATATAGGAATACTAGCTGACTCGACAGACTTCGTACTGTAAATTTGCTTTTTCCAAACTTGAGGCGTTTTTTGCGGTACTCTGAGTTCAATTAGGCGTGAATATTTTATTCGTAAAATTTCTCCGTGTTAAAAAGTATCCTATGTTATAATTTGGGTCATTATCTAGCCTTCTGTTAAATTTCATTCATAAACATTCTGGATTTGAGATGCCTTTTTACCTCAAACACACAAACATCCAAACTTATATAATACTAGCTTTTTGCCCGCGACTTCGTCCGCGTGGACTACATTTTTTGCATTCGGTTTACATCCAAAATAACGAAACACTATCTCAACTTCTGTTTTTTTTATTTATATTCCCGCGGGTGTTGTAAAGGCCATAAAAGACATTGAGGCCTTTTAAGTGATTGTTGGGCGATGCAGTTGGTGAACAATCACTAATAACCTTTATTTTACTACCTTTTCCCAATATATTTCCAAAAGTGGATGCAAAATTACTATCTCTGAAGCTATGGCTACCCTTATAAGGAATTTATGGCCGTTAGTTAATACTTATGAATGATTGATAGATGAATTTCATAAATTTAATCGCACCAAGTTTTTTGTTTCTAGATAGCAAAATGACAAAAATCATTATTATCATTATTACTTTCATTTGCTATATCAATCCTTTAGGGGATGAGTTCCAAAAATTTCCTGTTTAATTTCTCATAAAAATCATGAAACAACCCATTCTGAACCAACCTATGATCAGAAATGAGAATATCTTTAGTAAGTACAAATACGGATAGTAGTTGGGCGCTTCGGCGGCGGCGCGGCCCAATGCTGCCCCTACACTGATCGTTTGTGATAGTGGGAGAGCTTGCAGCGATTGCGAGCGAATATGGGGATGGTTAGTGGTGGATCTCCATCCGAAATAATCGCTAAAGTGAAGGGATAGTGCTTGCTATTTTTTTTACATTATTGCTATTCTAAGCTAACAAAACAAAAATAATAATACAAAAAGCTTGAATCACCTGAGGTACGAATCCGAGGCGATTAATTCATAATAGTTTTAATTAAATATTCATAGTAAATAGTTATACCGCTTCGCCACGGAGACGTTACCAGCGGTGTAATTTTTTTTTACGCTTTATTTTTTATAAGTGTTACTATTAACCAACAAATTTGTCATTTAAACGTACACTTATTTTTATGAAAATGTATGAAACAATACATCCAGCAAGCATACAAACATCAATTTTTCCAGGATAAACCTTATTATTTAATCCAGGCTTCTAACTATACGTCTGCAAAATTTCAAGGGTATCGGTTCCGTAGTTATGGTGTGAAAGCGGAACAAATAAACAAACAAACAAACTCACTTTCCCATTTATAATATTAGTATGGAAGTATGGATATGGATTTCACATTTATAAAATTAATAGGATTTATGTTATAGACCTACCTTCCCTAATCACAGCTATAAATCCCAAAACAGAGCAGATATAAACATCGAAATGATCAATTCCCCAGCCACTTTTAAGTTGAGTATGCAAAAGATGGTAAAACCAAGGAGGTTAGGTGACAGTAGGCCAATTCCCAACAATCACTACATTAAATACATCTTACTTTCTCGACTTACAGACGCAATGCCCACCTTCATAATCCCAATCGAAGGCGCACCGGACCACTTCGCCGTTGGTCTCGGCCGGAACCTGGCGGTGGTGCGCTGGGACGGCGAGGGTGACGCCGCCGTGGTGAGGGAAGTCGCGGCTGTGGATGAGGAGAACCCGGAGAACCGGTTCAATGACGCTAAGGCTGATCCGAGGGGAAGATTGTTTGCTGGTTTGTGCTTTGTAGTTATTTGCCTACGTCAGTACTAAGAAAGTTGTCCAATACTGGACATGCGCGTCCCCCAAAGTCTCTCAGCTATCGGCTTAGGCGACTTCCACAAATTCTCGGTACAACTTGTAGGAGGCCTAACCCTATTTTCCTTTGTGTTGTAGCATAAATCATTATATATAATATATATATATATATATATTGATATATATAATAATTTAAAACATCTACTAATAAATAAAGAATAAATAAAGGAAAGAAAAATTTCGACACAGGCGGGATTCGAACCCGCGACCTCGGGTATACGCCCCCGTCGCTCTTGCCAATTGAACTACCGTGTCAATGAAATTTTTCTTTCCTTTATTTATTAGTAATAATCCCCACATGAGGTTTTCATGAACAAAAAGATTTAAATTAAAACATCTAGTTATAATAATCAGGCAAAATAAAAATAAATACAGCAGCAGCAAATACTTGTGTAACTTATCTCACACTCAATTCCAATTTTGCAGGTTCAATGGGCCACGAATACGAACCAGGAAAGTTTTATATGAAAAAAGGTTGTTTATACAGTTTCAACCAGCAAGGAGTTCCAAAGCGACTGGAGAGCAATATCGATATTTCAAACGGCCTGTGTTGGGACGTGGAAAGGAGAGCGTTCTACTATGCGGACTCTTTCGAGTACGCCATCCGGAGATACGATTATGATGTTGAGACTGGAGAAATTTGTATGTATAAATAAATATATATAATTTTTTTTTGTAACTGTAGTGAGCTGTGTAGTATATTGGAATGCACTTAACCTTTTCCATCCATAGGTGTCGTACGAGGGAAACTTTTGAAGAAATAGTTGAGCGATAAGGCTGTAGACCAATCACTTACCATCTTTGATTTTACAAGCTTTTCCCCACTGAGCTTTCAAAAGTGACTAAGGACATTAAAGTTCTGCAGTTTGTATTACCTCTTTTGGTGATTTAAAGTTCCAAAAGTAGCTATTTGGGATTTATAGCTTTGAGTATGTATGTAATGTAATGGCTCCCTAAAAAGCAGCTAGCTATGTTAGTATAAAGAAACTATATCGTAATCAACAAAGTTATTCTGTACGTGTAATAAAGGGTTAGTTTTAATTATAACTATTTTTAACACATATTAGCTTCACCTGTATGTATGTAACCTTCTTCTTTTTTCTGAATTTCGTCCCAAATTAAATGAACAGATTTTATTAAAACTTTGTACACATATCAAAAATCAGCGATAACATAATAATTTCATTAGTTTATGTCATTTTCCTGATTAAGGGCGCTCGGGTCAATTAATTTCCGTTGATTCAGTACTAAAAAGTGATTTGAAAAAGGTTATTTAAGCAAGACTGAGAGACTTTCAGTCAAAGAATACAATGTTGCTCTACCATTTCAGCAAATCCCAGGATCGTGTTCAAGTACAGTGATCACAACCTCGATGGCATAGCGGACGGCATGACCATAGACACGGACGGAAACCTATGGATAGCCAACTTTGACGGCAGACAGGTAATACTCATGTTAAATACCAGGTTCTTTAGACATCTACATATCTAGAATGATTGCTCCAACCTACATCTTGTTCGTAATCATAAGCACTGATTGCTCGAGCTGTTAAACTGTTTTGGTCGTTAGCACATTGATCATCATCATAGCATCATTGGTATCAACTGCTTGGCAGCTCTAAAACAAATCTCAGCACCATACGGCACTAATTATATATATAATTCTACTCACACGAAATCCCACAACAAGTAAATATAGTAAAGTGAGAACCATGATAATTTGAAGGATTATGAAATAATAACTAGTTAAGCCTGTGCTGCCTTCGAGTCCGGAATCAGGACTTCACCCTGTAGCTTTTTTAAAGTGTTTGACGGAAGGAGAAAATATTGTAGGGTTGGGTGTACCATCGATAAAAACATGGCCAAATCACTCTATACAGGGCAGGCTCGAGTCCCTCGGTTTGAATATATATAGAAATATCCTTAGTCGCCTCGTATGACACTAACAGGAATTAATGGATTAGTGCTACTCTAAGCAGATAAATTTGCCCTACGAAACTGAATAGGTACAAATACCTTTTATTTTCAAGCAAAATCATAATGATTATATTTGTAATTAATCATTGCAGGTCCTAAACGTAAATCCGAACACAAGCGAAATAATTCGACGGATACCGATGCCGGCACTCCAAGTCACTTCCTGTACTTTTGGCGGGAAAAATCTGGATGAACTATACGTGACGACAGCTTGTATGAACCGCGGCGAGGAGCAGCCTCCTCCGTGCGGGTCCACCTTTAGAATTACTGGGCTTGGGGTCAAGGGACACCCTAACGTGGCTTGTAAACTCGAATAGACTTATAAATATTTATTCTGCTGTTTTCATTTTATTTAAGTGTTATTATTTTTAGTGTTGCTATGTTTTTCGCGAGGGTTGTGTATTGTAGAGGGTGACTAAAGGATTTTGGGCTTTTAAATCGATTTTTGGGTGATGTGGCTGGCCAAGCACCAACTCATCTTATTTTCTCATCTTTGCCCCACTTAACTTCTAAAAGTGACTGAGGAACTGTTATTAGCCTTATATATATTCAGTATCTATTATATTGGCAAATACCATACAGGGAACTATTCATATTAACATGCCGTTTTAATCATCAGACTCGGTCAGTCAGATTAAGTCATCATGCAGCCAACTATTCACCGAATCGTTTACATGGGTCGTACAACACACAAAACCACTTTTTTCTTACGAAGTATTTATTACTTAAATATTTTACATTTAATTAAAATAAAAAATACAACTCACAATTTAACATTAACATTTGGATTTCCTTTAACTCCTAAACCAGTTATCATGAAGGTCGCTCCGCAAGGAGGTTTTTGTTCCTCTCCGTTAATCGTCATCGAAGCACTGGTCACAAACAAAACGTCCAACTTGGGGCCGCCAAAAGTGACAGATGTCACTTGTTTGGCGGGAATTTGAACCTTTTGCAATATTTTACCAGTTTTCGGGTTAACTTGAAGGACACAATGACCATTGAAGACTGCGACCCAGAGATTGCCGTCTGTATCAATTGTGATGCCGTCGGGAAAGCCGTCCATGTTGTTTGCTTTTAAATCAAATACGTACTTCTTGTTGGCTGAAAAAGAACACATAAATGTTTCGTCAAAAGGCCTTTCCAATGCCCAAGTACAAATTGGTTATAGTTATAGATATAGTAGTGGATAATTGTTTGTATATGGCGCAGCCAGCTGGATAAACCAACCAACTCATCAAACGGCATATGTTTGATGAAAGGAACAACCGAAGTTTATTTGGTCGGCGCAAATAAATTAAATGATAGTACAGGGAAATAACTCAACTGTTCGTAGAGATATCAAGCAATACACAAAATAAAATAAGAAATGAATAATTAGCAAAGTCATAACACAACTTCTGGACCCGAGCTTTGGCTTCAACAGGATCATATACCTTTGTTGTTTAGGGGGTAAACTGCCCTCCTTGAAAGTTCCGTTTAATTATAACACAGGGAGTGGAGTTTTGACTTAATTAAAGTTAAATAATCACTTACATATTTCGCCAGTAGTAACATCGTAATCATACCGCCTAATCTTCATTTCAGGAGAATCTACATAGTAGAACGCCTTTTCTTTCAGATCCCAAGCTAAACCGTTGGAAATAGTAATTTTGTCATCGACTTTTGTTATGTTTGTGCCGACTAGTCTATAAAGAGCCCCAGTTTCTTGCTGGACATTGCCAAGGGGTTCTTCGTGCCCCATTGTTCCTGTTAAGCCAATATTACATATTAAACATATGAAATTCATATTCAAAGTTTTTTTTGTAAATTCAGACTTTTCTAAATTCAAGAATGATTGGCGATGTTTAAACAAAGATAAACAATATATCATACCCTAGCAATTTTTTACGTTAGTTTTCCTCGCCATGCATAAATTCTGGTAGAATAACCACTCATATAAGATGAGGAATAGCAAAGGATATTTTTAAATTTAAAATTTCTAATTTTTCAACTCATGAGTAAGATTTGGATAAATCTAAGAAAATAAAGGAAAATAAATTTGCAATAAGAAATACATAATTCCTAAATGACAATATATACTCCTCGTAAACCACTCACCTCCGAACAAGCGACCTTGAGGGTCAGCCTTAGCATCATTGATCCTGGTCTTCAAACCCTTGTCCAGTTCAGCTAGTTCCTGTACCACGGTAGCAGAGCTGCCTTCCTTACCGTCCCACTGCACCACCACGAATTTACGTTCTACGCCAATAACGAACTGGTTCCTCTTGCCTTCTACTGGTATTATGAAGCCAACTCTGCCATCTGTAAATTTTTACAATTACATTATTTATAGAATAGAATAGAATAGAAAACTCTTTATTGTACATCAATATTATTATACACATCCATAGGCACTTCAAATGGATATCTTTACCCCACTAGCCCACTAGTTGAGGAGTTCCTAATTATCAGACCCTGGGTATATGTATACATGAATCTACCCACCTGTAAAGGAAAAAGTATATTGCCGATTTTCCGGATACACACGAACACCAGAGCTGAAGTCTCTACCGCCAGACCACAGACAGAGGCAATCAATTGTGAGGGATTCGATGTCTATTTTAATAAAGTAGCTTTAAACCAAATCGTTGTCCGAGTAAATTACAAATTGCAATAGCTGTAAAGCGAGGGAATGCCCGTAACTCACTATTCAAGTACGGTAGGGTACTGATTCTAAAATCAATGTGAAATACTAACCTACTTTAGTCTTAGAATGGGCGCCCGTAGACGGCACATATTTGTGAATGGTCTTGTCCAGGATGCTCACGAAGAACAAGGCCTGCTGTTCTTGATCCCAGTGGGGTCCTTCCCCGAGGAGGACTGGCTCTACAATCTTCTCTACCACAGGAGCCATTATCGTCTCGTCCTATAATTTAATATATAATGGAAAATTCAGTTGTAATAAAGACTACAAATTGAACTTATACATTCAAACCTGAATCTTAGCTCTGAGAAAACAACCTCGCTGCCCATGTAGGAGACGTAGGTTTGAACCCAGAGTTGGACCTACACCAATGTGTCTTTTCCAAAACCATGTGTGTAGATAACTTATCATTATTAAGGTGGTTATCTTAGTTCTACACAGGTTTATATTAACCTTTAGATCCAGTCGTAAAATGTATCAAAGATTTACTTTATTATCTGTACTTGTATAAAAACAGAATAACAACCAGCATACAGATAAAACAAAAAAACATTTTAAATAAATAAAAGAAGCGGTATAATAAGAATTAAAACGTAAGTATAATAGAAAATAAAAACAAACGTTCATTAATTAAGGTTTATTAAGATAAGAATCACTCGAATTTGTAGTACCTAATCTATCTAGGATCCCCTGGATCTTGGAAAGGTGTCCGGTGGGTGGTAGGAAACGATACCCTGTCGATTTTTTTTGCCTCTCCATCTTCAAGTCAATAACACTAACCGGAGATAGAGAGCGGTGTGAAAAATACAACAAACGTTGCAATTATCTACCGATCGTCATCATTTAACTTTTACTCATTTCATCTCTGTGTTGTTTTAAACAACAACATGAAATAAAGTAATTAGGTAGTTCAAAACTACACTAAACTACCTACACCTATAATTCTACAAGTACAAATTCATGAAACAAATATAAACTATGTATACTTATGTATATAGATATTACCGTGTTTTCAATCCCTTTTTGTCTTGAACACCATAATCTAGCCAGCGTGGCTATTGCTAGAGACGTAATCATTGCACCAGGAAACTTCGAAACACATATTACCGTCTCCGCTCTCAGTGAAAATGTGGCTGTATTGATATTTAATATTTCGAAACCGGCAACAATATCACCTATATGGCATTGTATGTTTTTATTGGTAAAGATAAACAGTACATTGTGTGGCTTGCTGAATATTCAGAATTTTAGAACAATAATATGTGACTATGTCAGTGATTATGATAGTCTGTAGGCTGAGGGTAACATTTATATGATGAATGTTTGATTTTTTATCCGGGGTGTTATTTATATGTGTTTTACATTGTAATAAATACATCGTGCGGAAGCATCCTTTAGAAACAAAATCTCAGAAAGCCGTCTATTTAGTCTTTGAAACAGCACGTAGTGTCTTTTTGTTCTACTACCTGGTCAATATTAAAACAACGAAATACTCTAAAAAATATACAGCAAAAATGACCACTTACTGAATCGATCTCTCTTGACGCCCCCGTTAGCGCTACTGATTATTTCCACAAAGATGTATCATTTTATTAACTCCTATCAATGGCGGTTATCTTTGAGAGTTCGTTACTACAATAATAAACATTATGTAACTACCTACCGGCTCGATGCATACAGGGTGTAATGTGAATATCGCATAGCTGTGAGGTATATTACGTAAAAAATACTTGCGGAGAATCGTGATGTGATAAATAACTCTTATTTAATGATAAACATCAAAGTAAATTCTCCTGTGATGATTGATGGATGTAAACGAAGCTAGAGAGGTTTGTCAGGATCGTACAAAGTGGCGATCGTTAGTCTCTGCCTACCCCAATGGGAACTAATGGCGTGTGTATATGTATGTAAAGTCTCCTGTTTAGTCTGAATCTTTTGCTCTGCTAGGGATTTTATTTGTGGCCTATATTATACATACACTCACGCACCTCATAAGTTCTCATTGGGGTGGACAGAGATCTCGATGGCTAAATTGTACGAGCCTGGTAAGCTTTGTACTTTGTAAACATTTATTAGTTTTCTTTGTTCCTAGAACGATGGTTCTATCGTACATGTGTTTTGGATGGTTTTAGTCTTAGTGAACAACGATATTCAGAACTACGATGACCATAGAAATTGGAATTTTATTTTGGAGACCCATCACCAATAATACTTAATTTCTACTATCTTGTCCCGTATTAACTTCCAAATGTGGCTGAGGAGTTTCTAGCTTGCACTGGCTACCCTTTTTGGGATTTATGGCCGTGAGTATATATGTGTGTACATCATTCAACGCCCAGGGAAAGAAATAGGTTTGTGTAACTTATTTTGTACTTCATAGACAGTGCTCATGTCTAGTGCTTTAAGTAGTTTTAATTGGAAAGTCTTCAAACTTATGAGTGCTCTATTTGGGTAATCATCACGTAAACACTTACTCGTCTTATCAATTCTAAAAGGACACAACATTCAAACATTACGGCTTTATTTCTATAAAGGAGTAACCGACACGAAGTATCCCTACGTCGTCGGACGCAGATCGCAATGAAAATCGGAAGATGTAAAAGATGCAATAAAAATCTCTACTTTTACTTTATTATTTTTTGGTCGATTATCTATTAGATGTTGTATCTCAACTCAACTGAACGTCGACGCCGTAACACCCCGGAGGATTGACTGAGGTACATCATCACTACATCACTTGACATGCCATCACCTGGTATTCAGTTCAGAGCACGTTAGAGTAAGAGTTAAGAGCATTAGTATTATTCAGCCAAACTGACACAAAGATAAATAATTAAACACACACACAAACGCACGCGTTGTTGTCATTCACGTTTTGTTATTGGACAGAATAGAATCGTATAAAAACATATTTCTCTGCACATTGCACTTAATTTCATTGTTTGTGTACCGTACCTACTTTAATATGAATGTCACGTTATTACTGTAAATAGTCTTCTGAACTCAAACATCAACATATTGATTAACTAATCGATTATTCTCTTGCTCAATTCATAAGGTCCTTTCTTAACCAAACATCATCATACAAGCTTAAAAATAACGTATAAATAAGTATGTTAAACAAACTTACTTTCTCAAATCTTCAGTCCTTTCGCAGATTCTACCGATTTTACTTGCATTTAAGAGGTTATGTCGACTGACGCCCATAAAGTTTACAATGAAATGATCACCGAACAATTCATATGGCGTGCCTACATTTGTAGTGAACGCAAATCACAAGCAGTAGCTGTGCCTACAGACTGAATGACAAGGTTTTTCTCATCAAGGCAATTACGGTAAAGACCAACTTGGTTGAGTTACATTGGAATGCGTAATTTTGATTTGCTGTATTCATCAATAGAAAAAGACTAAATACACGCATACACTCATGGCTGTAAATTCCTAGAAGGGGTAGTCAGAGCTAAGGAATTAGAAATTCTTCAGCCACTTTTGAAAGGTAAGGAAAAGATGATAAAATAAAGGTGTTGGTGATGGGTCTCCAACTGAATCGCCCAAAAACCCATTAAAAAGCCAAAATACCCTTAGTCGCCTCTTACGTACACCCACGGGAAGAAACGGGGTAATGTTATTCTAAGCCGACACTAAACAGCTACTACTAAAAAAAGGGTGTTATTTAAACGGTTAGCAAAGTATTGGCATATTTGTGAGCAGAAATATTTAATTGGTAAGCTAAAATTGATAGTTGGACAGCAACTTGTGTTCAGCAAATATTAATAAATCAGTCAGCAAAATATATCATTCTGAACAGCAGTATTTTTTTTTGTACAGCTGTGTATATATCAAAGCTGCAATGAGTGACCTGTAGTTAATTTAATTTTGGTAAGCACTCAAAGAATAAGCAAAAAAATCAGTTTAGTGCCGCTTAAATTAGTCTATTAGGGCGCATCACTTACTGATGATTCATTTATTCATTCTTTCTCAGTAAGTAGGTTACTTTTAGTATTATAGCAGAGATATTTTGATGGAATAATAAAGAAACCGTTTTAGTTTTATAATTATTATATTCAAGAAACAGTAACTTTTTTTTAATTTATTGCATAATTAATGCTCGTTTTGATTTTGAAGGCTGGCCACGTTTCCTCTTTTCCCCTATGGGAATATTCTTTGCTTCAATTGGAGGCATGTTTTAAGCGGATCGCTAAGACAATCAGGTGTTTACATACGTAGAAATTAAAAAACGGCCAAGAGCGAGATGGCTCGCTAATGAAGGGTTCCGTAGCAGCACTAGCAGCAGGTAGTTAACATAGTAATATACAAGTTTAAAATGTTTAGTTTAAAATGTTATTTACTTATCACTGATTTACTATAAGAAAACAGTGGTTCACGTTTTATGTGTAAGGCCTGTGATAGTAAAATTATTACTATATATTTCAGTGAAATTAATAAATTAGGTAAGTAATTTGATTTATGACGTTTAAAAATAGAACTACTGGCTAGATCTCATTCAAACCAATTTTCGTTAGTAGTTTGTTTAGTAATACACATCATATATTTTTTTCAGTTTTATCATGCCCATATTTTAGAAGTTACGGGAGGGGGACACACAATTTTACCACTTTGGAAAAGTCTCTCGCGCAAACTATTCAGTTTTGAAAAAAATGATATAAGAAACCTCATTATCATTTTCAGATACCTTTTGATAGATACCCCACAAGTATAGGTTTGATGAAAAAAAAAATTTGAGTTGCTGTTCTATGTATGGGGAACCCTAAAAATTTCGTTTTTTTTTCAGATTTTATTTTAAAATCTTAATGTGGTTTACAGAATACATCTACGCACCAATTTTCAATAATGTAGTTCTTATAGTTTCGGAATAAACTGGCTGTGACATACGGACGGACAGACAGACAGACATGACGAATCTATAAGGGTCCCTTTTTTGCCATTTGGCTACGGAACCCTAAAAAAGCTGGACAGTCCAATATTCCCTCTCTTCATTCCTTTGTTTCAATTGGCAGTGAGACAAGCCACTTACTGAAATTTTGTTTCTTGAAATCATTAAAATTTTCCCACTATGCGTCGAAAACTTCACAATTAGTAGCTATTTTATAACTGATTTTTAATAAATACGCAAAACAATTATTTAAATTGCCATCCAAATTTAAAATATGCTATACAGTCAAATAAGTTGCGTGTAGAAATGTTTTCTCTCTCTGCTGACCTAATGTACAATCATGCTGCCCAAGTAATTATTCTGCGGAGTGACTGCTTATTTTGCAGATACAAAATAACACTCGCTACCAGTTTGTGTTTAAATTACAGACCATTGTCATGATTATTTGCAGAACACGAATTGCAGCCTGATTTTAATTATTGCTAACAAAATCTTTGTATGCTAACCACATGATTTTTTAGTGGTTATTTCTTGCAAACCTAATTTTTAAATGGCATACACAGTAATTACTTCTCCTAAAAAAACTAGTTTAGCAGTATTCAACACCAGACTCAAAAATTTACGCCGTATATCCCCGAAGGGTGCTCAGCCACCCCTATTTACCCTTAGTCTTACTTCTGAACATCACGTGGCAGTCACCCGGTGTTCAGAGTAACCACATTTTGCTTGGATCTTGTACATGACACGTGTAACAGAGGACGGACAGGCCTGTTGCGTTTTGTACGAAAATGAAGGCTGAGCGGTGTTTAAACTAGTTATCACGCGCGATAAAGCAGCCATCTCTTACGCACTTACTTAGTATCGTTTACTGCCATCTCATTCTAACCGTTATCGTGTCGATAAAATAGCGCTCGTGCTTGATCTTCTGGATAAGAACCTGTACTCATTCCCACTGAGCTGTTCTAAGCTGACACTAGTAGTATTGAAATAAAACTGTCTTCGCTTTTCCAAACATGGTTTGCTAAATATTACTACCATATGGTTACCACATAGCCACACAAGGTTTTACTGAAAAAAATATTCAAATCCTGTATTCTAAATGAGATTCCTTCTTAGATACTTTTTTACCCCCAAAATTTAAAACCAAAATATGTCGTTTGTAAAGAGAAAAAGCAACAAGACGATCCAATCATTCTCCTTTTACAATTCATTCAAGTGAAGATTTGGACAATTTTATTTTTACCTTTGTATTTTAAAAAAAGTCTATATTACTGAACCAATTTTGAAATTTTACCATTACTCCAAAATTTAAACTTTGGATTATTACCTAAAATCAATGTGGGGAATCAATCACATCTTTTATGTAAAAAAGTGGCTGAGGAATTTCTTATTCCGTCCGAACCCCTTCTAGGGATTTATAGCTGTGAGTATATGTATTATTTTTTTGCTTTTTCCCGATAAGCACAATAGCCTCGCTATACCATATTTATATTGTAATTTATTAGAGAATCATACGCCATGTTGTTTTTAATATAAGGAATCTTTCGAACTTGACATGGCTTATTCCGTTTATCCACCCTAAAAAATCCTCCCTAAGGCGGATATTCGGAAACGCGTGTCCATCTATCCACCCTGAACGGGGTGGATATCCGGAATGCATATAATATGGTTCATCCGATTTTTTACCCCAAGTACAGTAATTTACAGAAACATACACAACACAAAATGGGTCCAAGGAACATCGTGAACATTAAAATACTTAAGATAAACATACCTACGAGGGCTGCTATTTATGTATCCGGAATAAAAAAAAGAAACAAACATATATCAATTAATATGGTTTTATTGCTTCTCAAAATATTCGCCGCTCAGATCTATACACTTTTGCATGCGTTGAAACCAATTTTCATAGCACTTTTTCCACTCAGACTGAGGTATCTCCAAAACGTGCATTTTGAACGCATCGACTGCCTCTTCGCGGCTCGAAAAACGTTGACCACGTAATTTTTTCTTCACATTTGGAAATAAATAAAAATCATTGGGTGCCAAATCAGGGCTGTACGGCGGATGACCTGTCAATTCGATCTTTTGAGCTTCTAAAAACTGAGTTGTGACGGCCGACCTGTGACAGCTAGCATTGTCGTGATGCAGAATGATTCTACGTTGTCGGTTAGTCTTTCTTATTTGTTCAAAGACTTCCGGCAAACAAATGGTCGTATACCACTCCGAATTAACAGTTTTACGATTCTCTAAAGGCACTGTAGCTACATGGCCATTTATACCAAAAAAACAAGCGACCATTTGCTTCAATGTGCTTTTTGCACGAATAACTTTTGTTGGGTTCGGCTCATCTTGGAACACCCACACCGTGGACTGCTGCTTAGTTTCGGGGTCGTAAGCGTAGATCCAAGATTCGTCACCTGTGTAGATATTATAAACAGCTTTTGACGCACCACGGTTGTATTTTTTTAACATTTCTTTGCACCAATCGACACGAGCCTGTTTTTGATCAATACTCAAGTTGTGCGGAATCCAACGGGAGCAAATTTTTTTTACAGCTAAATGTTCATGAAGTATCTTATGTATGCTCGTCATACTAATGCCCAGAGATGCCTCTATCTCACGATATGTAACATGACGATCTTGAGTTATTAGTTCCCGGACAGCATCGATGTTTTGAGGTACAACGACCGTTTTAGGGCGACCTTCTTTAATTTCATCAGTAAGCTTAGATCGTCCACGATTAAACTCGCTAAACCAGTGATACACAGTGGTCTTTGAGGGTGCTTCATCCCCAAAAGTCGAAGTAAGCTGATCGATGCACTGTTTTTGAGTTAGACCACGCCGAAAATCGTAAAAAATCATGGCACGAAAATGTTCACGAGTTAAATCCATGGTGGTGAAGACACGCAATTTTCAAAATGACGCTACGATGTGAAAACAATTGACAGTCACATAAAAATAAATGTATTCTAAAGCTAAAGAGTTCTATTTTTAAATGATGTAATTACTTTTTAAATTATTGTTCTGTAAGTGGCCAGTTCCGGATACATAAATAGCAGCCCTCGTACTTTCTTACTTACAGTTTGAATAAAAACATCTTACAAACTTAGGGTATTTTTTCTGTAAATGACTGTACGTAGGCAGGGTAGAAAATCGGAAGAACCATATTATATGCATTCCGGATATCCACCCCGTTCAGGGTGGATAGACGGACACGCGTTTCCGAATATCCGCCTTAGGGAGGATTTTTTAGGGTGGATAAACGGAATAAGCTGACATGATACATGAGCACAGAACAAGCCATTGTCAATTTTACATGACTTACGCCCGATTTCTGAATTGAGTATTCAAGCTGAGAACGACTTAAGTATCGTTTTGTCTCATTCAGTTGTTAAGATTTCAATACGACAGAACGATACTTAAGTTGTTCTCAGCTGGAATACTCAATTCAGAAATCGGTCATTTTAACATTTTAATTAAACTTATCAAAAAGGTGGAAAGGTGTTGAAAATAAAAAACCATTTCAAAATCAGTTGACTTTTATTGGATGGAATTTAGACAAAATATACCAATACAATAGAAACCGTAAAGGTGTTTCACAAATGTTTGAGCACTGCGTTACAATGTACGTCACACACCATTAACTGTACTTTACAATTCACACAACACAATTTATTGTAACATAACAAAAAAAAAAATAGACCAAATTCATATTGGCACTCTAGACGGTGTAACAAAAAAATGTTACAAATGAAAAGTAACTGAATATGTTCTTAACAAAAACCATATTGGTAAGTTAAACATTAATTAACGACTAACATAAACTCTATCCTATCGATTTACAACTAATACTGAACACCAAATTGGATATTTTACAGACAACACACAACCTACTAGTTACCATGTCATATTTTTTAGCGCTACCGTTAAACTCGTGTTTCATGATATTTTGGCAGTACTGTCACATATTTATCTGAACTTTTCATTATGGTCTGTAGAAGTTTTGATTTAAATTTTGTATTTAAAAATTTGTTTTTGGAAAATTCTAGGCTTAAAAACATTTGATACTATTGTTTTACAAAATCAGCCCAAACCTCAATAGGTTATATTCCAACCTAAACAAATTGCTACAGTTTTCATAGGAAATATGAGCAGCACGCGAATAACAGTAGCAATTTTTATAATTTTTCAACAACTGTACAAACAAGAATCCAAAATATAGTGTAGTATTATTTATATGCTTACGTTTAAATTAATATCAGTACTGATTTGGTGGGCGGAAATCTTTAAGAGGTGGTTTGAGGATGTCAATACAGGTTTATCATTATCCAATTTTGAAATTATATTCGAGTCACAGCCAAATAATGTCACCACCATTTTTAACGTTTCCGTTCTTAACTTATTTGAGGAATGCATTTTAGTATTTTATCAACTTTGCTCAATATTTGTCCTTTGACTTATATTCGAATAGTCGTTTAATTACAAAGTCCAAAGTTGATAAAATTACAAAACGCAAACTCTCAATACTTTCTAAGCTATCTTTTAAATGTAAAGGAGATTCGCCAGCCCGAATTGACATTAAATGCAATTGAATAGAAACTTCAGGAGTCTTGAGATATATTGTAAGATTTTTATCAAACGCTTTGGCACAATTTTGTGACGCGGATTAACCGGTTAAACTTTTAGTAGCAATAATGTACTTCAGCATAGATAATAAAAATAATTTCATTATATATGCAAAAGATGGCGCTAATCGCATTAATATTTAGTTTACGGCTTATGAGTGAGGTGAAGCAATAGACGGTTTATTTCTGTAGAGCACCACTTAAATTCGAGATCATTTAATACTCTGTATTGGGAACAGTACATTATTACTGAGAAAATAATACTTTATTCCAAGAAACTAAAAGCCAATATTTTTTGTTTGAACTTTAATTGGCGAATTAAAATGCAGATTTCTTAGTTAAAAATGCCTTGCTAGAAGATGGCAAAGTAAATGCTCGACGCAATAATCCAACAGTGAGATTCCGAGTGCTAGCACGATACAAAACATTGAGATCCTCTTACAGTAATAATTAACGTAAAGCTTAATTTAGAAACTACAACCGAACTTATAACTTACACCTACGTTACTAATCTAAGCCGAAATACTCCACGTGGTTAAGTGACATAATGTAATGGGCATCAAAAGTTCACATCGATATTTTGAAGAATCGCAACTCTTAATAAATAATAATAAAAAAGGAAGCTGTCTTTTATTGAAAGTAAGGCAAACAACGTAGATAAAATTCATGCAATTATTACCCCAGTAATCACTTTTATCGAAACTAATGTACGAACATATGAAAATTAACATGTTTCCGCTGTATGCTTTTCAATAAACTTTGGTTCCATCACTTGTATATATAAAGTTTTCAAGTAACTTAAATTATATTAATTGTGATGATAATTAACTACAAATAATAATCAATGTATAAGGCAAAAGCAAATTAGTTTATTAGGCTCAAAATTGTAATATATATTTATGAGATAAATATAATACTTAATCCCATTGTGATGGACGATGTGATATATTGAAAATAACTAATTAAAGTAAAATGGCTTTTTTAAGTACATAAATATGTAAGAGTGAAATCAAAACTATTTAGCAATTGAACTTTTGCTGTCCACTAAAACATAGGACATAATAATTAAACACATACATCTAAGTACATACGAACACGTACACACCCAAAAATGCTTAAATTGTCTTATCGTATTAACCTATTCGAGTCACTTAACATTTACAACACGCTAATTTAACAACGTTCACTTACAATAATGACTAATTCTTAATTAGTGGTTAGCAACTTAACCTGAAGTATCGGATAATAGGAATGAGGCTTCACCTCCAAGCAAAGTTTTACTTTCACAGCTTAAATTTAACAGGAATGATAGTTACGTCTAGAATGTGTTTAAAACAGTAAGCCGACTCGTATAAAAATATGTCGATAACCCTGTCACCTTGACAATTTACAGCACCAATTAACAATTAGGAGAATATCAGAAATTTTGAAAAACAAACATCTAAAATAATGTTTTTGTAGGTGTCAGTCGTATACATCGATCAATATTTGTCAATAAAAATAGTCTCGAATATGCAAATAATGCATACGTTTTTGCGTTAGTATAAATTAGTAGGAAATTGTGAAATGTGTATATAATCGTACGTTTTTCTATTTAACACGTCATGGTAAAGTACCAAAAAACTAAGTTAGGGAGAGTAATAAACATATAAAAAATATATTTGTTTGAAATAAACTAACAGTTACATTCAGTTACTTTATAGGTGTATTTTATAAGTGAAACCGTACCGTGACGTGCAAAATAACAAAAGCACTCAATACTTTCTCTTCAATTAAATTGTCAAGTCCCTCTACCAGTGTTTTAATCACACTTGTTGTTCAAACATTACTTATATAGGATAGTATACATAGACTTATAATCACTGTTCTCTAATTTCTTGTGTATATATAGTAGATATATTATAAACATCAACAATAACAACAGAATCCTCATTGCTTACTCGTATTATCCATAAAATCAGAAAAACCATATTTTTTAGACTAATATATAAGTATTATATTATAATATATTACTTAAGTTATCTTCTATTGAACATTTGTAATTGACATTTATTACGTGTACGTGTAAAACTACAACACTGAGTTAATCTGATCTTATTAATAATTGAGTATATATCGTGTATTATATATTACTTATGTAACATTCATGTCCACTTACATGATACAACACACAAATATTATTTGGTTTTAATAATAGCCTTATAATTGCATTTTAAATAGAATTCAGTCTTTGTTATTCAAAGCAAGTGTAAATTACAGAAATAACTCGGTCATATTAAAAACATTCAGTTCTCTGTTAAAATAACTTGGTAATGTACTCTCTGCCTCTGTAGTTTTGAATTTAATATTTAGAATAGTATAAATACAATTTAAGCTGTAAAGACAAAAAAGTAGTCATTTGAAATAATTTCGTATTTATAAGACCATTATTAAAACCAGAAGTTAAAATCACACTGATCTTTTTAATATCGCTTTAATAAACAAAACAAAACGGCAATAAAAAATAACTGTAAAAATTACAAAAAATCAGTGTAATTTTTTTAATCATAAATCCTTTGTTCGTTGACCGTTTTCGTTGGTTTGGAACCACTACCCCAATTTTACTCCCACAACCCTCCACATATTTTTGTTTTACTACCACCACAAAATTGTTCTGTGACTGATATGAGATATTTAAAAGATTTTTCTACAGAGTTTTACTGCAAAATTCAAATTTCATAAATTCAGGACCGACTTCTATTACGACAACCAAATGTCGGGACAATTCAGATTTTTGTCTACATTTCTACGTAACCTGTCTGAAAAACTATCAATGTCATTATAAAGCTTTATAACGAACTTTTGCTAGGAATATTGTTCTCTATGAATCATTTTACCCTATTTTATATAGCAATGAAATGTATCTTGCTCCTGACATAGTCACCAAAGTCCTCCTTACTCGCCCCACTTTGGTGTACTTTGGAAAATTAATTGGTAAAATTGGTGGTATATGGGGGGGTTGATACAAAACGAGTAAAATTGGTTATTTAGTAAAGACACACTCTACTTATGTTCCAAATGATGATGAGGCATTTGAGGCGGATGAGGCGGCGGGTAAGGCGGTGGTAGGAATTGTACGGGAGCTCCGTATTCCATTTCTTCGTAGGGCATATAACCCATGCCGCTCATCATGCCCATCATAGCTGGAATTTATAATATTAATATAGTACTTTATTTCATCAAGCGTCATGTACTAAAGAAGTAGTTAACTAGTAGTAAGTTAGATTTCATACAAAAGTTGCATTCATTTCATTAGAAATTCTCGGTTTTTTCCAGACCGTTCAGGATAAAGACTAAACAAATCAGGTTTTCAGATATTCATATGGTAGAAATAAAACGTTTTTAAACTTAAAACTTTTCATCATCTATACTTATAATAAATCTGTAGAGAGGTCAATTCTGTACATGAAATATATTTTCAAAATAACTATCAGGTTGTGATTAGGGATCGATACTGATGCCAAAAATGCAATCAGTAAAATTTTTGTCTGTCTGTCTGTCTGTCGGTTTGTATGTTCCTTATGGAAACAAAAACTACTCGAAACGAAACTTGGTACAATTATTCTTCATACACCTGCGCAGGTTTTTGTATACTTTCCAGCAAAATAGTAAAGGGGAATTTTGGGAAAACGGGAGAAGTTACTCCATTTTTTAAGCTTCCGCCGCGTGTGCAGCCTTAATGGTTAAACTAACATAGAAATCATGTGTGACGGAAATATTCTTCATAAAATTATCTAAAAAAAATCCTCAGCAGATTATGTCTATCTTTTACGGTTGACTCACAATAACACGTGTAATTCCTGATAGCTTAGCAGTTCGGATCATTCTGATTATATTTGTTTACTCTTACGTTTGTAAACCTCTCACTCATCCCAAATTTAAAGAAGGTAACATTATTACCTATTCAATAAAAAAAGAATCATAGAAATCGGTAGACAAACACCGAAATTATACATAAAATAAGCCATCGCGCCCGTGATCAAAACCAAATTTTTACTAATTTACATATAACATACTAGATGGCGCCAGTAGTTGCATCCTACATCACTTAATGATTTATATTTTAGATTGTTATAAATACTTCATAGCGTTTTATTCCAAAATTTGCTATTAAACGGAAATACTGAACCGTCCATCAAAGCGCATTTAAAATCACCAAACTACACTGTGTGGTATCTGGAGTGCTATAAATTTAATAAATTGAAAACATTGCGCTGAATTTCACAATGCTTGAGCAGTGACTGAAGAAAGAAACGTCAGATATTTAAAAAAACAACGCTACCCGTGCGAAGCTGGGACGATCCACTAGTCAAATATAAATTTGGTGTGTAACTACTTGATTCTTGGACAAAGTATTCGCAGGAATATGGTTATCCTATTGCTTTGAACTAATTCGAACAATCTGTTACACTCAGACATGTATATCACGATATTTTCCCTCATTTTTTACCACCTTGAATAATAAACGATATGTCTCTCCATCGTGTAAGTTACTAGCTGACACAAATAGCTTCAAATGCATGAAGACTTAATATCCTAGTTGAATGTCTCCGCTTTTTTAGTATTTATTTGCTACAAAGCTTCTATTGGTTAGTGATGATATAAAGCCTTCCTCTGTAAATTGTCTATTTAATATTCAAGTGAAGATTTAATTGGACTAGACATTTCTAATACTATCCTATACAAACTATTATCTTTATAATATCAGTTATGTATGTAGCCGTGTAGTGTCGGTTTAGAATAGCACTACCCCGTTTCCACCGATGGGTGTACGTAAGAGGCAACTAACGGTATTGGGGCTTTTTAAGGGCATTTTGGGAGATGCGGTTGGAGACCCATCACCAACAACCTTTATTCCACTATCTTTTCTCCACGCAACTTCCAAAAGTGGCTGAGAAATTTCTAATTCCTGAGCTCTGGCTACCCCTTCTAGGGATTTATAGCCGTGAGTATATGTATGTATGTATGTTATGTAAAAAAGTGGGCTATAGTTACCAGGGTCCTCGACCGGATAGTAAGGTACATGGTACACTGGGGGCGGGTACACATAGGGTACGGAAACCACGTGATCTCCAGTCTCGGACCCACTCAGAGAAGTTGGTCCACCGGTATAGCGGCCGTTGTCGCGACTGTAATTTAAGAAAAATATATATTTTAGTAAGAAAGAAACAAATGTAAAGCATTTATCGCGTACACAAAAAGTGCCGTGTAGTGTCGGCTTAGAATAACACTACCCCCATTTCTACCTGTGGGTGATCGTAAGAGGCGACTAAGGGTATAGGGGCTTTTTAAGTGAACTTTGGGCGATGTGGTTGGAGACCCGTCACCAAAAACTTTATTTATTACCATCTTTTCCCCAATCAACTTCCAAAAGTGGCTGAGGAATTTCTCATTCCAAAGCTCTGGCTACCCCGTTAAGGGATTTATAGCCGTGAGTATATGTATGTATGTATGGACAAAAAAAGACGGTATAAAATCATTACAAGTTTTTAGAATACAAAGTAAGCAAGATTTGACATAAGCGCCAAAGTGGTGAACTAAAAGAAACAGAGTACTGTAATGACAAATTGCTGGCGTGTGTCTTAATAGGCTATTTGACTAAGTTTTGAAAACTATCTAACGGTGTTAATTTGTTTATAAGGAGCCCTAAAAAAATATTTTTCTGTCTTCATTTTAGTTATTTTATTAAAAAATCGAAAAAGAAAATGCAGTATTCAAATGTGCCGCGAAAACGAGACTTTAAGTAATATGGCGGCTGTAGCACAAATGACGTCAATTCCGAATTAACCACCAATGAGCGAAGCGATACACAGTCTGTTTATGCGCGATCTACGTCATTATAGAAATAGCCAATCACGGTCGTTTTTAGTCACGTGACAATTGCATCAAAAATACTTATTTTAGAAGACTGATTTTAGTGAAATAATGCAATATTTTTATCTCGCATTATTACATATTGCTCCAAAAAAGAAGTATTAAGACTTATGAAATAAAAGAAATGTATATTTTTATTACAGTCAAATAGCCTATTACAGTTATCAAATATGCGTTTTTTCAAAGTAAAATATATGATAAAATTTGACTGTTAGCCAATTAATCTTAGGAATACACATGGGTCTCACTCATGGTTTCAGAAATAGAAGCAATAACAAAAACATATACATACATATACTCACGGCTATAATTCCCTAGAAGGGGTAGCCAGAGCCAAGGAATTATAAATTCCTCAGCCACTTTTGGAAGTTGAGTGGGGAAAAGGCGGTAAAATGAAGGTTTTTGGTGATGGGTCTCCAACAGCATCGCCCAAAAATCCCATAAAAAGCCCCAATACCCTTAGTCGCCTCTTACGACACCCGTGGGTAGAAAGGGGTAGCGACATTCTAAGCCGGCACTACACGAGTTATATACAAAAAAGTTATATACAATTGAATTCAATTAGTATTATATATTTACCCACTGTATTATATTAACACATACCGATTGTTGGGTCCCTTGTTGTTCATATTGTTGTTGTGACCCTTATTATTGTGATTTGAATTCTGATTCCCGTCTTGGTTATTCCCGTTGCGTTTGAATCTAAAATTATAATATAATACATGTAATATTATAAATAAACTAATTGTAATCATTCAGACTGAATGTAAATATCTTTTTACAATTAACCTAGAATAAAAAGTCATTTAAAACATATTGTATAAAATTTCTATATTTTACATACATACATACATATACTCACGGCTATAAATCCCTAAAAGGGGTAGCCAGAGCTGAGAAATAACAAATTCCTCAGCCACTTTTGGAAGTTGAGTGGGGAAAAGATGGTAGTACAAAGGTTGTTGGTGATGGGGCTCCAACCGCATCGCCCAAAAATCCCTTAAAAAGCCCCAAGTCCGTTAGTCGCCTCTTACGTACACCCACCGGAAGAAATGGGGTAGTGCTATTCTAAGCCGACACTACACAGCAAGTATATATTTATATATTCTATATTTTACTTCAAATTAAAATCATTACATTTTTTTGTATCACAAGAATTTATAATTTCGTAACTAATAATTCATTTTTATTGTCCTGCAACGTTTCTATTATATTAATTTGTTAGCATATATCCAGAAATGGCTACAAGTCTCACCTAGGACCAAGCAATGGTCTTTGTCCATTCCCCTTATTCTGGTTATTGCCACCTTTGTCCGGGCCTTGCTGTCCCATCGGCTTATGTTTGTGGTTCTGCTCCGGACCATTGTGGTTCATCATCGGACGATCGTATAGGGATACTTGCTGCATTTCCTGGTACAAACAATTATAATAAGTGTAGTATTTGGTTATTCTATCTATGTTTCTATGTGGAATGCAAAACAAAACAAAAAAGTTTCTTACAAATATTTCCTAAAATGTGCTTAAATAGTCAGCTGATTAGATTCAGTTAAATTTAATATCAGATGGTAGTCTAGTGGAACTTAAACTCAAAAATAATCTTCCACCTTGTCTATTTTACTTAGTTATAAGAAATGTGTTATGATATTGTTGCATATAAGTTTTCTGGCATCATGTGCATTAATTCTAACAATTTGACTATTGAGGGGACGCATAAAAGAAGACAAAGCAAGGTCGACTTTAGGCCAACCTTAAGCCACAAATATATTTCGTTTTGATGAAACTCCAACTTGCCGAAATTATACCATCTTAGTACAATATGACAACAGATATCTTTGTGCGATAACAGGAATTCGTTAATTAACAATTAAATATTTTTCTATAATCATCTAGTAGTAATAAATTGTTCTTGGTATAAACTCGTTTATATATAAATTCTATTTTACTGTTGGTTATAAGTATAAGATAAGATTTCAACATATTATTGAATTATTATATTTTTTTTATTTTTTGTTCTTCATATAATGTATTGTAACAGGATTGATGATTGTACGTAGGTAAAAAAAATAAAAATGAATTATTTTTTTGGTAAAATCAACAACAGCTTTTGTGAAACCCTGTAGGCGTCCGCAGTACAGGCCAGGCCCAGTGCGGAGCCATTGCTCAAATATTACGTATACTTTTTTGCAAATAAATTATTTAATTTAGTTTAATACATACAAACATATACTCACGGCTATAGCCGTGAGTATATATATGTATGTATGTAATTACAAGTTGTATGCAAGTAAATGTTTTACCTGCGCCAAATCCCTCGGCGAGTAGTGTCGCGGCGGCGGCGGCGGTCCGTACGAGGCCCACATGCACTCCACGCCGAGGTTGAAATAGTAGCGCAGGGTTGAAATGTCTGCAAAATATTTATTGAGTTATGTAACTAAGTAAAAAGTATATTTGGTAAAAATACAAAATTATATACAGTACTAATAAATAAAGGAAAGAAAAATTTCGACGCAGGCGGGAATCGAACCCGCGACCTCGGGTATACGCCCCCGTCGCTCTGCCAATTGAGCTACCGTGTCAATGGCTGCCAGCGCGAAATTCTTCTATCCTTTGTTTCTTTTACACTTTTAAGTAGTGTTTAAAAAAAATCTTTCCTTTAATTATTAGTAATAATCCCCACATAAGGTTTCATGAACTAAAACATTCAAATTATTATATACAGTAATTAACATTTAAGTACAGTCTGTAATAATACCAAAAAAGGTGTTGGCGCAACATAAAAACGCACCCAGCGGCAGTCTCGCAGGACACAAACGCTGAGTACAATGGTTATGGTAAGATATTTGTAAATGTAGACCTTGTCTTTGACAGTGGAAAAGTAGAACTCGCATATTTATTTTACATACATACATACATATACTCACGTCTATAAATACCTAGAAGGGGTAGCCAGAGCTAAGGAATTAGAAATTCCTCAGCCACTTTTGAAAATTGAGTGGTGAAAAGATGGTAAAGTAAAGGTTGTTGGTGATGGGTCTCCAACCGCATCGCCCAAAAATCCCTTAAAAGCCCCAATACCGTTAGTCGCCTCTTACGCACACCCACCGGAAGAATAAAACCATATTTATTTTCTTTATAATTTACTACCTCATAAGGAATATTGCATTTCCATTGCACAATAGTTTTTTGGCATTATACATTTTCAGCAAAATAGTTTAAAGAGTATAAACTTATCTGATATTAATTAGACTTTGTTGTGCATGAAACCTCATAAAGGGATTATTTTACTTAATCAATCGAGTAAAGAAAAAATTTGACACCATAATAGATGATATTATTTCAACAGGCGAAGCAAAGGCAAGTGCCTCTTGGGTAATATTATGTAATAATAATAGACTTATATACATATTCTCACGGCTATGAATCCCTAGATGGGGTAGCCAGAGCTAAGAAATTAGAAATTCCTCAGCCACTTTTTGGAAGTTAAGTGGGAAAGAGATGGTATAATAAAGGTTGTTCTCCAGCCTTATCGCCCAGAAATCACTTAAAAGCCCCAATACCGTTAGTCGCCTCTTACGACACCCGTGGGTAGAAAGGGGTAGCGATTATTGAATAATGGTGTTCAATGAATGAATGATATACTGATGAATGAATGAATCCTAACTAATGAATGAATGAGTCCTAACTAATGAACGAATGAGTCCTAACTAATGAATGAAACTTCAAACCACTTCAATCACTCACACAAACACTGAAAAAAACCTTACAACACACCATTTCAAAAGCTACTCACCATTAATCGGCAAATCCGCGCCATTAGCGTGCACGCTCTTATAGACGTTGGGGTTGACGTGTGGCGGCGGCGGCGGCGGCGGCGGGTGCGAGCCGCACCACATCACGGACTTGACGCCGCAGTACGGCGCGCAGTAGCTCATTGGAGCTACCGTGGTCAGCGTGCCCATGGGGTTGGGGGTGTTGGGGGTGCCTACGGTTAGGGGGGGTGGGAGGGGGTTGGGGATTGGGGGGGCTGGGGGAGAAAAATTTATTTTAGGTGATTTGAACACAAACACAGTACCTAAGAAGTTTTTTAAAAAAAAAAACGTATTTATATTTTTTAAATCGTAGATAGAAAGTCTGGTCAAGTAGTCAATTAAAATATCAAGCAAATTCAGTTGTTAAACTCTTTGGGGGGGTCTATATCTTGCAATGGATATAACAATGTAATTTTTCTTTTTCACACAAAATATAAGGAAGTTAGGACGATAAAGCAGTAAATACACATATTGACCCTGCTCTTCAGTTACAATAAGGAAGGCGCTGGGCCCTGTTCAATAAAACTGACAATCCGACATATATGTCAAGTGTGACAATTCAACAATTCGACAAGTTTCTGTTCAATAAACATTACAGGTGACAAATTTGTCAATGTGGAAAATTGACAAATATGTCGAATTGGCACGACAATTCGACATTTTTATGTTCAATAAAACTTTTACCGACAGGTGATAGGTGACAATTTGTCGTGCAAAACTTGTCAATTCTGCGTTATTGAACAGTAAATTGTCACGACATTTCGACATATTTGTAAAATTGTCAGACAATCCCGACAGGTGAAGTACTGTGTGTCACACCTTTATTTGGAGGAATTTAATTTGTTTGTTGAAAGAGATGGTGCTTATGTCGAGCAGGGAAAGTAGAGATAATGAAAACTTTGTATGAATATTGCAATTTTCATATATTTGGCCCAAAGTGGTCAGTTTGTTGTTTATTTCCATTTTGCGACAAAGGAAATAAACCGATAGCAAAGAAACATTCGGATATTAAATATATTTGTTCTTTACCTTCCACACTTTCCTATTCTACTTCATAAAATAAACAAATATGTCAGGAATTGACATATATGTCGTGACAATGCGACAAATTTGTCAAGGACCATTATCATGGAACTCGACAATGGTTTTCGACAATTCCTAAGTTTTATTGAACGCGTTTAGTGTAGTGACAATTTGTCACGATTTTACCTGTCAATGTCGGATATATTTGTCATCTTTAATGAACAAGCTTAGCCTGACAATCCGACAAATTTGTCAGTTTTTGACATATATGTCGGATTGTCAGTTTTATTGAACAGGGCCCTGACAATCCGACAAATTTGACAGTTTTTGACATATACGTCGGATTGTCAGTTTTATTGAACAGGGCCCTGGGCGGGCGTTTTAATCAGTTTCATTTTAATATCGCGAGATGAGAGTAGCTCCTCTTTTTACAATTCATATCAGCTTATCATAATCAGAACAACAATTAAACATATCAGTTTTCTTCCAAGTTTTTCAAAAACTGAATAATAATAATCTTATAATGCAAAATAAGACAAGATAAAAACATAGCATTTTGTTTTGAGCAGGACAGTTATGCGCACGACACGACTGTTCAGCGTTTTATCTCATTAATTTAGACACTAAAATCGCTATTGCAGTGGTGCAAATATATTTAAGTTTTATTAATTAGTCAAAATCTTTGTACAAATTAGTTTTTTTATTGTGTTACTTTTTGGGTTACTTTTATATTTAATTTTGTCAGTTTTTATTTATTTTTATATTTATTTTTTATGTTTTTTTTTGTGCCCTAAATGGCGAATAAACATCTTTCTTCTTCTTCTAAATGTTTTCTCTAACAATGAACATTCCACAACAATACTTACGCGGCACAAAGTTGTTGATAGGCGCCGTGGCGGGAGTAGAAGCTCGACCGTTGCTGGCGTTGGTGTTGGCCATCTCGCCCGCCGCGCCTGCGGTTGCGTTCGCTACTGGCGGCTAGGGGAAACAAGTATATGTATATTTTACATACATACATATACTCACGGCTATAAATCCCTAGAAGGGGTAGCCAGAGCTTTGGAATGAGAAATTCCTCAGCCACTTGGAAAGTTGAGTGGGGAAATCTCTATGAAATCTATCTCACATGACTATAATTTATTGACCTCTCCATTCAAAGGTAATAAGACCGCCAATTGTACTTTTGTTATTTAATTCTGCGTATTTGTAAATGTTTCTCCATATTTGATGTGCAATAAAGAGTTTTCTATTATATTCTAAATAGTGCATAACTAAAGTACTATACCATAGGACGGTGCAGTGGCGGCGCGTGGTGCTCGGACGTTCCGTTGTGAGGCAGCTCGAGGCCGCCCGCCGGCCGACAGTCCACCATTAGGGGCAGCGCTTCGATTTCAACCTGACACCATAATTATACTAGCTTAGCACTTTGTTTACTAAAGGATATTGAGCAATAATACCGATAGAAAAGATCGCCAGAAATGTTCATACTTAGCACTTTGTGTACTAAAAGATGATGGACAATAATGCAGAGCGAAACAATCGCCAGAAATTATCGAAGTATTCGTTGAGTGTAATTAGACTCACGGCTCTAAAAACAGGGTAGCTTGAGCTTCAGAATCAGAAATTCCTCAGCCAATTTTGCAAGTTACATACATACTCACGGCTATAAATGCCTAGAAGGGGTAGCCAGAGCTAAAAGAGGGTAAAATATAGGTCGTTGGTGAAAGGCCAAAAATCCCTTTAAGCCCCTATACCATAAGTCGCCTCTTACGTACACCGTCCGGAAGAAATGGGGTTGTGGTATTCTAAGCCGCTTTTGGAAGTTAATTAGGGAAAAGATGGTGAAATAAAAGAAGGTGTTGGGTCACCAGCCACATCGCCCAACTATTACTTTAAAAGGTCGAATCGACATGGGTTAGTGCAGGCACTTCACACCAAACTTAGACGCATATTTGGCTCAATTGTCCTACGACATCTTAACATTTTAAGAGTTGTTGATAAGCATCTAACTAAATAAGGTCACACAGTTTCATATTAATTCTGTAGAATATCAAATATCACTCAACACATATGCTAGGTAGTTTTTTTTAAGACGATACACTACCTTTACTGGAAGCTTTATCAACAAATATGTGTAACTTAGAATAAATACTACACTATATCTTAACTACACTACGAAAATCTGAAGAGACAATTAGAAATATATAAAAAAACAGAAAAAATGTTTGCTAACAAATTTCTACTCAACATTGTAAAATTTATAATGTATGTTGGAAGCTAAATTCTACTCCAGACAATCAATACGATAGCTACGATATGGATTTTCCTACAATCAGAAAGTAAACTAACAGGAATAGGTTCAAAATTCATCACATCCAAATGTTGGTAAGCGGAGAAACTCATGTTATGGGTGGCGTAAGGATGGGTATGGAAGGTGGGGTCGGTTTCCTCTAGCTGGTCTTTCCACGGGAGGGTAGGGATTGGAGTCGTGTTTGATGACTTTTCTGGACTTTTGGACCTTTCATCAACCGCATTCTTCCCCTTCCGGGCCTTACCCAGACCTTGCTTTCGCGTGATGCTGCCTGGAGATCATTGAAAAGTATCAAGAAGATGGACATTATTGAAAAATTAAGATAAAACCAGTGATATGTTAGGTATAGATAATTTTGCCTCTAAAAGGAGTTGTAGCCGAAAAATTGCATCCTAACATTTTACTGGGAGGATAATAATGAAACAATACCTAGTTGTTGCAACATTTGGCTTAAAGATAAGAATTGTGAGTTGGCCCGAGAATATCTGTAGGGCGGGGCCCAGGGTCGGACCTCTTCAATTGGAAGGGCCTCCAACTGGTCATAACCGACCACCCTCTTCTCGCCTAGCTCTTCGATGAAGACCAAGCAAGGCCCCCCGTCGGGGCGCATCTCTTGGATATGGCAATGATAGGGAGCGGTTTGGTCGGGGGACAGTTTGCAAAGACACTTCACACCGACCTGCAGTGTCGTGCCATCGGAATACCTTGCTCCGTAACGCAATTCTGTAAATGCAACAAACTTTTAACAATACCTGTCCTACTAGAACCGTTTAGACTAAACACGACATACAAATACCTCGTCTCATTTCGCTCCAAACATCAAACTCGATGTTCCTGTAAATATTAGGGTCCAATGCTTTAGCAACCTTGTAGGGGAACGGAGTGATTCCGTGGTCAAGAAGATCTTTGGCGCTGTTCACGTTTAAGCAGTTTAAACAGGCGTTCTCCAGCTGAATCAAACTTCTATTAAAAACGAAAATACTGAGAGATTCTTTTAAAAGGCTGGCCCTTTCAATATCGTCAATATTGTGCTTGCATTTGACGGCCAAAGTCTTAGTGTTTTCTTTGGTCTCTTCGATGCCAGTTTCGAGTAAGGCCTTGGCTCGTTCTTTTTGCTTCTTACGACGCTCAACATTTTCAGACATGAAGTACTCGATGTGATTACCGGGTACTTTGTCATGAAGCATCTTCTCAACGGCATAAGAGAGGTCTTTTAGTTGATAAACCCCATCGTAGAGAATTTCGTAAACAACAGCTGCATTCGGTAGAAATAATTTAGTTTTGTATTCAAGTTCATTAAATTAAAATTACAAGTTTTAAAATGAAAGGAAACTCACATTGGCAGAAAGACGATACTGATATAAATTCTTTAGTGTAAACTGCATCAAAGTGCTTTGTATCCGGGGAATAGAATAGGAAGATAGTGTCTCCGTAGCCGTTACAAATTTTGGTCTGCGGACCTTTCGTGGCTTCGAAAATGACAAAATCACGTCTGCAATGTTGGCGGAAAGTAATTATGATTGCGATTATGTTATTAAACCATATGTTTAAAACCATAACACAACTGCTCTCACTAAAACAGATTTTATGCAGAATTGTAGTGCAAAAACGGACAAAGCATTTTGAGAAAGTTATCGTTGATGTACCTTTTTTATCTTATGTCGGCAGAACAACTTTATACTTGGCATTTTAATTTAAAAAGACATGGACTAATTCATACAAACGACTTACCTAAAAAATAATATGGTAATTTAAAATAAATACAAGCTGACACGAAAATTTGTAATACTTTTTTGTTCTAGTATAAATGGTATTTAATAACTGCTGTCATTCCCTACGCGTGGGTAAAATTCGTCCAGTAACTAAGTCGTGATTGAGCAACATACATCGAACCAAACACACCATTAAAACTATCGAACTATTAGTAATTTTATAACAAATATTGTGTAAATAATTAATAGTGTATGTATGTATGAGCACTTTTGAACTAGTAAGTTAGTCTTTAGTCTTGGTCAGTGCTGAAAACCAGAGTTTTTAACATTTTGTCTTGTGTATTGTTGATATTATTTAAATCTTTTTGTTCATGAAAACCTCATGTTGGGATTATTACTAATAAATAAAGAATTAATAAAGGAAAGAAAAATTTCGACACAGGCGGAGATCGAACCCGCGACCTCGGGTAAACGCCCCGACGCTCTGCCAACTGAGCTACCGTGTCAATTGGCTGCCAGTGCGAAATTCCTCTATCCTTTATTTCTTTTACACGTTTAAGTAGTGTTTGCGTTTCCTACCTCCGAATTATTACTAATTCGAAAGGCCACTTGTCTACCTTTTCAGATAGAATGCAAATGTTGAAAACGCCTAACTATCACATAATTTAAATCTTTTTGTTCATGAAAACCTCATGTTGGGATTATTACTAATAAATAAAGAATTAATAAAGGAAAGAAAAATTTCGACAGAGGCGGGGATCGAACCCGCGACCTCGGGTAAACGCCCCGACGCTCTGCCAACTGAGCTACCGTGTCAATTGGCTGCCAGTGCGAAATTCCTCTATCCTTTATTTCTTTTACACGTTTAAGTAGTGTTTGCGTTTCCTACCTCCGAATTATTACTAATTCGAAAGGCCACTTGTCTACCTTTTCAGATAGAATGCAAATGTTGAAAACGCCTAACTATCACATAATTTAAATCTTTTTGTTCATGAAAACCTCATGTTGGGATTATTACTAATAAATAAAGAATTAATAAAGGAAAGAAAAATTTCGACAGAGGCGGGGATCGAACCCGCGACCTCGGGTAAACGCCCCGACGTTCTGCCAACTGAGCTACCGTGTCAATTGGCTGCCAGTGCGAAATTCCTCTATCCTTTATTTCTTTTACACGTTTAAGTAGTGTTTGCGTTTCCTACCTCCGAATTATTACTAATTCGAAAGGCCACTTGTCTACCTTTTCAGATAGAATGCAAATGTTGAAAACGCCTAACTATCCCTATCCTATCCTAATCCTATCCTAACGATCCCCGCCTGTGTCGAAATTTTTCTTTCCTTTATTAATTCTTTATTTATTAGTATTGTTGATATTGTTAATATTTTATTCTGTATCCTTTTGTCTCTTCGATCATATATACCAAAGATACACCAACAAAGCACGAAAGTCGGCCCCGCCAAACAGTGCTTTTTTACATGATAAACACTATTTCACTGACAGTGGCGTGCTAGATCTTGCAATATATAATAGGTCTTAAGAAAATGCGATAAAATGGATAATGGAGGATCAAAATATCTATACCAAATGCACTTGAATCTTTAGTATATACCATGTACATTACAATAGTTTTTATTTCACGTCAATACATGCAGTATATCCGATGCAGCGACCTCGTGAAGTTCAAATCTTCAGTTTTCGCGCGCATTTTAATTTTACGTCACAACCCGTGAGCCGGCCGGTCATTACCACCGCGCAGTCAGTCCGTTGAGAATGGTGCGATTGTTTCTTGATTTATTCCTTTAATATGCTCGTTTACAATACAGTAATATAAATGGTACTTCTGCCAACCCTTACTGTGTGAACGTTTAAGTTTTGAGAGTTGAATTGTTACAAAAACTTTCTGCCTGATAACTGAAGTAAAAGCTAAAAACCACTTATTGAAATTGAGAAGAATTAATTTTATAGAGGATTATTGTTGTTGGTGATTGTTTTATATTTTATAGTACTATCGGCACAGAAGAGCACTAAATCGTTTCTTCACAACGGTAAAAAACGTGACTTAGCAAATTGGTCGCTTTTTCTAGGTGAATATAAGACTATGCGGCTGGAGACCCATCACCAATCAACAACCTTTATTATTCAATCTTTTCCCAACTCAAGTTCTAAAAGTAGCTAACAAATTTCTAATGCTGAAGCATTGGCCACCCTTATTTCAGTTTCATAGCCGTGATTATATTTGTATTGCTGTGTAGTGTCAGCTTAGAATAACACTACCCCATTTTTTTCCGGTGGGTATATGTAAAAGGCGACTAACGGTAATGGGGTTTTTATGGGATTTTTGGAAGATGTGGTTGGAGACCCATCACCGACAACCTTTATTTTACTATATTTTCCTCACTCAACTTAATAAAAGTGGTTGAGGAATTTCTTATTCCTCAGTTCTGGCTACCCCTTCTAGGGATTTATAGCCGTGATTATATGTATGTATGTATGATTAAACTTTTATTTTTATATTTCAGTGGCTTTTGATAGTCTCCTATAACAGTTAAGAATAATAGACACATACAAAAACTTTGATACATACATATTCTCACGGCTATAAATCCCTAGACGGGGTAGCCAGAGCTAATGAATTAGAAATTCCTCAGCCACTTTTGGAAAGATAAGTGAGGAAAAGATAGTTAAATAAAGGTTGTTGGTGATGGGCCTCAAACCTCATCACCCAAAAATCCCTTAATAGCCCCAATACCATTAGTCGCCTCCTACCGTAGGAGTCCTACGTACACCCACCGGAAGAGGGGTAGTGCTATTTTATGCCAACACTACACAGCAAGGAAAGAGATTAATCTAGTTTTTTAATTGCTGAGTTGACACTATTTCTTGGGACACCCTGTATGTAATTTGAGCAGAAATAGCCATTGCCACTGCGATCTTAATAGATTATATCCTAAAAAGAAGGTGTCGAAAGTGTAAAGAATGAAAGACTATATATTGGTATAGATATTTTGATCCATTTGTGTTCTCCATTGTCAAACAGTCTTGTCATTCTCATGGTCCACTTCTGTGCATTAAATTTGTATGGAGTGCGGCTTATATGATCTATACTATGCTATGACTATATATGATCAAAGATCACTATCAATAAAACCGTTTTTAAATAAAATTTTATATTAAATCGAAATACATATATAGAATTAATGGTGGTCTAGCTGTAAGGGTTCATAAGATTAGAGCCTGGTGACAAATGGACAGGTATAGAATGAAGAATTCCTAATAGGATACCCATATTACAAAAATACAAAAAAAACAACCTGTATTAGTTTCATGTGTTACCTTTATCAACCAGACCAGTAAATTTCAAAACCCTTAAAAAGGAAACCCAACGTACAGGTAACCCCAGAACAAGGAACATGAAATAAGACAAAATAACATTTTTTTAAAATATAAGCTATAGTCAAACTCAAACATTCACACAGTATATCCCTGACAGGGTGGTAGAGGCACTAATACTTCTAAACATTAGATGACATTATTATATACTCACAGGTCTATTGCAATTTTGTATGAATACACAGCACATGACTTAGTACATTACTTAGTGCATAGTAGCATTGTTGGACTCCTCATAGTTAATGTGTTATGCTCATGATATGTAAACCACACAAATGACTTTAGAATATAATACATACATACATCCATCCTGACGTCCCTCAGCAGGGACAAAGGGCCTTGTTAGTCCGTTTTTTTCTTCTCAAGGTTTCAGTAATTTATGAAATTTCTGCTATACGAGTAATTATCCCATAGTAGCCTTAGAATATAATAATAATAATAATAAAACTCTTTATTGCACATTACAAAAAAAACAACAATTAAAAAAAGAAAGATTATCACTAAGAGTGATTTCTTCCAGACAACCCATGAATGGAAAGATTTGGTTGATTAAAAACATGTTCGGTAGATGTACACTAAATTAAACTGATTTGCTTAAAAACTAAAATTATTCATCAAACTATTATCTATCTATTTTAAATATTACTAAATATTTATTAAGTTCTAACACACTTACAGATAGTATTCCATAAAATAAATAATATTCAATAAATACAATACATATGCAATAAAATACATATATACATTTTACGACATATATAATAGAATATATAAATTTTTGTATGCAACACAAATAATATTATAGTGTTTCGGAGAGGAAGTGTTTTTTTTCCATGTTCTTGAAAATAGGGAGAGACTTGGCTAATCGCACCTCTACAGGAAGACCGTTCCATAGTTGTACAGCCTGGACGTTAAAGGAGGAACTGTAAAAATTGGTGGAATGGGAAGGGGTACTCAACAAAAGATTGTGTTAAGAATGCAGATTGAGGTCATATGAAGAGTGAAGGAATTGGAAACGCTCTTTACGGTAGGAGGGGCTGGCAGGATTAAACAAGATAGAGTACAGGAGAGACAGAGTATGTGCATTCCGGCGGAGACGAATTGGAAGCCACTGAAGTTTATTGCGATATGCAGAGACATGGTCATATTTACGCAGTCCGAAAATAAACCTAATACATAAGTTTTGTAAGCGCTCAAGTTTGTTCAGTTGATCTTCAGTTAGATCGAGATAGCAGGTGTCAGCATAATCAAGAATAGGTAGTAGAAGAGATTGGGCTAACGCAGTTTTGGTAGCAGTAGGGAGAAAATATACATTTTGGTGAAGGCTAAACTCTAGATTTAAACCCAACTTTGTTGAAATGATAGGTGGTTGTCTCCGTACTGAACTATCATGGTTGTATTTAAATACAATTATTCAAAATCAAATATAAAAGATTGTTTAATTAACTGAAAGCTCTCATAATAAATATTAATTAAGACTAACAAGACATCAATTCCGTACATCAACAAGCTTCATCAATTCTTTGCTGAATTATGTGCTGTAGTTTTTTGATTAGTAACAAAAAGATTTTATTCACTCAAATCAACTCAAATGTTCATGCCATATATAAATGCAATGGGTGGCAGAAGTACTTTCTATTGGGATACTTCTGAAAATCAGCTTAGATATGTGGATTCCTCACAATGTTTTCCCTCACTATTAACAACCATGATAAATGAACCACACATATGACTTAAGAAAAGACAATTGGTGTAAGCCTAAACTGAGATTTAAACCCATGAAGACATCTATGCAGGTGTTCTACCCACTGAGCTATAAAATTTTAGGATTTATATTATTTTCTTAGGAAGATTTACAGAAAAATTTATACTACATAGAGGTAAGATAGATTATCAATGCTATTAACAAATCTCAACAAAGAGAACTATTTAATTTGCATAATATGTAAAGGCTGGAAAGATTTATATATAATATGGTTTAAGTGAACCATCATAAATCTAAGAGTAGTGAAACTGAAGAATAATTGGTACCAGCCAATTTACATTAGGCAGGGAGGTAAGGATATGTTCTTTTATACTATTTTGATTTCAAGCATCTAAAATGGTCAAAGGTAAACAGTTTCTTTACAGATAAGAGATCCAACATTGGATATTAAAATCAACCTCCCAAATATAATAATTTAATTGAAATTGTAACAATGTATTTATTAAAATTAGCAGATTATCTAATCTCTTGAGTTTGGTTGATTAAATAGAAAATCTATTTAAAATTTAAATGATCAAATTGATTTCCATCAATCAAAATAAGTTATGTGATTACTGGCATGTACCAGTTTTTGGAATATTACTTTTTTAGATTACTTTTCTCAATTGATAGCCCTTTTGATTTTTAATTAAATGTTCTGCTATAAAACTTATAGATTTAAAAATAAATTTGAAATTGAAATATATTTCAGCAAGGCTAGCACAAGCACCCCTTTATCTAGATAATGTGAGGTATAAAACAGCCATCTCTTTCAATACTCAATCATTTATTGCCAATGTGTATAACAGTTCTTATTTATAGATAAATTAATGGTTCTACATTGAAGACCTGGTCGCACTTACATAGTATATTTTCATCTCATTCTAACCAACACAGTGACAATAAAAAAGTGAAATCATTCAATTAGATCATGGACTGACACTTATTTAGGTTTTAGTAAAAATGAATATAATTTTGCCCATCACAAAATATGGATGTCATTTTGTTACTATAATAGTAATCAATATTGTCTAAAAGAGATTGCTAAAGAACATTATGTCCATAATCTTTTTACTGTACTGTTGATATTATTATATTATTTCACTATTTCCTCTTTAAAATCTTTATATATGCTACTCATCTGGATTTAAACATACTTTAGTTATAATTTTAAAGTAAAGGAAGGGTGTGACAAAAGAGCAACCTCATTGACATCCTAGATAGGGTGAGATTTTGTATGTAAACCAAATGGGTTTCAAAGTTTTTTTTTTCATCTTTTATCTTTAACCCATATCTTTTATCATTAGCAATCTCTATCCCATATCTTTAGCAATCTCTTTTAGACAATATTGATTACTATTATACTAACAAAATGACATCCACATTTTGTGATGGGCAAAATAACTAGACATGAGATTGCAAATAAATCTGTTTTAGTGAGGCCTGCATATAAGGTTGCCTTACCTATAGAGATGACTTAAAGCTGATATCTCAATTAGCCCACCCCATTCTGATGGGTTCAATATCTCTTTAACATATTTCTCAATTGGACAGTTCATAGACTATAACACAAAAATAATATGTTAGGACATTCTTTTTAAGGCAGTTTTATAATATTTTAACAATGAGAATACAAATAAACCTACCCCTTCAAAGAGATGATTGTTAGAAGAAATAAATTTGGCGCAGTCTACACGCACTTTCGGATGGTATCTTTGAGTGCTAAAGATGTTTTCTGATACCACACGAAATAAGCAACTTGCGTCCCTAGCAATATGTTTTCGGAAAAACCCCATTTCATCCAGCCATCTATCCGGTTCTGAAGTACGTTTGTGAATTTTCCATGTTCCGCGACAACGAATTGGCGATGAAGACATTGTAACATATGGATATCAATCTGGAGGTAGGTAAACAAAAACAAATGACGCTATATTTCACAAAAAATGTGCTATACAGTCGCTTTCATCATTCAAACATCATATAAAAAACACTGAAAAATAAATTGTGATTTAAACCATATCGTAGCTATATCGACTTTCGGGTCACAAACAAAATTATGGTTGCTTTTATTCTACAAAAATACACACGTGCAAATATTAAATAGGGCTTTGATCATCATTATTCAAATAAAACTCACCGGAATAATATTTCACGACTGTCAGCATCAGAATTTACACTGTTTTTGAAACACAAATTTGTATTTTGAGAAAACAGATTAGAATGAAAATTGCACGTGCCAAAAGCAAACCGTCTCAGCCGGCGGGAAGCAGAAATCAAAATATCAATTTGCACATAGGGTTGCCAACATAATAAAATACCCATATTTATCCGTAGTTTATACCTAACAGAATACTGCTTTTGATTTTATCATACTTTTCTATGTATATAGATTTACGAATACATAATAACAATATTTATAAATTATACAATCACTAATTAAGGTTAATTTTCAATAGCTTTAAATATTAATTATTGCCTATTCTTCATTTGGGGAAGTGTGAAACCTCGCTTTTGATCAGAATGATCGAGTTCCATACATCTTAATGAAAAACAGTACATATCATATATATCATTATCATAACAGTGTAATCATGTCGCCCTTCATGGCCAAACTTCAGCTGATGCTTTTTCACATCACGATCTTATTTTCGTATCTTATAAAGTTCGCCCACCTAAAAACAAGTCGAAAATTCTCCTGCAGCGCAGTTTTGGTAGTATAGATTTGGATAGGCTGCGACACGATGCTTCGAATATTGATTGGACGGAATGTACCGTAGGGGATACTATTGATGAAAAAGTTAAAAAATTTAATACCTTACTCACGTCACTTTACGATATTCATGCTCCGGTAAAAGCCGTTAAAATGAGACATTTTCCTGCACCATGGCTCACTGACGATATTAGAGATCTCTTGTCGAAGAAAACTCGGGCCCAGTCTAAGTTGAAATCACGGCCGTCTGATCTAAATAAGGAAAAGTTTGTGGCGATTCGAAATCACTGCAATAGGGTGTGTAGGGATGCACAGCGACACCACATTCATGATTCCGTTGAGAATGGCGATCCGGCTAAAGTCTGGAAGTTTCTTAGATCCTTAGGAGTTGGAAAATCTCGTCAAGATTCAATCCCGAAAGATCTGGACCTTACTTCACTTAATAATCATTTTACCTCAACGTCTACCTTTGATGGTATTAAAAAAGCTGACACTCTGCAATTTCTTTCTACACTTCCAACTCCGGATTATCCTCCCTTTACTATTTGTCAATTCTCCGATTGTGATGTTAAGAAGAATATTATGTCAATTACATCAAACGCAACAGGTGGTGATAGTATAAGTCGTAAAATGATTTTGCCTATACTTGACATAATAATTCCCACCATTACTGATATCCTCAATAACTCCATAACCTCAGGATCATTTCCGACGGTATGGAAAGAAGCCCAAGTCACCCCGATTCCTAAAAAAGTTAATCCAAAATCCTTCTCTGAATATCGCCCTATATCTATCCTCCCTTTCCTTTCTGAAGTCCTTGAACGACTTGTACACAGACAATTAAATGATTTCCTGACTAAAAATGATCTACTTAATCCTTTCCAATCTGGTTTCCGCCCTTCCCACAGTACCGTTACGGCTTTGGTTAAAATTACTGATGACAAACGTTTGGGGATGGACAAGGGATTACTGACTGTTCTATCACTGCTTGACTTTAGTAGCGCATTTAATTCTGTTGACTTTGATATATTATTGGCTTTGCTTCGTTCTATTAACATATCTCCAACGGTGATTGACTGGTTTCGTAGTTATCTACAGGGGCGTCGGCAGCGCATTCGCATCGAAGATTCTTATTCTCCGTGGTGTGATTTAATTGCCGGTGTTCCACAGGGTGGTGTGTTGTCTCCTCTCTTATTTGCTATATTTATTAATAGTATTTCTCATCAACTCACTTCTTCCTACCACCTTTATGCAGATGATCTTCAAATTTACACACAAGCAAATCTTGATCAATTGAATATGTCCATTGGCCTGATTAATGGTGATCTGGAGCGCATTTTGCGTTGGAGTGAGGCATATGGGCTAGCAGTCAATCCAAATAAATCTCAAATAATAATAGTCGGTAGTTCTCGAATGATTTCTAGGATTGATTACAAATCACTGCCACCTGTGTTATTTGATGGAAAATCTATCTCTTTTAGCCCCGTGGTAAGGAACTTAGGCATTATGATCGATTGCAATTTATCTTGGGTACCCCAATTAGAATCGGTAAGCCGAAGGATGTTCGCGTCAGCGGGCTCCCTCAGGAGACTGCGTAATTTTCTACCTACTGCTACCAAAACTGCGTTAGCTCAATCTCTACTCCTTCCAATTTTGGATTACGCTGATACCTGTTATCTTGATTTAACGGAAGAACAGCTAAATAAATTAGAGCGTCTCCAAAACTTATGCATAAGGTTTGTTTTTGGATTGCGTAAATATGATCACGTGTCTGTTTATCGTTCTAAACTTAAGTGGCTTCCTATTCGCCTCCGCCGAAATGCGCATACTTTGTCTCTTCTTTACTCTATCTTGTTCAATCCTGCCACCCCTTTCTATCTAAAAGAACGTTTTCAATTTCTATCTTCTTCCCATAACCTTAATTTACGTTCAGACCATAATCTTCAATTAACCATTCCCTCTCATTCAACCAATTTCTATGGCTCCTCTTTTTCTGTACACGCTGTGCAATTGTGGAACGCACTTCCTGTGGAGGTGCGACTGGCTAAATCCCTTAATGTGTTCAAGGATCTGGTGAAACAACACTATCTCACTGAAGCGCTGTAATACTGTTGCTTTTTAAATTATATGTATTAATTATATTTCTAAAACGTATTTGTGTATTTTATTTAGGTATTTGTATTACTTGTATATATAAAAGTATGTAGTTATGTATGTATGTGTGTTCATATGTGTGTAATATGTACCTATATTATTTTGTGTAATTAATATTTATGTTATTATTTCAATTAAATAAGTTAGTTTTAAAGTAAGCTTGTTTTGTGCATCTACCTAGATAACTAGTTTACCGATCTCACCTTCCAAAGGTTGTCTGGAAGAGATCGCTTTTAGCGATAAGACCGCCGATTGTACCTCACTGTAAACTGTATGATAATTTCTTTTGTAAATTTGTGTTTGATGTACAATAAAGAGTTATTCTATTCTATTCTATTCTATTCTATTCTATTCTATTCTATTCTATTCTACATATCTGTGTCCCTGTTGCTCCTGATGCTAAGGATAGCATTTCTTTTCTTACGTAAAGTAAACGAACGATTTTATAAAAGTCGCAATCCGCCTACTGACATATGTCGGTAATCGAAAAATAATCAGAAAGATAATTAGTTTTATAACAATATTATGCGTTTCAATAAATTAAAAACATACATACATATATACATATACTCACGGCTATATTTCCCTAGAAGGGGTAACCAGAGCTAAGGAATTATAAATTCCTCAGCCACTTTTGGAAGTTTAGTGGGGAAGTTAAATTAAAAACACTCTTTTTATTTAATTTTAATAAAACATACATAATTAGTTGAGCAAAAATAAAGCTTTTTTTAAATGTAATTTGTATTTTGTATTTCTTTAAACCCATTTCTGAATGAATTGTTTTGAGATTGCCTATTTACAGGAAAATTATTATTTCTTGCAACTCTTCTATGAATTTTTTTTTTGTATTTGTTTGACAACAACCTATGTTGCCATATGGTAAAAATGACCTTTTTTTTTGGTATTATTTCGACAAATTGTTGCTATGTCTGACTGTATTAAATCTAAATTAAGAGTGTTTGTGATTTATCTTATAATATTATTTCAGGTAAGTATTTAAACCAATACCTACTAGAACTTAAATGCAAATTGCGATTGAAATAAATTGAGCTGAGCGAGTTAGGAAACCTCAGTCTTCTTACTATCTGTGCCTGTGCAGGCAGACTTAAGCTTTAAGCCGCGCTCTAAATAAGAAACCATTAACTTTTATCATTTGAAAAAAAAGCCTTCTTTCAAAAGACTATTAACGAAAATATTAAGAATACCAAATTGCTTTGGAAAAACCTGAAATCGTCCATTTTACGTAAACATAACGACTCAACTCTTCCTGGACACTTTGACGACGCGAATGACATTAATAAACATTTTTTAGACATACCTGGTAACAATATTGTTGATATTTCATACTTGACATACTTCGAACACCATAGACACGGTACATCTACGTTTCATTTGGACACAATTACACCCGACCAAGTTTCGCAAATGATTAAAAAGCTAAAGTCAAATGCACAGGGTTATGATTGCGTTTCTCTCTCTATGATCCTCATGACACTTCCCATTACTTTAGAGACTATAACCTTTCTTATCAACAAGTCTATAGAAACATCTACCTTCCCTGACTTATGGAAAAAGGCAGTGGTGACACCAATACCGAAAGTCAACCACCCAACTGAGCTTAGGGACCTAAGACCTATAAGTTTATTGTGCTGCTTATCGAAAATATTAGAAAAGGCTGTAAGCGAGCAAATGACTAAATACCTTGAAGATAATCATATTCTACCTGTTCTTCAATCAGGTTTTCGCAAACAACATAGCACGACGATAGCTCTTCTAGATGTGATAGACAATATACTCGAAGCGCAAGATAATGGCAATGCATCTATCTTGACACTACTAGACTGTACCCGAGCTTTTGAGTGTATGAATCACTCCCTAGTTCTCTCCAAACTAGCATACTATGGGTTCGACCTGCCTACCATTAAATGGTTTGATAGTTACCTCAGCTCTCGCTCCCAAATTGTTAAATTAAAGGGCAAATATGGTCGCACTATCTATTCGGAAGAACAAGTGGTAGCGAGAGGTGCCCCACAGGGTTCTATTATCGCGCCATTATTGTTTATATTATACACAGCTGATTTGCCTAATTGTATAAAACACTGCAAATATCACCTTTTTGCCGATGACCTTCAAATATATTTGCCAATTTCCCCAAGCCAAAAAGAAAAATCGGTTGAATGGATGAACAAAGATCTTGAAAGTATAAATGTTTGGTGTCAAAGAAACTGTCTCGTAGTTAATCCCTCTAAATCGAAATTTATAATCATTGGTACCAAAATACAGAGAGAAAAAGTCACAGCAAACCCATTTTCAATTAAAATAGGTGATTCTGAAATACAGAGAGTTGAGAAAGCTCGTAGTTTGGGACTTATAATAGATAGCGATCTCAAATTCGAAAGCCACGTATTAGAAGTAGTAAGGAACTGCTTCTACAAACTTAAAATAATCTACAACATTCGACAATACATTAATGTTGACTTACGAATTAGTTTGTGCAAATCCTTAGTACTAAGTAAATTAAATTATGGCGATATTGTTTACGGTCCATGCATATCAGCTCGCTCTAAACGGCTCATCCAGCGGGTGCAGAATGCATGCGTACGATATTGTTTTGACGTAGCCCCCAGATCACATATTTCCCCCACTTTGAATAAATTAAAAATGCTAAACCTAACATCCAGAAGACATCTGCACTTAGCCACTCTCTTATTTGGTGTCGTCAAAGAAGGAAAACCATCTTACCTTTATAATAAACTTGTTTGGTCTAGATCAGTGTCCAAATATGAAACAAGGGCATCCTCCACTCTTCTGTTAACCTCTCTGCATCGGACGACTGCATTTCGTGGTAGTTTCCGATTTGCCGCAAGTAAATGCTGGAACGATCTACCCCCACCACTAAAGTTCATACAAACTAAACGAACATTTCGTACCCGAATGAAAGAGTACCTCATAAATTTACAAGCAAATCCTCACTAAATATCAAACTTGGATTTCATTGAGATACTAACCATTGATATTTATAAGTTTTACTTATCACTTTTTTTCTCAAATTGTATTTTGTTTTTTTGTTTATATATTCTTTATAAATTACTATCGGAAAAATTCTATCGAAACTGTTTCTATATATTTATACGCAACCTTTGTTTTAAATTAGTGCCTTACCCCTCACTTCTCAGCCCGACCATAGTAGATAGCCTCAGTACATATTGTTGTAAATTAATGAATATTGTTGCAAAATTGCAAGTGTTTGGTTTTCCTATTGTATATATTTAGTTTTCATTGTTGTTTTTACTTTTATTTATGTTATAATGTTTTCTTTTTTCTCATCAAATATGTGTCTGATGAGCTTTAGTAAAATAGCTGTAGTATTAAATGTGTCAATAGTACAATTTTAAATACCTATATTTAAGTTTAACAGGGCTTTGACTGAAAATCAGTGCATGATGAGTATATACTCTGTCATGCGAGTGCTGAGTCAAGGCCTTTTTGGTAATGTTTTTTTTTCTTTTTTTGTATATATATATTTTGTCATTGTCTTGTGTTAATTACCAAATAAACATTATTTCTTCTTCTTCTTCTTCTTCTAAATTTAGAAGCTAAATGAAACGACGACGATTCCTTGAAACTAAGGAATCCGCAAGAGTTCTCATAGGAACATCAAAAAACCTTAACTCATATATGGCTCAAAATATTGCAGCGATTATTTTTATCATCGATGGAATTCACATCAGACACTTTGTTAATGTTCATTTTGGAAAGATGAAGGGGTTTCATCAATTTAAATGACAAATTTGTTTATCAATAGTAAGACTAATCCATACTAATATTATAATCCATACTAATATTATAAATGGGAAAGTGAGTTTGTTTGTTTGTTTGTTCCGCTTTCACGCCGTAAATACTGAACCGATTGCTTTGAAATTTTTCAGACGTGTAGTTAGAAGTCTAAATTAAATAATAGGGTACTTTTTATCCCGGAAAAAATATGTTCCCATGGGAAATCAAAAATATTGTTTGCTTACTAAATGCATTGGAGATGGCGCTGTGCATGTGCATCGTTTAAAACAACGTAAAATATTGTAAACTAATATAAAAATCAAAATTTAGAAGCTTAATGGTACGGTAATGGATCCCCGAAAATAAGGAACTCCCGAGGGATAATGTACTATTTTTTTAACGTATACTTTTTTTTTACATCTACTTATATTGCAAACGAATATTAACATGTAAATTTAGAAGCTAAATGAAACGACGACGATTCCTTGAAACTAAGGAATCCGCAAGAGTTCTCATAGGAACATCAAAAAACCTTAACTCATATATGGCTCAAAATATTGCAGCGATTATTTTTATCATCGATGGAATTCACATCAGACACTTTGTTAATGTTCATTTTGGAAAGATGAAGGGGTTTCATCAATTTAAATGACAAATTTGTTTATCAATAGTAAGACTAATATGAAATAAAGCGTAATAAAAATTTGACACCGCCCCGGTAACGTCTCCGTGGCGTAGCGGTATAACTAACTACTATGAATATTTAATTAGAACTATTATGAATCAATCGTCCCGGGTTCGTATCTCAGGTAATTCAATCTTTTTGTAAAAAAATGTTTTGTTAGCTTAAAATAACACTATATATAATAATAACAAGCACTATCCCTTCAATTTAGCGATTATTTTGGAAGGAGATCCACCACTAATCATCCCTATATTGCCGAGCAATCGCTGCAAGCTCTCCCACTATCACCAACGGTCAGTGTAGGGGGCAGCACCGGGCCGTCGCCGCAGCGCCAAACTACTATCCGTATCTGTACTTACTAAAGATATTCTCATTTCTGAACATAAAAACTTGGTATATTTGTTTCATGATTCTTATGAACAATTAAAAAGGAATTTTTGGAACTCAACCCCTAACGGGTTGATATAGCAAATGAAAGTTAATATAGAGTTTTTTTACATTTACATTACTTGGTGCGATTGAATTTATGAAATCCATCTATCAATCATTCATGAATATATGCTAACAACCATAAATTCCATAAAAGGGTAGCCATAGCTTCGGAGATTCTTCATCCAATTTTGGAAATATATTGATAAAAGATAGGTTAATAAAGGTTGTTAGTGATGGGTCACAAACTGCATCGCCCAACAATCACTTAAAAAGCCTCAATGTCCTTTATGTCATTTACAATGCCCGCGGGATTATAAATATAAAAAACAGAAGTTGAGATAGTGTTTCGGTATTTTGGTATTATGTAAACTGGATGCAAAAAATGAAGTCCACGCGGACGAAGTCGCGGGGTTAAAAGCTAGTAATATATACATCTTTTATTATTTAAGATATGGTAAATATAATGAATGAGTGTATGTGTGTGTGTTTGCACGTTAGTTTTGTGGTTTTGTGTTAGGTCACTCGTTAATTCATTTTGTTATTTTTAGAAGATTCAGTGTTGCCAGTGCCAGATGGTCAAATATAACACGGCACAGCTCAAAAAGTAACATTTACACGAGGAAAGTAACATGACCTGTGAAACACTCGTAGATTTTGTATGCGCGCGCATAAAACGCTTGAGATATGGCTTTTAACAGAAGAATAAGCAAAAAAAAAAACGTCATCACCTTATTTTATTGAGAAAAACAACAAGCGCGGTACTATTTCATGAACAATTTCACATTCAATAAATTATAACATAACATAACATAAACGTTCACGCCGTTTATCCCCGAAGGGGTTGGCAGAGGTACCAATACTCCTGAACTCACATGGCAAGCGCCATCTAGTTTCCAGAGAAGGTACCCACGTTTTGCTTAGACAGTGTACTCACGTGATAGGGGGCAGGCCTATCAATAAATTATGTGTATTAGTAATGTACATATACCAACCCCAATTTAGATTCAGTCATGTCTTTTTGTACTTCAACTTACTTTGTACTATTATTAACATAGCCAATAATAGAGAGGTAACTTTTATTGCTATTTTTATTAGCTTAAAACTTCAGGAAAGGAAAGCTTCAAAAATCTGAAAAGTAACACAAAAGTAACATATTGAGTCATGTCATGTCACATGGAAGTAACATGAGAGGGTCAAAAGTAACGTAAAATGTTACTTTTGTAACATTCTGGCAACGCTGAGAAGATTCTCTGTCTCTTCATAGTCTAGGGTAAGAAGATAGCTAATGATTTCAGACTTAAAATTGCCTTGATTTTTTTTTTTTAATATTTTGTCAACTTTTTCATACAGATAAGGGCCCAAAAAGTTGAAAAATTTCTGCGCAAAGGTAGTTTTTGTTCTAGGTCGGGGTATAGATTGAGCACGAGATGGAAGCAACTTGAAATATAGGTATATAGTGATGCACGTAATATAGAAAGTTGACGCACAGAAAGCAGTTTAGCTTCTGTGCGTCAAGTAGATAGCAGTTATGTGGGATGCCGGAATGGTTTTTTTAAAGTGACTTTCAAGACGGATCTTTGGGATCTCTCTGCTTCAAGCATAGCTGTTTTCGCTGCTCCGCCCCAGGCCAAGATACAGTATGACATTACTGACTGGCAGAGAGATTTGTATACCGTCAAAAGAAGGTCGATTCCTGCAGCTCCTCTGAGCTATTTCATTATGTGACTCAGTTTCCTCACTCTACTTGAGACGGCGGAAATATGATTTTTAAAAGAAAAAAATTCATCTAAGATTATTCTAAGATATTTCAGTAACGACGGGTTGTTCAATGCTTGGCAAGTACACGTTTCTGAGAGGCAGTTAGCCGAATGAACCTTAAGGGAATGAGATGCAGAAGGTTTTGGTCTTTTAGTCATATGAAAGCAAAGATATTGAGTCTTGGAAGAATTAAGGGTAAGTAAATTCCTGTTTAACCAAGCGAGAATTAGATCTAGGCTGGATTGAGCTTTATTAAATGCCTTTGGCCAGGAGGTTTCTCTAATAATAATGGCAGTGTCATCAGCGTAGCAAAATATTTCCATGTCGTTTGACTTTTGGAGGGCATTTGCTACGCTGTCAATGTAGATGATAAATAGAATTGGCCCTAAAATACTACCTTGAGGGACTCCGGAAGGTATATCTGCCAATTTGCTCTGAAATTCATGAACAGTCACATACTGTTCTCTCTCTCTTAAGTAGCTACTGTACCATTCCAGTGCAAGGCCTCGTATCCCCAGACGTTCGAGCTTTCTGAGCAAAATCACATGTGAAACAGTATCAAATGCTTTTGATAAGTCTAGAAATATTCCTAGACTTATCAAATTGGGCATATGCCCAAACAAGCATCACCGTTATCTAAAAAAAAAAAAAAAACTTTGTTAACATAAGCGATTAAAATTACATACAACAAGCTTTCAAAGTTCACTACACTAGGCAATACCTGTATCGCAGCGAACATTTAATAAAACAGTTTAATTTTTACTAAATTTTACAATATTATGCATTTAATTAAAAACTAGGAAAAACTAATACTAAAAAAAAACAAAATGGACTTACAATCTATAATCAAAAACTAATTATGGAAAACTATACAAGATTACGGTAAAAAAGATAATGAATAAAAAAAAACTCAATTATTATATAATAGACACGTACTTAATCTAACTCTTGCCGCTGCGTGTGTGGGTGTAAGGTATGTATAAGGAAAAGTGTGTTTATGTTTGTATCTACGTGAGTGTGTAAGTGATTGAGATTGTGTGCGTATATAGCTCTTATTTAACAACTTTCATTATGTCTTCTGTTTCCCTGTATGTCATAGTTAGTAATTTACATTCAACAATTCTTTTGCATTCTCGAACACTGCATTCTCGTAGTTTCGCCAGCATTTTTTCAAATTTATTATATATAAATGGTCCAAGGTATTTCGTAAACTTTTGAGCGAAGCTAGTTTTCACTAAAGGTACTGTTACCGTAATAACATAACATAACATAAACGTTCACGCCGAATATCCCCGAAGGGGTTGGCAGAGGTACTAATACTGTTACCTTAAAAACTCTTTTTGAATTATCAGTGATGTCGGCTAGTATTACCTCCTTTTGAGTATACACTGTTGACCTCAGATAGAAGATTTGACGTACAGTTAGTACTTTTGCCTCAGTAAATAGGGCTGAAGTCGGAAATCGCCGAGGTTTTCCTAACATAGTCTTTAAGACGGCTCTTTGGGCTCTCTCCAGTGTAATCATAATGGTGGTTGCACATCACCCCATGCAAGGATGCAGTAGGTTATGATTGACTGGCAGAGGGCAGTATAAACGTATTTTAAAACACTACCGGTAGTCACTTCACGGAGAAGCCTCATCACATGAATCAATTTGCGAACGCGAGCTGCTGTGACGCTAATATGTTCCCGGAAATTCAAATTTTCGTCGATGTGTACACCTAAATATTTGGTAACGCGGGTTTTTGTCGATTCACATGAGCAAGAGCTCGAGCAATCATCCGTGTATGACAGGACACAGCGAGTGTCATGTATTTTGATGGGAGGAAGTGTTTTGCAGGGAGCTGAGGCCATGGTTTTGTGAAAGCATATATACTCCGTCTTGGTTGTATTTAATGTTAGTATGCTATCGTTCAGCCATTTAGATATCTTCATAATGCCCTTTTGAGCGATAGCATGGACTTTTTGCCATGATTTCTCATGAAAAAGTAGGACCGTGTCTTTTAATTTAATAGAGGAAATATCGTTAATATAAATCAAAAAGAGGGTTGGGCCGAGTATACTTCCTTGTGGAACACCAAAAAATGTATCTTTGGGACTACTTATAACTTTGTTGATGACTACACACTGATCCCTATTTAAGAGATATCTCCTGAACCAATCCAAAGCGACACCTCGAATCCCTATAGCCTCCATGCGCCTTAGCAGAATACGGATGGATACAGTGTCGAACGCCTTGGCAAGTTCAAGAAAGATACCTATGCATTTGTCTCCCCTGTCAAGCAAAGATGATATCTTGTCTGTCAAGAGATGGACTGTTCCGTCGATCTGCCTTTCCGAAAGCCAAATTTATTTTCTATTAACAGTTTGTTAGATTCCAGGAAGTTTATCAACCGGTTGTTAATGATACGTTCCAGTAATTTTGAGAAGGCACCTAGAAGGGATATTGGACGGTAATTATTCGGACAGTTTTTGGGGCCAGATTTATGGATCGGCTTAACTAATGCCGTTTTCCATTTCGACGGAAATAACCCCAGCGAAATACTAAGATTGAAAATAGAGGCTAATGGAGATGAAATGCTGGGAGCTAATGTCTTTATAAGATTAATACTAATTCCATCCAAACCAACCAGCACCTTTGTTTTTATCCAGGGACTGGATCAGATTAAATACCTCGGTGGGGTCTGTGGGAGCTAGGAACAGTGAGTATGGTGGTGATTGCGAGTGAGCTGTAACTTTGGATTCTAAAGATTCCTCAGTCTCGTTGCCGACCTAAAGCGAGTCGAGAGTTGTCGATCTAAAGCCTGAGTGACTTTACTGAGAAGACCACGAATAGCATCCTCTGTGGACCTATTATTGCGGAATCCAAATTGGTTAGGAGAAAGGAGCTCAAACTTTTCGAGATAGTTTGTTAATGTCTTGGTAACATTTTTCTCCAGTATTTTTGAAAATCCACAGAGTAGAGAAATTGGTCGGTAGTTAGAGGGATCAGTTTTTTTTACCAGATTTGTGGATTGGAACAATTTTTGCTGTCTTCCATGTGTCGGGGAATACCCCGGAAGATAAACTTTTGTTAACAATAAAGGTAAGTGGTTCAATCAGATAAGGACGTAACTTTTTAATTGTGAGGTTTGTAATTTCGTCCATACCTGGCGCGCTTTCAGAAACAAGAATATCGATTATAGACGAGACTTCAACTGAATCAGAAGGAGTGAAAAAGAAGGAATGAGGTGAGTTGGAAGCGTGATCTAGTTCCAAAGCTAATTCGCTTTCTGTTTGGTGGATTTCCTTTAATATCTTATTTGCAAGTTTTTGACCGATAGTAGCAAAAAATTCGTTGCAATTTGTGAGAGACATTTCAGGGGAGGTATGTGATGTAAGAAGCTCAGTGCATGGTGATTTTGCTTTATTAAGGCAGCAAATATTTTTTATAGTCTTCCACAATTTCTTAGGGTTTCGAGTATTTGTTGCAAGTTCTTCGCTCTCAGTCGCTTGTAGCTTGATTGTAGTATTAGGTTACTCAGTTCTTTTTTCAATTTTAAGTGGAGATTGTGAGTTGTTGCATACACCTTAAAAGGCCAGGTGAAACCCATTTTTTGCCATGCTAGAGGTGAAGACAATTCCTACACCTTGTACCGAACATTCCAAAAAAACGTGGTCTAAGCAAGCCTTACCTCTAGTAGGCACAGTAATTGCTGGAATAAGGTTCATCTCTGCTGCCAGACAGAGGTAATTGGTTACATTATTATTCCTGTCTAACAGATCAATGTTAATGTCACCCGCAACAACGATTTTCCTATTAGACACGACCTTTTTCCCTGCAGACTCGAGACCCATCATAAAATATGCACGAAGCACACAGAAACAAATGGTCACCTCGTTTTTCTGCAAAACGGGTCATATTGCTACTGTTGTGCTAGAGAATGAAAGAACGGTGAACTCCGAATGTTATGTGACAGTTTGTGCTCCAACAGTAATATCAGCTTGATGTGACAAGCGACCGAAGTCAGGAATCCGGCACCTTCTCTAGCACCACGACAATGCGGCGCCGCACACGTCTGCCAGAACCCTAGACTTTTTCAACTCGAAAAATGTGTCAATTCTCCCTCAACCGCCATATTCCCCTGACCTAGCGCCTTGTGATTTTTACTTGTTTCCAAAAATCAAAGAAAAACTAAAGGGGAAGAGGTTTGAAAGCAAAGAAGATGCGCTGGTTGCCTATAATTTCGAGATTTCTGAGGTATCTAAAGAAGAGTGGTCACAGGTATTTCCCAATTGGTTCCGACGTATGGAAAAGTGTATACGTGCTCAGGGTGAATACTTTAAAAAGATCGATACATGTAATAAAGAATAAATTTTATATTTTTTGAGTATCTATCTAGTTTCTTTTGGCATGCCCCTCGTACTATGTACCTTTCTCTCTATGTGCTATAAACATCTTGACATTCCTTTTTCTATCCTGCTATATCATGTCTTACTCTAATCACGCTATTCTCACTTGATTACATAAGCTAACGATACAAACATTTCTAAGGAAGCTTATCTGCAAATACTGCATTCATGCCTCTTCTGCCACACCCAACATTAGCCGTAGAAACGAGAAGAGAATCATGCACAGCCATTCGGCCCTTTTCAGATACCGATTGAAAAGTCCATTAAATTTACCGCATTACCATTTTTCACTATTATTCCATCAATGTGTTTATCACATTTTCCTTCTCTAGTAAAGAAACTTTCCAGATTCATAAACTCAGTCACTTGTTCCACTTTCTTAACATCAATTTCAATCGCGCGTTCTGTCAAATTCCTTTCTCTCACAAAAACCATGTTATTTTTTTATCCATTTTAACCCGCATTCCCTTTCTTTCCAAAGAACTATATGTAATATATGAGTTATGGCCTAGTTTGTGTTACCATAGCGCACATACCTTGCACGTTTGTAATATGTTTTTTTCTTTTATTTATCACACATTTTTACTTTTGTATGTGATTGTTATGATATCATAAAGTTTTTATCTATCTAATATTCATCATCTCTTGCAACTCTTCTACCGTTGGTGCAAGTAGCACTAGATCATAAGGGTATAAAAGGCATTTCAGCCATTCCCATACCGTGTAGTGCCGGCTTAGAATGTGACTACCCCCTTCTGTCCACGGATTTCGTAAGAGGCGGCGAAGGATATGGGGCTTTTTTAAGTGGTTTTGGGGCGATGCAGTTGGAGACCCATCACCAATAATACTTTATTTCTACCATCTTGTCCTCAATCAACTTCCGAATGTGGCTGAGGAGTTTCTGGCTCTGAAGCTCTGGCGACCCCTTTGTGGGATTTATGGCCGTGACTATATGTATGCATGTACATAATTTTTGTTATTTTGAGGAGAGTTCTTGATCTGCGAAGTACATATTCTGCTTCAGAGCTATAAAAATTTTTATGGATGTTTGTTGTACTGACCAGATTAAGTCAAAATATATTGACTTATTTAGAAGGACTAACTTAGTAAACAATGTGTAAATTAAAAACAGTCATTATTTTCTACGTTATATTTATATAAAAAGCACCGTCTCAGTAAAAACGTACAAATTTTTCGGATAAAACATGTTTTCGGTACAGGAAACTATGAAGTTTAAAATGCAATACGATGGTCATTCATATAAAAATTTACAGTCATGTCTTACTTATTAAAACACTTAAAACGTTGATATCAAAATTTGAGCAACCGTTTACTTTGACAATTTACACAATATGCAGAAATAATAACGACTCCTCTAGTCAGCGTAAAAAGCTTTAAATATAGATAAAAAATAGATCACTTTCGCAAGAAAATACTACACTAAAATCAGTACAGCAAAAATAATTTTTATCTTAATATAAATTATATATCAATCAAATAAGTGACGTAGAAAATAAATTTGGCTCTTATTTATAAAAGATACGATTCAGAAAACGATAGGAACATAGTGAAGGTACATCAATAATTAATTTCAAATGAAATGTATGCGTAAATAATGGACGTCTTGTATTTTATATGTATCGGGATACAAAGGGTTTATCGAATTAAAAATCATATCTTTAAAATAACTCCTAAGACATAGATATTTTTGTGAGCAATTTGGTATCGCACTTACTGCGTCAAGACTTTATGAATACTTGTTATCAACTTTGATAGTCTCATTCTTGGAAGTTTAGAGGAGAAACAGGTTTTTGATGTTTGTTTTGATTAATATCAACGCCTCTTTAAAATCGACTCTGAAAATCTTTCTACTAAACTGTTGTTTCATACCATTGCTGCAAAATTGGAGTGTTATACACAAATATGAAAAATTGCTTCACAAAAATATCTGTACTAGTTACATTGGATATATTTACGAATTGTCTTAAATAACTTACGATTAATGTTTAAAATAGTGACACTAGCGAGATATAAATGGTAATATTAATGGAAGGGCTGTTTAGGCCGTTTTCTCTTGTTCGATGATGTCCTTGGTTGGTAGGGGGTTCTTCTCACACGTCTCTGTGTGTTTCAACTTGGTTGGGTCGAAGTTCTCGATGCCATTGAGGAACTTGTTCTTCTCCTTTTCTGCTTCAATTGCTGTTTGGAAATGAAATAGGAGTTAAATATAGGCTGTGTTAAGAATAGTACTGAGTCATTATTCCCGTGGGGATAGACTTTGGGTATTGGGGGCTTTTAATTGTTCAAACATATTGTATACGTAATAAAGGTAGAAATATTAAACAGATGATGAAGAAGATCATTATCAGTACCCTAATATTTTGCTATGAACAACCCGATAAACCCACTGTCCGCACTGAACCGTTAAGATTAATGTTCCTTTACCTCCTTTTACTCGGTTACTGAGTGTTGTTCATAGTCGTTTGCAAATAGTAAGCATATCGCTTGAAAGCACACGTCCAAACAAAATACTTAATTTTGTTTTAAGCCAGAAGGCCTGTCCTATAAAAGATATATTTCTGTGGTTTCTTACTGAAGAATTGTAATTTTACATATTTTATGGTATTCATATATATCGAATGTCATCTTAAGTCTGAATAAGTGTTGCATAAGCTAATGGATGCGAGTGGTGCAAGGTTGTTTCGGTTTTTATGCTTGCTGCGGGGAATTAAGCTGAAAACTAAATCAAAGTTTTTTTACCTTAATATAGTCCTATTGATTGAAGATATATGTATATCCTTAGTAACGTATTCTGTTGAGGGTTATTAAAAATATGGCAAATAGCAACAAAATCGTGTTTTCATAAAGTATTATATAGTTAAGTTATCCAAAGCAACTCAGTTATCGTGCAAACGACTAGTGTTCAAATCCTGGGTCGGGCCTACACCAATTTGTCTTTTCTAAAGACATATGTGTGGTTAATTTATCATGGTTGGTAACGGTGAGGGAAAACATCGTGAGGAAACCCACATGGCTGAGTTGTACTTAGTCATGTGACAGTGTATTCGTACAAAACGGCGATAGGCCTGCCCCCTATCACGTGAGTACACTGTCCATGCAAAACGTGGGTACTCTGAACACCAGGTGACAAAGTCACGTGATGTTCAGAAGTATTAGTACCTCTGCCAACCCCTTCGGGGATATTCGGCGTGAACGTTTATGTTATGTTTATTATGTTATCCAAATTTAAATGCATCGTCCACTGCTGGACATATTCCTCCTTAAAGATCTCTACACTGAATAGTCTAGAGATGTCCTCATCCATCCAGAGACCATTAAGTCTTCGAAACACGAGTTTATTTGAGTTAAAATATTGCCTGGCAAAAGGCTGTCCTAACACCCTATTTTTTGTATATGATAGTAGTAGTTCACAATTAAAATTAACGTCAAAACCGGTTGCGAGGCGGCTGGCGCATGATGAGTTCCGCACCATTATCCATGTAACATTAAGTCACTGTTTTTGTTTAATATAACCATCATCTATGTTGTAAAAGTAGCGCCATGTAATTAATAATTTATTTCATTCCGATTTAGTTAAAATTGCATCTTCCTTGGTATCAAGGTTTAATAGATACGGCCAGGTGACAAACAGTTATAATGAAAAATAACATAGTGCTTTAAAAATATTCAGTTCTCAGTTTCAATGAAGAACGCACGTTCAGACATGTTACAGAGAGAAGCTTGTGTGAAGCTTAAATGTAGCTGTGACGAGAATTAATATAAATATATTTTAAAAAAAATTGAACAAAAGGCTCATATTAGTCTTTTAACTGCCAAGAAGACGATGAATTCGTATTGGGCGTATTGTATTTGCAGTAAATATTATATTTTTTTGTTTAATAACGCCAAAATGTTATAATATTCTCCAAATAAAAATGAACCATAGAACGGCAGTTGAAAGACAAATAAAAGTACGCAAATAAAATAATAAAAAAGCAACAAAAACCTTCTTGCGGTGGCAACGGATTCTTTTCCTCAGTCATGGTGTGTTTCATCATCGTCTTGTCGAAGTGCTCGACGCCCGTCAACAGATTCTGGTGAGCCTTCTCAGCAGCCACAACTAAAGCCAAGCAAACGAATCGTGCAGTGCGAAAACATAAAAAGCTCAAAAACTAAGAAACCCAGACTTGTGGCGGGGAAAACGAGACATGAAAATCATTCATGCTGGGTTGCCAGTACATGTTTGACATTTTTACCAATATATAATGTCATTTCGGGATATGACTGTTCAACAATCTACAGTTTAAGGGCCTCCCTCGAAAATTTCACTGATTTTGGTAGTTTTCAAACTCAATGAAACCTGCTCAATGAAACAATCACACTCTAAATAAAATATATGTTCAAGTTCAATATCTTTTCTTTAATAATGACGGTTCTCATTCGTTTTCAATAATAATCGACAAAGAAAAAAAATAATTTGGGGGGGGCTTTTTTATCGTAAAGTCTGATATTGCTGTCAGAATACTGCATATATGTTATCGATTACGTAATATTAGCGTAGACAACTGAGTAGTCTATCATCTGTATGAATAATTTTTAGTCTTTTCATCCTAATTATGGAGTTATAAAGCAAAAACCCTAAATTTCAATGTCAATCTGGAGCGGGTCCCTGTGCGGAGAACGGGGCGGCAGATGGCTGTCAGCCTTCATGCGCAGAGCTTGTGTCGAATTTTTCTGTAATAGAGCTGCTTGCCGCTTCCCGCGCTTTTTAGATAATTTATTTCGGTTGTGCGCAACATAGTCGCTTGTTTTGCTTTACATTATAAGTTTGATAACAATCGTAATATTATCGTTAATTTCACCCTGTTTAGATCGTACGAAATGGTCCAACGCATTAGGGGCCATGCGCTGTTGATGTGGGCGTGAGTTCTAATCTTCTATCCGGGACATGCTTTTTGTTTATTTCTTTCCTCGTAAAATTATTTTGTTTCGGTTATGATGATAAATGCATGATTAAAAATACTGCGCATAATTCTGTTTTGTGAATACGCTCGTTTTATCCTAATGTTCTGTAAATCCAGCTGAAACAATTATTATCTTTTTGCTTTAAATTTATGTGATGTTTTTACATATCTTTTTAGTAAGATTAAAAATATTGTTTACCTTATAATAACGTCGGAAAATTAAATAAAGGAAACAAACATGTGCAGAAAATCGAAAATTTCCAATTAAACAAAAAAATTTTGAACAACATACATACTCACGGCTATAAATCCCTAAAAGGGAAAAAATATTAAAAAAAGGTTCGCTAAACAGAGAGCTCAGATAATGAATGCAAAATTGTAAGTACAAATTTTTCTACCAATAAAACACTTTAGGCATATTTTATATATTGCACGGAACATAGTCGAAAAGTTTTGCCATTATATTATATTGTTCGTTCGCAATCCTAATATAATCGTCAATTTCGACTCTTAGCTGTAAGATCGAAATGGTGTAACGCGTTAAACGTTTCACGCTCAGTGATGAAGGTACAGAGTTCGATCCTCAACCTTGCGACAGTATTTTAGTTTGTTTTTTATTCGTAAAATAAGTATTCTTTTATTTTCTCCTTCGGATCACGATGAATGCATTATTAAAAATACCTGCTGCTATTTATTCTGTTTTGTAAATATGCTTGTTACGTTTTACCCTATAGCTATGTTCCGTGAATAATCTGACCTTCTAACTTTTCTTTCAAATCTGGGTGTTTTTTTTTATTTATATGATGTGTATTACACTTCTCCACTTTAGTCATATTTCTACTTTTTAAGAAAAAATATATAATTATCTTAATATATGTATTCGAACCGTTCTTCGATCAATTATTTTGATCCATTGTATTTCATTCATGTTCTATTAATTCTGATTTAGGCTCCAAAAACGTATTGCTTTACAAGGGGATGAGAAATATGCAATAAATCAGGAACCTCAATCATCTCGCCAAGTTCAATTAACAGAGTAAGTAAAATAGACCAGGAGCTGATATTTATAAATTTTTAGTCTTTCATTGAACTTTGTATTTTGTAATAAATTGTGAAAAAGTTATCATACCCAATTGAGCCTATACTTATATATTATTAATTAATTTCAGTTCAACTGAGATGATGGAAGAAAGTGTATTTTCGTCCCACAATACCGACAGGGAGAAATCATTGGAGAACACGGCTACTGTATCTAATGCACCTGAACTAGGCTCATCAACTGTGATAATAGTGCTATTAAACGCACCTTTACTTTTGTATTTAAAAAAAACGTAAAAGTATATTAATTTAAAGATTAACAGCACCATCACCATGCCATGCTTTTTCAACACAGTAAAACGAACGATGCATGTGCTCGAATATATTAAAGATTAGCACTGATATTAACAGACTGTTAATTTAACAATAAATAACCCTTTTAAGTCCGGTATATTCCGAACTTCTGTCTCTTTTATTATTTAAGTTATTTAGTCGCGGTGGATAAGTTATTTAATATAGCTATCTTGCACAATTTGGCGTAAAAACTATTTTATATGAGTTGAAGTATATTTTCAGCCGTAAAATTTCGGGAAATGTGAATTTAGATAATCAAGAAAACTTTTGAACAAACCTCTAATTAATTAAATGAACAAGTACAAAAGACGCACATTTATAGCCTCCTTCAAACAAGAAATTACAAACAGGTATTCATGAATCTGTGCCTACAAATACCTAGTTATAACTTAGTTTTTAATATTGAAAAGAACCTTAAGAATTGCCTTTTGCTTTCTGCACCATCTCAATAAAATGATAATTTTTATGAAAATTATTTGGGTTTTATAATTTACTTATGTTGAATCAGTAGTAAGTAAGTATTCATGAAAAAAATGCCTACTCCTGTTCTATAATTTGAGTCGATTTTTTGTTCAAGTGTGGATTTTTGACGTCGAGATATTATTATTATATAATTACACGTTACTTCATTTCTACTGCCATCCACGTACACTTTGTTGTGTCAGTTAAGAATAACATAAACCCCTTTTACTATGTCACGTGAAACGTATCATCACGACACCAACATTCTTTTCGACATGTTCCCCTGCTATATTCCAAAGGTATCAAGAAATAAGTTTTGTGGAAATAAAGTTATTGTACTGTTGAAGTATTTGTTTTATTTTTATAACAATATTCACTTAGCGAAACATAATTAACACATATATCAATACGCCGCGCCGATCGTACAACGTAGTACGAGACTGTTTTGGTAGATGGCGCTATATCTACATCTATATCGCTATAATCTATAGTTATCATAGTTGCTAATAGATGGCTTGTTTTACGAGTTCTATTAAAGGTGAGGAAACGGCAGGGGGAAGCCCAAATGCCGTTTCAAGGTTCTCACTTTTTCGTGGGACGCCCTTAAGTAATAGTGCAATCGGTACTCCGCGTAGGTAGTCTAGATTTCTCAGCAAGTTTGAGTAAAAAAGCATAAATTAATTACAATTAACAAGCTCAGCTCGTGCTATCTATTAATATGCAGTTGCCGGCATTGTACAGTTAAGAGGCAGTCGACCATTTAGTCGACTTACAAAAAATGCTTATTAAAATTTAACGCGAGTTTAATGTAATTCTAATGTAAATATACCATCTTTGTCTGGCAGCGGGTTCTTCTCGTGGGTTTCTGTGTGTTTGAGTTGTGTTGCGTCGAACTTCTCGATGCCGTCGAATAGGGATTGTTTCGATTTTTCGGCGGCAACATCTGCAAATCATAGATAAAAGTTAAAAAAACATACAGTCTATTTTTGCCACCATCTTTATTTTACTTGCAATAGCTTGATTTTGTTATATTTTTGAAACTGTTAATTTCTTTTTTTAAGCTGTTAGAATAAATGCTAAACCGTTTTTAGAAATGTTATCAATCTTCATTTAGTTAGATTTTAGTAAATATACATTTGTTTTTAGAGCGTCTAATTGAATGCCGCAAGCCTTTTGAGCGTTAGTTTTATCATCTAATCAGTATGTTTTTATTGATTTTAGTGAATTAAGATGGTAGATTTACTAAATGAATGTATCTGTTATTTTTTTACTGTCCGAAAACTGTGAATACCTATGGCATTTGGTAAAACTATTTTCTCGACTGTGTCAGTCCGCCGCAAAGAGGATGCTTGGAACTCCTCGACTCCTTGCAGCAACGCACAGTGTTGTTTTTCTTTAGCAACGTCTGTGTTATGATAAAAACTTCTTATTTTAACTAATTTAAATCATTGTGTTGGGAATAGAGCTATGCTCACAAGTTTTAGATAAAAATAGCCCAATTTGGTAGAACATTGCAGGTTGGAAACACCGATTTTAAAATTAAGAAGACACCGTACATTGGAGCTCTTAAGCTATCAGTCCCGGATACCAGCAGGGTTAGGAGTCGTTAGCTTGCCAACCCACACTTGGCCAGCAAAGTGGTTCATAGCCATACCAATCATGTAGGCTAGGGACTTTTGTTGTGGATATGATGATATGGGCTATAATAATTAGTTGATCGGAATATTAAACAAAATCATAGCTTCACCCTCGCCTAATCTTATTGGAATGCGACCCTTTAGAACCGAGCAACAAGGGGATCAATTTTTAATCGTAAAAAACAGATTATGCTCTGTCAACACCCAATGTCACGAAACCGTGTTTTAAAAATTACGACCATTCCGACATTTTATTATTTTTGGTAACGTCGACATGGTTTAAAATTATTTATAATTATAAATCTCTTCTTATTAACACCCACAGTATGTATGTATAGCCTTATAGTAGCTATGTTTCTCTCTAAATTGTTATGAAATACAACTGGATAATATTGATTAAATCAAAAGTCAGGGATAATGTCATTAGGGTGTTCTCACGTTGTGCTGAAATATATTTATGGGTTCTTTAACGGCGTGGATTCAATTAACATTCAGATTCAATTAATAGAATTCAGTCAATTAGTCTACAAAATATTATTTCAACACGTCTAGTCAACATCTTGTTTTTTTGTCATTATTTTCTATTCAATTTCATTATATCGATTGTTGGACTAAAAATAAAAAAACCAAGCATAAGACCGCTAAAGGCATCTTCTGTGGAGCCTTAGTCCAGAACTTAATATATATAAGCTGTACACTGAAGTAATATATTTACCTTCTGCTGACGGCAAAACGATCTTCTCATTGGTGTCGACGTCTCTCAGACAGCTGGTGTTGAAACCTTCGAGCTGGCTCTTGAGGTCTGTGGCCACCTTGGGCAGGTCCTTCAGGGAGGGAGAGTCACCTACTGAACAGGCCATGGTTTATCTAGAAACAAAGAGATGGTCAGTTAGTAAGGAATAAAAGAACTTTAGTAACTTAATCTCGTTGATAGCAGAAGACCTAGTACGAGCGCTATTTTATTGTCATCTGTGATTGTCACGATATCGGTAAGAATGAGATGACAGAATACAATATTAAGTAAGTGCGTAAGAGATGGCTGTTTTATAACCACGCGATATATAGATAAAAGGTCGCTCATTCTAGCTATGCAGATGTTGGTTAAATGATATAATTTGCAGTCTGTCATTTAGGAGCTTGTAGACCTATTGATAACAACAATTACAGAAGAAGAGATCGAGAGAGAACTGTAGACACGTAGGGTATTCCATACTAAATATTTGCGTCTTATTTTCTAATACATGGAAAGAAAACGGCAATAAGTAAACGTGTAGTGTGATAAGCCAGTTAAGGTTAGCTTATTCCACACGTTCAATTGTTAAGTACTCTTAGTCTCATGTCTTGTTATCTTAAAAATACTGAATTTTTATATTACTACCAACAAATGTAATACAATTTGGGGTAAATGTTTGCAAGAAACTGCAAATGATTAAGGATAATAATTTTAAAAAGATATCATTTCTGTTAGCGTAGCGCTAAAAATAAACTTGGTGGTAGGTAGGTATTGTTTATATTTTCCCTATATTAATTTTATTATTATTGCCTTGTAGTGCAGGCTTAGAATGTAATTACCCCCTTCTATCTTTTATTGATTTTTGGGCTATGCGGTTGGAAACCCATCACCAAAGATATTTTCTTGTCCCATATCAACATCCAAATGTGACTGAGGAGTTTCTAGCTCTGAAGCTCTGTATATGAGTGTATGTATGTTAATACTAGTTTACCCATGCGACTTCGTCTGTGTGACACAAGATCTAGTTTCTGTAGTATAGGCGTGATTGAGTACCAAACAACAAAGCATCTATTTTTTTATACCCCTATTTTACCCATTAAGGGAATATTTTTTTCCTTCTTACCTACATAGTTTATTTTAAATTGTAATCGACTCTAGCTACACTTTTTGGGGATTTATGACCGTTATTATATGTATATATTTTATTATATATATATCTACTTCGCTCAAAAAATAAAAGGGAGGGGCAGTAGTATTTATAAATACATCTTAATAAGTACATCTTAAGCAATACAACAATTAGTATTGTTATCTCGTCATGCCAATACATTCGGGGCAAACAAGTATAATGAACCTGTTTAAGTACGTATGAAGTTGGAATGGGTGGATGAGTCACGTTAACGACGCATTAACTATATTGATGACCGACCCAGCCCAAAGCAATCGTTTGAACAAAGAAATCGTTCTCCAAATTATCTCGCCCATTACGATTACGTGATCGTCTGTGGAATGCAAAGCGCATTTGACTATGCATTGATTTATTCAACGGTATAGATTGAATTTGAATGTTTTTGCTCATAAAAACCTCATGTGGGAATTATTACTAATAAATAAAGGATAAATAAAGGAAAAGAAAATTTTCCTCCACAGGCGGGGATCGAACCCGCGACCTCGGGTATACGCTCTCGTCGCTCTGCCAATTGAGCTACCGTGTATTGACACGTATAGGCTGCCAGTGCGAAATTCTTCTATCCTTTGTTTCTTTTACACTTTTAAGTAGTGTTTGCGTTCCCTACCTGCGATTTTTTTCACAAATTCGGAAGATATAGATTGAATATAAAAACGTCCGATGTGAGAGAAACAGGACAGATTTGTCAGGATCGTACAAACTAGTGATCGATAGTTGCCTACCCTATTGAAGGGCGTTAGTATAAGTAAGTACAATTAAATTAATGATATGCAATTTTTATGAGAACTTTCCCATGATATTTTATTAATGTCGTATGCGAAGAGCCATCCCTTCCACTCATGGGTAATAAAGTTAATCACTCAATAAAAATTGCATGTTAGAGTCAATACGACTTAGTGAATTTATAAAGTCCAGATGAAAAGCTGCTAATGCTAGAAGGAAAAAAATCAACCTTAGGTAAATCCGTCAAATTTAAGTTTATCTAAATCGGTCGAGCATTTTCGAGTAAAATTTTGATTCAGGAAAATAATGGCACTTTTCGAGCAACACTAAAAAATATAGGATCTTTGATACTAAGATTAACATTTGCCCAAAAATATACAAGAAGTAAGAGCCGTTCCCGTTATACTAAAATACACGTCTAAGTGAAGAATGAGTAATTGCTCGTAAAGTATGCTATTAGTTATTAATAACTCAACGTCGCATCGTAAGGAGACAGAGATGAGAAATATCAGAATTCGGCTTCCTTAGAAGGGGTAGCCAGAGCTAAGGATTTAAAAATTCCTCAGCCACTTTTGCATAGTTGAGTGGGGAAAAGATGGTAAAACAAAGGTTGTTGGTGATGGGTCCCTGGAATGGAAAAATCCCTTAAAAGCCCCCAATACCGTTAGTTGCCTCTTACGTAAACCCACCGGAAGAAATGGGGTAGTGATTAGCTAAGCCACATCAGAATCACATCCCCAGATTTCTCAGTTGTCAAATAAAATCCAAAAACGAATGAACAGTAAGAGAAAGATGAGTCATTTTCCTTCTTTTTACGTTCACATTGAACATAAATTTACTCACGGCTGTACAAAGGGGCAACCAGAGCTTCAGATTTAGACATTCTTGAGTCACTTTTGGAATGAAGTGGAGAAAGGATTTTAAAAAAGGTTTTTAATGATATATCCATCTGCGTCGACCAAAACATAAGAGGGCTCTACGTTTTAGACTTTACACCTGCAGGAACAAATGGGTATTGCAATTTTAAGCCGACTGCTTTTATTTTCACATGCATGTGAGCAGTAGTATCGTGTAGAATGAGTAATCATCAAGTATGCAAGTTAGTTATGAATACCGTCGCGCGGCCATTGTTGCTTCTGTGACACATCCGCCAGGATGGGAAACATAGCCGATAATACGAGTAACATTAGCCGATAACTTTGCTACTGTAAATATTTTATATAGTTCTTTTGTGAATGGGTAGATATATTGTGTAACTAAGAATATGACTTCAGTGTGGGACACCAATTTGTAGTCGGCTTATGTATCAACTCAATTTAAACGTTCGCGCCGTACATACATACATATACTCACGGCTATAAATTACTAGAAGGGGTAGCCAGAGCTAACGAATTAGAACTTCTTCAGCCACTTTTGGAAGTTGCGTGGGGAAAAGATGGTAAAATAAAGGTTGTTGGTGATGAGTCTCCAACCGCATCGCCCAAAAATCCCAACGTTAGTCGCCTCTTACGTACACCCACCGGAAGGGGTAGTGCTATTCTAAGCCGACACTACACAGCAAACGTTCGTTCGCGCCGTATATCCCCTAAAGGGTGAAAGAAGAACCCCCACTGCCATTCACCATAAAGTAGCTTATACTAGATATCAGCTTTTAACCACGGATTCTAGTTAAATCTAGTAAAATGGTTAAATACGAGATGAGTCTTAAAGATATTTTAATGGCATTTAAATGTCTCAAATATCGAAGCCGTATATCTATTCAGTGTCACAATGTGGTTGCACTACATTGAACAGAGCTATTATGTTACTGGGAGTCGTATTTGTTTGATATATCGCGACTAAATTGTATTGTAACATAATTATGTTTTATTATAACCTTTACTTTTGGGAGATTCCTGTAGAAGTGGCCTTCCCTCATCATTCAAGATTGAAACTGGTGCGTCAAGCTAGTATTTGTACACTTGGCTATTTTTTTTTTCAATAAGCTACCAATATTGGTTAATAAATTTAAACCTACTAATTACCTACCTACGAGCATACATAACAATACAAGATAACCATTATTAATATGATTTTCTTTACATATAGGTAATATTGTTTTTGTATACTAATAGAAAAAAGCAGCACCATTTATCAAAGCAAGACGTGTGATAAGTGTTTTTTTTATAATTCTTTCTTTAATGGTTTTACCACATTAGAGTTGTTGCTGGTACTAACTACTTGTATACATTAATGTAAAATTAAAATGACGAAGGGTTAAATTAACTAGCCAAACGCAAGTGATTAAATTATATATTTCAACGTCTCTGTATCTGTATACATATTTGTGGATGGGAAAAGAAGCGACCGACTACTGATATTTGTTGCTGAAAGCTCACGTGCTCAAGATAGTTATACTACGATAGCTATATACTAATAGTTAGCATCATTATAGTGAGATGGATCACTTTCTAAGGGAACATTTGTTTATCTTAGAAAAGAATACAATTTCTTAACATAAAACAAAAAAAGGCATACGACCACGGTTACTGCCGGAATCATAGGACAGGATAGACACACACAAAAGATGACAAAAAAAGTCATTACAAACAACGTTTTATAAATTGGTAAAAGTACTAAAAGAAGTCATGTTACGTTAAGTTCTTGGTTTAATAGCAGTTACCGACTCCATTGAATACCAAATATGGCATCATTACAAACAAGTCCATGACAAGGCCATAAATGCAAAAGATAAAAAACCGGTGATAACCACCATATGGTCTCCAGCTCGACACCAAATATATGTACCGTATTTTCAAGATGGCGTCACTTAAGTTTTTGTTTCAGGAATGCAGATTTCGTACAGCCATACGGTTGACTTCATCCTTTTATGTGTTTACTAGGAATAACAAGGAAGTTAAAGATGAATACAAACATTTTGATATTTATTAAGCTCTAAGACATCCAGCTAGTATTAGTAGTAGTTATTTATTTTCATGGTTCACTCGTGCAAGGTTTTATCGAGAAAGGTTTTTAAGGTAAAGGGTTTAAAGGTATTGAAGTTAATATTATCCTCAAACGCCCCCCCCCCTATCTTACTCTTTACGTACGGGCTTTAATATAGGAGACAGATGTCATCGAAACAGGTGTAATTTCATCGAATTAAATAAAAAAAAAACACACACATCACATCGACAAAGTATCATACAACAGAAAGGATGGGTTTAACGCTAATAACGGTATTTTAGTACGCGTACGAAATACTCGCGGCAGCATAATGTTTTTCTCTTCAATTTCCTCAGAAATAAATAATGCAAATTCATGAATTCGTAATATTACCGCCTATTCTGGTGACAAATACTGTAATTAATTATTGCGAATATAAAGATGGTACTCGTTTCACATTTAAAACGTAAATATTATCAACTAATAATTTGATCAGTGACTTATTGCGACCAAAACAGATTATACAGAATACAAATACATCTTTCATTAAAGCAGGATGAGCCTTATTGCCTTATTAATAATTTTGCATAGATGCATGGAAAGATAGAAAGTTTACAAAACTTGCATTTCGGAGATTGTTGATAGAAAAACATCTGCAAAAATATTGTCGAGCGATGCGTGTAGCTTATTATTTCTAATTGTTATAGCTTCTGCTACAAATTCTGTATAATTTAAATTGGATTAAAAGAGATGCTTGAATATTAGTCAGTAAGTAAAAGAAAAAGAAAAAAATGGCGGACGATCGAGCGCTGAGTCGTCATGAATGCGTCACCATCACCACCCGCCATGGCGCGATGTCGACGGCGGCGGCGGCGGCAGCGGCGGGGAACGGAACATTGAACCGCGTGACTCAGTTCATAAGTGGAAAGTAATTTTTATTTCGAACCTTATTTCTGTGTTTGTCTGCTGGTCGAGTGTATATTGGGTGAGCCACTCACTGGCAGCTTTGATTTTTGTATTAGAAACGAATACTGTTTATGTCAGATACATCTGATATATCACACATGTATGATATAAAGACCTTTAATAGCAGCTGTTTTACTATTACTACGAGTACAGGAGCACAAGCTAACGAGGTTTTACGACAAGAGTAAAGAGATTTTAGTATGATATTATTAATGAAATGCTGATTTCTAGATCGTTTATTAGGGAATCAGTGACCGAAAATAACATTTTGAGACTAGTATAGTAATTAAGGGAATCAGTGATCGAAAATAACATTTTGAGACTAGTATAGTAATTAAGTAGGTGACGGACGACTTACAAGCAGATATTTTAATAATTCTATAGGATTTTCTTTTATAGTCTTCTAATGGGAAATAAATGAACAGTGGTAAAATTCTCACTAGAAGATAGCTGGCAATATTGCCACAAGTTTTCTTGCTCTCATTTGCTTATTCCCACACAGGTATGTGTTCCACGTAGTTTCCCAGAAAACAAACCAAGCAAAAACCAGCCATCTGCTTTTAATTGACTATAATTGATATTTCATTATTAATCGATTAAATCTGTTTCTCGAGAAGATAAAAACTACTTTCGCAAAATTGTATCTTTTATTCCATTGATATTTTTTTTTGTTTTCTCGCTTTTTTCTCAAAAAATCGTGAGTACAAATGGTATTTTAAACCTTAGAACAAAACTTATTTATTGTATAATTTAACTAAATCATCATATCAGCATATAAAGCCACTAGCAGACATTATACTTGATTTGATTTTCGTGATAAACTTTTTTAAACCTTTTTTGGAAGCACTAAGAAGATACAAAATATGTGATAAATAAATATTTACCAAGAAACGAGTTAATATGAAAGAAGGTTGTTTACGAACGACAGCCGGCATGTTACGAACGAAACTTGAGTATTATTTCGAAATTCAAATCCGTGTTTTAATTTATTTTTAATATGTTGCAGTATTTTAGGACTCCTTAATAAGAAGGTAGTCAAACCTGCTTTTATTTTCAACATTAAGTTAAAAACACTTTTAAAAAGAAATCAGAAGATAAGTTTAAAATGACAAGAAATGTTGGCAGTACTATCCAATATCCAAGTAATCATCTTGTAAGCTTTTGTAACTTTAATTACTTAAATTTCTTACAGTAGTGAGTACAGCAAGTACAGGACGAAGTTAACCAACGGAACTCCCGCTGCACCGCACGACTCACGCGACCTTGCAAACTATAAATAGCACCTCCTTCGTTCTCGACATTGAATGATGCAGTAAGGACTTCGTTTCAAACTACTACGACTACGAGTAAAATGTGGTCTATACAAGTTACACACCTATACTATAACACCAATATTATAGTAACGGTTATAGGTTCAAAAGGTATCGAAGGATTCGGAATCAACAGTTCCTTTGGCATTTTTGGATGTTAATAGAACAGATGGTAATATTAGGGGTTGTTTGCGGTTGGTTTCCAATTACAAATCGACCGACTGCAAATGTACAATGTTTGCTGAATTGCTGACTCTGACTAGAACAAGGATTTAATCCCTGATGGGGCGTTTGTGATATATTTAATAATGAGTTGAATGTACGTGTAATAAAAATAAAAGAGCGTTCGAAGTCTGCAGATTAAACAAGAATGCCAGGATCATACAAAGTGGGTTCTGCTATGGGGTGTGAGTATTATCATGTGTGGTATGGCATAATAAAATAAATAACATTAAAGACAAGGAAACCAGCTCTACTGAAATCGAACCGGTAAAATCCAGCTCAGCTAAATTAAATACCTTTTAAATCTGGACCACGTCCGTCATCCAATACCAAAAAGAGGTAGCCTGAGCTTAAGAAACTACCATCCATCAATACTCATACATATGTATGTAAGTACCATCAATCACTAACTTCGCGTCATTCCGTTCACATGACCGCAATCAATCGACAACATCTGTTACTCTACAAAAGGACATATACCGTATATGGTACAAATAGATATTTTGACCAATCACGGCGCTCGAAGCAGGTCATGGCGGAGTCCTATGCGTCATGTCGCCGGCAAACAGCCAATTAGAACTGAGAGACAAGTCTATTGAATTCCCTCTCGTGTTTACTATTGATTTACGTTTAGTTCTAGACCAGTAAAACGCCTAACTTTCGCGCAGCAGTCTAAATCTTGTACGTAATTTTGTCGTGACTTGTTTAATTACAAATTACATAAATAAATTCTTGAACGAAATCTAATTCGATTTTATTACAAAATATTAAACTATCAATTTTACCAGCTATTGCAAAAGTAGCTTCATATATACGTACATACACTGAGTCACAAGATGGGATGGCAAGAGCTCCTTATCACCGATTTCAAAGGAACAGGAAATGATGGTGAATTATGGGGAAATTAGTAATGGCTACCCAAACACACTATTCCTTGAATGTATCCCACCCAAACCATTCACTTTATAAGATTGGATAGTGCAAACATACATATACTCACGGCTATATTTCCCTCGAAGGGGGTAACCAGAGCTAAGGAATTATAAATTTCTCAGCCACTTTTGGAAGTTGAGTGGGGAAAAGATGGTAAAAATAAAGGTTTTGGTGATGGGTCTCCGACCGCATCACCCAAAAATCCAATAAAAAGCCCCAATACCCTTAGTCGCCTCTTACGACGCCCGTGGGTAGAAAGGGGTAGCGACATTCTAAGCCGGAATTATAAATTGCACTACATGGCTAATAATTGGATAGTGCTTAGCAAAAAACTGAAAGACCAAGTCATAAAATGAAGTAAAGAGCGAAATACATGAGTCATATCATAACATGAGTAGTTTTTAATGTTTCTTATCTATCAGTTATTGTGTTTTTTTACACCGCGTGAGTACGTTGCACTTATTGGCTTATCAATTCACCTTTATTATCCGAATTGGTCGCAAAGTACACAACGGGAATTAATAAGCAAAAAGGTACAATCTTAGCAGGGCTGTCTGAAGTTAAGTTTTTAATGAACCAATAGAATCGCTTAACTTAAATCAGCATCCTGACAAAAACAGGGCCTGCAGACCCATGACCAGCGATCATATATTTTACAATATATTCAATACTTCCTACAGTCATAGCTCACTGAGTAGCACACCCGACTATCATGCAGATAGATGTGGGTTCAAATCCCACAGTACTTTTTTTACTTCGAACATTATTCATATTTATAATAGGCGAATAATACAATATGCCAATATTCTCGATTTAGCCACAATAATATAAAACGCGTGGCAAGTACTGGCAATGAATTTCAATAGTCTTCTGAAAGGAGGTTCATTCATTCATAATGAATAGTTGCCGGTGAAGTGCTAGCGGGGACTCGTGTAACGGGTACCAACCATCAAACCAACATTATTATCAGTGTCAAGCGTAAACTGCAAACATTCCATTGACATTGCCATTTGTTTTCACTGCCACAGTACAGTACGTAAGTCTGGACAGAAATAATTTAACATCGGAACTGCAACGCTTCATTACATTGAAACGTGTTATGTGATCCGAATTTCTAAATCGTAAATTCATAACGATTCGTGATCAAAACTTTTTGAATTAACTTTTTAACAATCGATTTGATCGCGATTCGAATTTCAAACGAATTGAACATGTCAACGACCTTTCCGCCACTAGAACGTAACACATAATACGTCTCGAATTTTATGGACCGGCAAGATGTTAGTAATTAAGAAATTTCAAGTTGGTGCACATCACCCGCGCGCTACTTTGTGAATGTATAATCATTATAAATTTATCCAAATACAAACTAATTAGCATTTGCAGACGCCATATTCTTATTTTTGGAATTCAAATATATGTTTTTATTATCGTCCAAGCCTACATGTAAAAAAACTGTATAATATTGACCTATGTTTTAATTACGTCAAAATTTATATTCAATGCACTAGATTTTCCAGGATTTTATATCCTCTTTGCGCATTCAGATAGGCTTCACATTGATTTACATGTTCCCCTTCGTAATTCGCTGCACTAGGGCTTTCGTAAACCCTACGCCATGTTTGGACAGCGAGAGGGCCCTTCATGAGAGGGAGAATTGATTGAATTAACAATTCATAAGGATCGTAAAAAAGTGTATACCTATAATACATGGATAGACAGATGGACTCATAACGAAGTCGACTCATGGAGTCATATAGGAACTTTTGAAAATAGTAGTGATAAAAGCAGATTTTCGGCATTTCGATTAGCAAGTATTGTGGCACTTATACAAATAACATAACAACTAACTCAATCTTCGATATTGATTAAGCATCAATCATCATTAATAGCGTACAGACCAACCCCAAACGTGTTGCACATCATCATGAAAAGTCATAGTCTGCTTTTACGAAATCATATATAAAGCAGACATCACTTAAGTGAATGTAGCTTTCTATGTACAAATATATTTTTAAACTTTATCATCCACAGGTCATTTCCTTATAACTTATGCTATATCTCTTTATACTAGTATACCTAGATTAAGTGAAAACAGTCCTAAAAAAGTAGTAACCGTACCCCTCGTCTGTCTGTCTGGAGTGTATATGTTGCCAGTAGCAACGTGAGAGGTATTCGTATCGGTGTCCGCGAAATCGATTGCAGACCCGAGATGCGTTCTGTTCTGTTCTATCTCTCCTGCTCACACTTACACAGTTGCATGCGATCAATTTAAATTACACTCAAACATTCGTTTTCACAAATCGACTATACAATTTCAGAGAGGTGATAATGCTAGCCGCCAACCGATGTAATTATTTAGAACTTTCTTTGGCCTTAGAAATTCAATATATAATTTCGTTTCATTATGCAAAGCTCATGTGAAAGCACTGAATCTGTGCATCATACTCAAGTTTGTCATTAGAGAATAATCTAATGACTGTTGATATTAATAGGATCTTGGAAGATTTCTACTCGATTTCAAAATAAGCAAGTGCCAACTAAGATCGGCTCTGGCATTTCGAGCGAGTAACTTCTCCGTTGACTTCGCAATATTTGGCAATACAAAAGGTGAACGTAATAAAGTTGGGCAATTTATTTCCATTGTTAATTATAAGGGCGCATGTGATTAAAACCGTGATAGCCCAGTGGGTAGAACACTCGGATATCGTGCAAGCGACTAGTGTTCAAATCCTGGGTCGGGCCTACACCAATTTGTCTTTTCTAAAAGACATATGTGTGGTTAATTTATCATGGTTGTTAACGGTGAGGGAAAACATCGTGAGGAAACCCACATGGCTGAGTTGTACTTAGTCATGTGACAGTGTATTCGTACAAAACGGCGATAGGCCTGCCCCCTATCACGTGAGTACACTGTCCATGCAAAACGTGGGTACTCTGAACACCAGGTGACAAAGTCACGTGATGTTCACAAGTATTAGTACCTCTGCCATCCCCTTCGGGGATATTCGGCGTGAACGTTTATGTTATGTTATGTTATGTGATTAAAACGGTCCGTATTTTAAAAATAAAAATAATATAAATAATACAAATAAGGTAAATATGCGCGCATACAATATTTATACGTACCTACACTGCTCCCGCGTATAAAGCCTTCTTTAAATTAAGTGTCTAAAGATGAGTTAAATTAATATGGGAGCCTACCAAGGACATGTACTTTTTACTGTTACTTAACTTATAGCGGGAATCTCTCATGGAGGAGAGGAGCTTGGTTATTGTATGGTCTCGGTTATATTATTTGCAGTTCAATAACCAATAAAAAAATAAGGTCCGGATTGGTTAATATGTGTTAGAACAAAACTAGTTGTTATGGGACCAAAACATACGGATTTGTTTGACTCGATTATTTTCTTTAAAATTTGGTTATAATGTAAATAAAATAACATGTGAAAGCAGCCAAACACACGGCCTTACAGCCTCAGAATGTTCATAAGTTGGGCACAACCGGTTTCAATGGAGTTGGATCTGCACCGGTACCAACTCATTTATATGTATTACATTACTTGCATAGCGAGTATATGCCTCTTTGTCAAAAACACATATACATACACATACTCAAAGCCATAAATCCCAAAAGAGGGTAGCCAGAGCTTCAGAACTGGAAAGCCACGTTTGGAAGTGAATATGAGACAAGATGGTAGAAATAAAGTATCGTTAGTAATAGCATCGCCCAAAAACCTCTTAAAAGATCCCCATCGCCTCTTACGTTACGACACTCGTGGGTAGAAAAGGGTAGAGACATTTTAAGCCGGCACTACACGGCGCAAACAAGCCTAACAAAAGTAAAAAGTATGTTTGGGTCATTGTGAAACAGGAAAGCCAAGAATTCTGTATTGGACACCATATCAACTTAAGTCACCGATGATTCATGAGTATAACAGAAGGAAAACCGATGTCTCAAACACAGGTCACGTATATTTATAAAGGAATATATATATGTTGGGTTATCGACCTCTGAATAAACTGCATAGCCATGTAAAATAAATTAGTAATTTTAGGTTACTTTTGCTTTGTAAAAATGCTTACTCAGCATACGGCATGAGTCATCAGAAGCGCAAGTTTATTGTTTTTAATTTCATCTTAGTAATCAATGAGTGCTCTATTCATGGTGCGCACAAATTATTGAGTTTCTTAAAAAGACTAAATAACTTAACATTATTCAACGGTTAAAGAAACTTAAACGATTGAACATTAACAAATTCTCGATAAACAAAAAACGTCAGTTCATTCTTTAGAGACATATTTTATTTCGGGATACTCTCAATATTTTATCTAAGTCTAATTTATATCCGAGTATTAAAAGGGTCGAAGGAGGACACATTCAGCCACAATTCACCGCTACTTAATCCTGTTTTTATTACTCCAAAGAACACGTGTTTATTTTTTTAAGATTGAACGTTTACGCCCCAAGCTCGACCGACATCGTTGTAATATATTTGTTTAAAACCAAAAATATGGCATAGTTTATTTTTGTTACGATCTTATAAGAAGTGGGTTTTGAATTGAGTATACTTATTTTCTTATAAGACACAAATAACTAAAGTTAATATCCGAAAGTTTATTGGCAGAAGAAATTACAATACGACTTTGTTGTAATAAAAATACTGGTCCCTCCCTACCTCCCTAGGGAAAAGAGGCACTGTCGTCAAAATTATAACAGGCGAGCTTGCTGTACTTTATTAATAAAATTGCGTTTTATGTCTATGAATAAAGTACTCAACGTATTGTCTTTTTTTTCACTGTATGTTTTATTTACGGCAGCTACGTGTACCCTTTTAAAAAAGTTTCATTAACTATTTCTCTTAGACTTATTTATTGCTGAATTTAGTAAAGTGGTAAAGCGATGAATATAACTCGAGACAAACAAAGTCATCCGACATACATGATATCACATCACCAATACCGGCCGAGTCCGCTCCCACTCATGAATTTAATTTAAAATATGTTCCGTTAATTTACTGGTGCTAAATCGTTTAACTGTAAACTTATAACACAAGGGATTTCTTAAACCCCGATGAAACTAGAAAAAGGATCTTTAAAGCGAACTTACAATCTAATGAATAAATAATCGAATTTCACAAATTTTCTTGAATGTAATATAACAGATATGACAGTATTTTCATTGAATAATAAGTATGTAGAAAAGCTAATCACTATATCACGTAAGAATTTTTACACTTTTCAAAACTTAATTATTTCTGATTAATCAACTGACTAGGGGAGCGATGATGGACGAGGGTGTGGTATTGTGTGTGATCAAATTATAATCTTCGAAAGTTTATTCTTTTTATAAACTAAATTGTAAGGTTATAAAACTCCCATAAAGTTCAATTCGTATGAACAGTATTGTTATTGTAAGTAAAGTATGAAAAGAAATCAATATCAACTTACCAAGTTTTTAGTAGATATTTAATGTGAAAGCCGGTTATTTCGTGCGATACTTACTCCGCGACGATCAAATTCAAACTGAACTGAAGTGAAGTTTGTTTCGTTCGTTCGTTGGTTTCCGTACCGTCCGTTTGTTTTTGACTCGTCGACCGGCGCAGCACCCTTGCCAGCCAGCCATATCCACGTACACATAACTTACCTTTTTGCTAGAGCAAAATTAACTTTAAAAACACCGAGGTAAGAGTAATATGATAAACGCTAAGTAGGTTGCTTATGTTGTGGTGTGGTGTTGATACGACAGTTGACTTGTGTTGCCAACTTGAAACTCTTTCCCTTACAATAAAGAGAATCTGAACTGAACTGTCAATGCATAATTATTACGTGGTGCGCACAAAAGTCCTGCTTCTAACTATAAAACCAGGCTCGCCATAGTTCAAACTAAATTAAAGATGGTTGACAACGGTTCGTTCTCAAAGGCGGTCAAAGTATATAATGCGCTACCAGACAATATAAAAAATGCTCAAAAGTAATTCAAAATGCAACTCATATTATTTTTTTTTATCGATATATTGATATAAATATATTTCGGGTGTTTAACATATCTATTTAAGTTTGTTATTTTTATTATTTTTCTTTTTGTACTTGTATTAATTACTATTTTTGTGTTATGTTTTCCATTTTTATGTCTTCATTTATAACTCTCTATTTTCATCCAAATTATTGTGAACAAGTCCTAGATCCTATTTTGAGACCTCCTGGGAAGTCTGTCTCCCGCACTACGGGAAACCCTTTTGGGAGGCAGTACATTGTAATTTTTAATATTGTTGTATTTTTGGATCCAATAAACACTTTTATTTTTATAAGTGTTACTATACGTTGAATGAGTATTTTACTAACAAATAAATAATCTTTTTAACGTAGATAATTAAAGAAGTATTTTCATTAATATTTTTTGACTATATTATATTGCAATTACTAAATAATTTATTAAGTAAATAATATTTTTATTATATTATAATTGCAATTACTAAATAATTTATTTAATTAATACTTAAATAATAATTTAATGCATCTTTTTCATATTTTGTAAATAATTTATTACGTGTTGTAGAATAAGAACTAAGTTATTAAGTAAGTTTATTGTTGTTGTGCCCCAACGGGGTCTTGTTTGTCCTACATAATGATTTGTTAAGATCTTACCTGTATAACAAGAATGCAAATAAATAAATGAAATTAAATGCTTTAGTTTCTTATAAAACGATCGTATTGTAATTTGGTGAAACTTTTCGTCACTAAATTTTGTTATTGGTGTACTGATTGTGTCCGACTGATAAGTTGATATCAATGCAACAAGAGAAGAAACCGCTGTTTTGGAAAATTTGGTAGTATTAGATTAGCATAGCATTTCATTTTTTAGTGAAAATAAGTTGAGAATGTCATTAGATTGGAAATATAGTTGGTAAATTTCAGCCATATTTTATTTGGGAGAAGTAGCATAACATGATAAAATAAAACTTGGCCTTACGTTCACAATGCGACGCCCAGCAGACTTTTTACCCGCCACGGGGCGTCGCGTTCGGCCCAAACACTTCACCAATGTACATTTTGTGATTACCTGGTATATTAGTTAGGGGTGTAGGGAGAATTGAAATAAAATGGGCGCTTAAAATTGACCTTATGAAGTTTTATAATAAGCTGTTCAATGTCTCAATCTGTGTATGTTATACGTTCCTGCAATCTGATTATAATTTTGTGTTAACTTTGTAAGTAGATATAATTCAAGACGCTCTAGTTTTAGCCTAGCAGTTTTGGTAATGCAACAAAGTACATTAACACAACGAATCTGCAAACGCAAATGTACCACGTTGGCTGATTCGTTATGTTGTTGTTGACAACACCAAGAAGCGAAACCTTACCCACCTGAAGTTAGCTGCTAAACAAATTTTTAAACGAACAGAATGGAGCTAAACCCTCTTTTTGAATTCTCGTCATTGATGCCTTAAAGTCCCCAAGGAGTGACAGAGGTACTTGTACTTAATATTTGAACCCATGCCTCCCGTTAATGAATCCGAACTTCCAACCAGCAAGCTCAAAAACTTTGTTACATTTTTTTTAAAAGTATACTTATGTTGTATCTTTAAAAAGTTGGAACTTGTTTGTGGCAAATCACAAATCGTGCTTGCGAATAAAAATAAAATAAAAAAAAAAGCTGGAAAATCATAACATAATGTCTATGAACCACAATTACAATTACCCCTTTACAATAACAGCCGTGAAGTAGTGACTGTTTCGGCCAGTTAGGTCTTATCGTTTTTCTTTGTTCAATTCGAACAATAAAATATAAAACGCACGCGTCAACCGCGTCATTGAAGGAAATCGCTAGATAAACAGCAAACCGATAATTGCATTCATTAACTTATTTCGAAGAATCTGAAACTTGTACTCATATAAGGCAGCATAGTGAGCTTGGTTAATTAAATGGATATAATAGAACCTTAGAACGTAGGTAGGCATATGCCTTGTGTCGCCTACGTAGTAATCTAAATCAAGTGATGTATCATTATTTTTCTAACTAACTAGCGATGTGGCCCGGTTGGCGCAGTTATTCTGAAACTTAGATATAAATATGCAATTTCATAAGCAAAATTCACAGAGTTTATACAATCCCGAGGCAATGTGTACAATGCGCAGCAAGCGTATAGAAACCCTGTTGAGCGATAGGCAATATATCGAATAAGCTATTCTAGAACCTAAGTAAGGGGCTCCAAATATCGTGTAGAGATGTGTCTTTTATGAAACAAAACGTTTTGGGCATTTATCCTCCGTCTATCCTTTCTTCATCAAACAACTTCATACAAAGCTAAGTCTAGTATTTGTTGAAACCTTTACATACAGAAATATTGTGATCTAGTAGTAATTCGGTTCCACACTTTAATTTGTCATAGTCGTGTAGTGTCGACTAAGAATAGCACAAACCCATTTCTTTCCGTGGCCGTTGTCGCCAAAAGCGACTAGGGGCAGGAGCGGATCCAGCCCTCAAATAAGGTTGTGGGCATAGGCACCCAAAATTATCTTGGCCATAGTGATTAGTATCGTCATATCAGCTTTAGCCTCAATAGACCATAGTAGTGAAAGGTTGTAGGTCGATAAGGGTTGTGGGCATGCCTATCTTGCCGATATGGCTGGATCCGCCCTTGACTAGGGGTACGAAGTTCATAACTTTTTGTTCGGCGATATGGTTAGAGGCCAATCACCAAACGACTTTTTCCTTGAGTGGCTGAAGATCTTCTACTATTGTAAGAGTTTTTTTTTTGATATCATACAATTTATCATTTTACAATGAGGATCAAATCAAATACTTGAAATCAAACTAAACGCGTAGACAATATACGAGAATAAAAACACCATTGAATTATACAAAACGGACGTTCGAAGAATAACATCGTTGAATTACTTAAATAAACGTGCAGCGAATACAATAACAATGTGATTGATTAGTTACATCTTACGCACACATACATGCATACATATACTAACGGCTATAAATCCCTACAAGGGGTAGACAGAGCTAAGGAATTAGAAATTCCTCAGCCACTTTTGGAAATTTGAGTGGGGAAAAGAGGGTAAAGTAAAGGTTGTTGGTGATGGGTCTCCAACCGCATCGCCCAAACATCCCTTAAAAGCCCCAATACCGTTAGTCGCCACTTACGTACACCCACCTGAAGAAATGGGGTAGTGCTATTCTAAGGCGACACTACGCAGCACACGCACTTACGCACACACTGGTGTGCTATTTGTCATATCACACATGTACTGTTCTGTTTCAGAGGTCTATTAAGAATAACACTACCTACACCAAATGTGAGCCATTTAGTGTGGTCCATCTGTGTTTAGTAACGCTGGCTGGCACTATTTTAGGGTCAAATAACTTATTTAAATTTAAAACTATTAAGGACTAGTGGATCGTCCCAGCTTCGCACGGGTAGCGTTGTTTTTTTTAAATATCTGAGGTTTCTTTCTTCAGTCACTGCTCAAGCATTGTGAAATTCAGCGCAATGTTTTCAATTCATTAAATTTATAGCACTCCCTAAACAGTGTAGTTTGGTGATTTTGAATGCGCTTTAATGAACGTTTCACTTTTTCCGTTTAATAGCAAATTTTGGAATAAAACGCTATGAAGTATTTATGACAATCTAAAAAATAAATCATTACGTGTTGTAGGATGCAACTACTGGCGCCATCTAGTATTTTATAAGTAAATTAGTAACGATTCGGTTTTGGTCACGGGCGCGATGGCTTATTTTATGTATAATTTCGGTGTTTCTCTACCGATTTCTATGATTTTTTTTTATTGAATAGGTAATAATGTTACCTTTTTTAAATTTGGGATGAGTGAGACGTTTACAAACGTAAGAGTAAACAAATACAATCAGAATGTTCCGAACTGCTAAGCTATCAGGAATTACACGTGTTATTGTAAGTCAACCGTAAAAGATAGACATAAACTGTTGAGGATTTTTTTTTAGGTAATTTTATGAAGAATATTTCCGTCATGCATGATTTCTATGTAAGTTTAACCATTAAGGCTGTACACGCGACGGAAGCTTAAAAAATGGAGTAACTTCTCCCGTTTTCCCAAAATTACCCAAAATTCCCCTTTACTACTCTGCTGGAAAGTATACAAAAACCTGCGCAGGAGTATGAAGAATAATTGTACCAAGTTTCGTTAAAATCCGTCGAGTAGTTTTTGTTTCCATAAGGAACATACAAACCGACAGACAGACAGACAGACAGACAGACAGACAAAAATTTTACTGATTGCATTTTTGGCATCAGTATCGATCCCTAATCACCACCTGACAGTTATTTTGAAAATATATTTCATGTACAGAATTGACCTCTCTACAGATTTATCTATACTTATAATAAATCTGTAGAGAGGTCAATTCTGTACATGAAATATATTTTCAAAATAACTATCAGGTGGTGATTAGGGATCGATACTGATGCCAAAAATGCAATCAGTAAAATTTTTGTCTGTCTGTCTGTCTGTCTGTCTGTCTGTCTGTCGGTTTGTATGTTCCTTATGGAAACAAAAACTACTCGACGGATTTTAACGAAACTTGGTACAATTATTCTTCATACTCCTGCGCAGGTTTTTGTATACTTTCCAGCAGAGAAGTAAAGGGGAATTTTGGGAAATTTGGGGAAAACTGGAGAAGTTACTCCATTTTTTAAGCTTTTGTCGCATGTGCAGCCTTAATGGTTAAACTTACATAGAAATCATGTGTGGCGGAAATATTCTTCATAAAATTATCTAAAAAAAAATCCTTAACAGTATATGTCTATCTTTTACGGTTGACTCACAATAACACATGTAATTCCTGATAGCTTAGCAGTTCGGAACATCCTGAATATATTTGTTTACTCTTACGTTTGTAAACCTCTCACTCATCCCTAATTTAAAAAAGGTAACATTATTACCTATTCAATAAAAAAAGAATCATAGAAATCGATAGACAAACACCGAAATTATACATAAAATAAGCCATCGCGCCCGTGATTGAAACCAAATCTTTACTAATTTACATATAACATACTAGATGGCGCCAGTAGTTGCATCCTTCATAACGTAATGACTATTTTTTAGATTGTTATAAATACTTCATATCGTTTTATTCCAAAATTTGCTATTAAACGGAAATACTGAACCTTTCATTAAAGCGCATTCAAAATCACCAAACTACACTGTAAAGGGAGTGCTATAAATTTAATAAATTGAAAACATTACGCTGAATTTCACAATGCTTGAGCAGTGACTGAAGAAAGAAACCTCAGATATTTAAAAAAAAAAAGCTACCCGTGCGAAGCTGGGACGATCCACTAGTTATAAGTATAGATTAAGGGCTTGTCCGCATAGCGAGGTTTTTTAGTACGGAATTTAATCGTGCGAATGATTTTCTGCCATCGAATGCATCGCATTCAGTTTGTAGTATATATCAGAGATTCTATTACCGGGAGGATATTATGCCACATACCTACTTCAATAGGAATCAATATATTATAGAAATGAGGGAAAGAAACCGACTGAAAATCAAATTTCTGTTCTTAATATTTTTTGTGTGTGGCTAAGAATAACGATTTTAAGTTTTAAGAGGAGTTAAGAATTAACACTATACAGAGCTTTTGTCAATCAGACAGTATCTATTCTGCCAATACCTCTATGTTTTAACATGTTATCTAAGCTCATACTAGCGTAATTTTAAGTATAAGGATGATATGCACACATTGACATGGTGGAAATGCGCTGATTCTATGTAAATTTGATTTGATCGTGAGAATCCAATGCAGCTGTGTATTTTGGTTGAGATATTACACACTGACCGTTTACAACCATGAAGATATGTAGATGATGCAACCTATAATGCTTACACTTGTGCTAGAAATTATATATGTATCTATTTTATTGTTACAAGGCGACTATCACTATCCAAAAAGTGAATATACTTACACTAACTTTCGGAGTATTTAATTTTCTTATTTACCTCATAGGTTTTTTGCATGCTTTTATTCATCTAAGATGCGTGATCTACGTTGCAGTATTCGATTCATTTAGTAGATGGTCATTTAATTTTAATGTTTTTTGACATGAATTCCTCATGTGGGGATTATTACTCATGTCATGCCAACTGAGCTACAGTGTCAGTAGTGTAACTGACACTGTAGCTCAGTTGGCAAAGCGACGGGGGCGTATACCCGAAGGTCGCGGGTTCGAACCCCGCCAGTGTCGAAATTTTTCTTTCCTTTAATAACATCTTTTATTTAGATGGTCATTCATAACAGTGATGGGTCTGCACAAAACCACGCGTATTTTTTTATCCACTTTATAAACTGTGCTTCCCCCTATGATATTTAGCATGATGATATATATCCTATGTCCTTTTTCTGGTTCTAAGATACCTCTCTAACAATTTTCAGCCAAATCCGCGGGCTGATTATGTATCTGCCTGTTTATTGTATCTGTATATTTAGCGACTGCGATTGTGTCGCAAGTTGCAATATTGTCGCTGTCAAGTGTGTCAGATTGCATACAAATTTATGACATTGACAACGACAATCGTGCAACTTGCGACACAATCGTCACTCGTAAAAGATACATAATCAGGGGGCGGTTCATCCGTTTTTGAGTTATAAATAGTGTAACTAACCCCACTTTCTTTCATATATATAAATTCTAAGAACTGATGCATCATCATAAAACAAAAGACATCAACTCCTAGACAAAGGCCTGCTCCAAAGATTTTCACGACTGTCTTGTGGTGTGGGTGTTGCAGACCCGTCGATCTACTTGACGAAGGCTGCTACCTCGTCATTGGAAGGTGATATCATGGTGCCATTTAGAAAGTAAAATGTTTATTTAGTATTAAAAACAGTAATTTATTTAAAACATTATTTTCAATCTGGCATTTTCCTAATCGCTGAAGCATTGTAAATGTTTTCTGGATGGTTGGTTTTGAATCGTCATTGGAAGCGAAATTAAGAAGGTATTGACTAACTTACTTAGCTGTGTAGTGTCAGCTTAGAATAGCACTACCCCATTTCTTCCGGTGGTGGGTGTACGTAAGAGGCGACTAACGGTATTGGGGCTTTAAAGGGATTTTTGGGCGATGTGGTTGGACACCCATCACCAACAACCTTTATTTTACCATCTTTTCCCCACTCAACTTTCCAAAGGTGGCTGAGGAATTTCTCATTCCTTAGCTCTGGCTACCCCATCTAGGGATTTATAGCCGTGAGTATATGTATGTATGTATTGACTAATAGGCATAGAATATGCGCTCGTGGAAGATTCAAGTATTATACTTACCCACCTAAGATACATAGAATTGTTCCCGCCTCTTGGAAGAGAAAAAGGCTGTGCGTGTAATGTAACTACTTACATATACTCACGCCGTTAATTGGGGTAGACAGAGACTATCGATCGCCATGATGAGTTTTTGATCACATCATGAAGTATGAATAACTTGAAAGTCCTCGGATCCCTTAAAGTAGCAATATAACGACCGGCTTAGTTTTAATCGGCAGTATTTGTCCAATTAAAAGACAACATACAAGTACGTATTTCGAGTTAAATACTACCTGTGCGAATTTATGTCAAACCTTAGTTAGCCATACTAAACTCTCTGATAGATAAACTTGTCGTGCCATTTTTAGACGGCTCGACAAAACACAGCAATTATTTATGTGCCCCCACAATATTTTAACAATTTACACACATATACTCAAGGCTCGCCGTGTAGTGTCGGCTTAGCATAACACTACCCCATTTCTACCCGTGGGTGATCGTAAGAGGCGACTAAGGGTATAGAGGCTTTTTAAGTGATTTTTGGGCGATGTGGTTGGAGACCCGTCACCAAAAACATTTATTATTACCATCTTTTCCCCAATCAACTTCGAAAGTGGCTGAGGAATTTCTCATTCCAAAGCTCTGGCTACCCCGTTAAGGGATTTATAGCCGTGAGTATATGTATGTATACTCAAGGCTATAAATTCCAGAAAGAGGTAGCTATAGCTTTAGAATTTCCTCAGCCACTTCGGGCAGTTGAGACGGGAAACGACTATAAAATCATGAAGATTGGTGAGTGTCCAATCACTCACCCACGGGAAGAAATAGGTTAGTGACATTTAAACCATTCCACATACACACACATAGCCCAATTTAAACGATTTGCTTGGAAATATACTTTATTCCCTATTTAAACACGGGTAAGTCTTGCGGGATCAATAAACATAAATAAAACAAAGGAATCCTGAAAAGAAAGAGTTTATTATCATTCATTTTTAATCACCTTTCTTACTTTTTTTCTTTTTTTTGTTACCATTTTTTTTCAAAGCGTTTTGGTAAGTTACACTTATAATGAAACTAAATTAAATGACATTAAATCTATAAATAAATCTTCTTTTGCAAGTCTAAACAAGTTGCTTTTAAATAGAATTCTCTTGCGGAGGGAGAAATGGTGGGTTTAAGACGAAATAAGATAATTACCATTTAAAAATATACAAACTAACCACTAAGTAAATTTGCTTTTTTAACATTTAACGATAATAAGAAAGGAAGTTAAATATTATATTAATATAATAACAGGAATAGGGAAATAAGCGTTTGTGATCTCTAAACAAATTACGAGATATTTTTATAATAAGTGATATAGTCTACTTAAATTTATTTTGTTTGAAATAGCTAATAATTAAGTGCCTCAGTGTGGTTACTCATTTACCATTAAGAGTAAAATAAAACTTCAAATTTTATTATTTTTACTTGCAACTATACCCAGTTGTCAAACAAATTCTAAATAAAATATTTTCTAGAATCAAAATTTCCAGTTGAGTGCCAGGCGTATGCTTTCATATCGTTCCTGGCATCACAAACTCGTTGTAATGACCACAATGAGACACAAAAGCCATTCAATTCATCCCATTGCTTCAGAATAATAAACAATGATAAAATCCCGGCGAATCTAAACCTAGCTACAGTACCGTACAGTCACACTCGGGACATTAAGTTAGCGAGAATATCACCGAATAATTAAGCGAACATTTTATGTTTTTTAAACATACGGATATATTTCCGCAAACCATAGATTCTCGAGGTTGACTGTACTTGTATGACTACATGACTATCGCTTTTAGAACATTGCTAACTTTGCAATTGCAGACTGGACACCGCTTAGACTTAGCCCAAACTTTGACGGCGCATTTGTAGCAACAGCATATATGCGCGATTCGTCCGTGCACGAAAACTCCGGACTTGGGTTCTGTGGTGCAAACTATGCACATATCATTATCGCTTTTGCTATTGTCTATAGTTAGTGTCGGATCGCTAACAGTTTTAGCTAAAGGCGCTACAAAATCTGTGTCGACACTTTTGGACTTTCGTTTCCGATTCGATTCTCTATCGCTGTCAGAATCGGTGTCTATTTTGGGTCTTTTACTTTCGCGATCGAGTGATTCGGCTCGGCGCTTTACTAGTTTAGATTCGCTCGGTTTGTCATTATCACTTTCGCAATGGGAGGAGGTGGCCTGGCTCAGGTCCTGGCTGTTGAAGGCGGAGTCCACGCCAGAGTCGGTGTGCTCTGTTAGTCTGTGAACGCTAATCTGTGTATCGGACTGTTTCGGCTTACACTTGCTCTTTCGCTTCGGTCGTGGCGGGAAGAAATTTTTACGTACCTAGAATTGGGGGTTTTTATTATTAATAAATAAAATAGTGTTGGGACTGTAATTTAATTGATTTTCTGATTCTTATCCCATGTAGTTCTGGATTTTATGTTGCATCTGGAAGTAGTATATTTTTAATCGTAATAGTATCCCTCAGATAGTAGAAACACCAACTAAATATGTTTTTACTGAAAAAAGAAACTGCTATGTTTTTTATGGCTGTTTTATAAACACATATTCTTTCGAAAGAAGATAAAATATCTTATATTTGGCTTGATGATAAAAACAAAATACATAAATATACTTTAGACTAACTTTGTATTATATAATATATTATACAACCAATACACTTTTATATTATGATAGATAAGAATAACATAAATACAACTGGTAACCCATTCTTCTCAATTTTGCCTTTACTTTAGACTGCAGTTCTGCTCACATACCCAAATTTTACTTCTTAAGATCAATTTAGTACATAAAAACAAATAAAATATTCATAAAAGCAAAATCTGTACTTTGAACAAATTGTAGTCTTCTCAATTTTGCCTTTACTTTAGACTGCAGTTCTGCTCACATACCCAAATTTTACTTCTTAAGATCAATTTGGTACATAAAAACAAATAAAATATTCATAAAAGCAAAATCTGTACTTTGAACAAATTGTAGTGTAGTGCGAGTGCATCTTGTCCCCCTTTGCATAAAAATTGAATAATTGAATCTAAGTGAAAATAAAAACAATTCAATTGAAATATTAGTTTAGACTTACAATCCCATTTAAAGGTTAGTTGATTTTTTTATAGTTGATGAGCAAAAATAAAATTTTGATTTAAATTGCAATCATTTTGGACAGAGAAATGTTTAAAACATATGCCATCTTATCTCGCATTCATCAACCTTTTCAAATACATACACATTTTATTTACAACAAGATGAACTCCGGCCCCTTCGAGTATATTTTCAATAACTGTTTAAATTGTTTTACCCAGAGATTTGATAAGCTACCTTAAGACTTAATTAGCTCATCACACTACATGCTTATTTGCTACCATTTTCTTTGTACAATGTCATGTACCACACATTTGTTCCCACTTTACACGTGCTCACTTACCATATTAAAATAAGAAAACCATGACGTGCGGCTCAATTTCAATACCCAATAACATCCAGAAATTTAAGAGGTTAACCTACTTAGTTGGCTCTCTTATTTATATGGGTAACCATATCTTTAAGAAAAGGTTTACTCATCGACTGAGAGGGTTTCCCTATTGAGAGAGTAATTTGAAAGGGTTTTACTTTCCAACTGTAAAGGGTAAAAAAACCAAAGGGTCAATAGAACCTTTTTTTGATCGGGTTTTATCATCTTTAGGGTATTTTAATGGGTTTTAATATTAAGTCGCCAAAAGTGCCCCACCTGGCTCCTAGAAGCCTTGCCTAAAAGACCCTGCAAAAGATAGCAACCCCATCGTGTTGATCAAAGTGCTATTGGCTAATCTTCAGCACGCTCCAAAAATAAGTAAGTTAACTCTTTATAAGGCTCTGGTCATATATTGGACACCATCATTTCAACCTTACCTACTTTCAAATATTAGTAAAATAGAATGAATTTTTGATCATACAGCTCTGCCTTATAAAGGATTAAGGGCGTCCCCGTGAAAAAGTGTCTGTTTTTGTGGTTTCCCACTCTATGAAATCTGATTTGTGACTTAATTGAATAAAATATCTGTGCGCGATATATATCGTGATCTATAATTTGGATGTTTAATTTTAATTTTACTACAAAAAACGGTATAAAACTACGTTTAGTGCATTTTTAGTGAATGTGACGGACTAAATGATACATCTGTTATTTCCAGTTAAGCGAGAGAATGCCTTTAAGAAACCTGTAGATATGGATACCTGGAATCCTTTACCGATTAGTGCAGCAAAGGAGGGCACTTAGGACAGAAAGGCGTCGAAGGAGCTTGTGTAGGCGTGTATATCCGGCACAAGACTTGAAGTTGACTTATGCTCCAAGACATAAATAATTTCATTCCTGTTTTCTATCAACATTGATATCTGTGTATGTCCGTATCCGAATAATATAATATTTATTATATGTTAAATATCTATTCAAATAACGTTCATTCGACCTTCCAGACATCGAGTTCGGCACTAATACATTTAACAAGGAGTCAGAAGTGGTACGGACGAAATTATCGCTGTCTTGAAGAATATCCCATGCTTATAAATCCCAAATAATATTGATTAATATAACACCAAGATTAAATATATTTTTTTACCTTGAAGCATTTCTCGCAGTATCGATACAGCGGGTTATTATTGACAGCAGAGCAAAGAGCACATTTCCAGTAATCGTGCAGGTCCATCTCGCTGTCAATATCTTCGGAGTCTGTTTCTTCGGAGTCAGCAAACTCCAAGTCCCCGTCGTCCCGGACTGACACTTCTACTATCTCCGTTGATATTAATTCCGTCTGGAATTAGTGATGGTTAGTTAGATAAATTGTATTTTCTAAAGACTTTCACGAATGCAAACTACAATTAAAACAATTATTGATTTTCGGATATTTAATCGCGTGGTATTACATGGTTTTTAAAGCCCGACGTTTCGAAAACTTTTCAGTTGTCATGGTCCCGGGAAGAAACGAAGATGGAACGCAAATGTAACTTAAATTTTGTGAAGGTAGTTGGTATTAATAATTTTATAGTACTCTATAATGACAAATAACACCTCAGTCTTCCCGTGACTGTGATAACTGAAAAGTTTTCGAAACGTCGGGCTTTAAAATCCATGTAATAACACGCGATTAAATATCCTAAAATCAATAGTAGTTTTAATTGCAAGATAAGTTGTGTTGATTTAGGATAGACAAATACATTTAGGGTTTTGGGGCATTGTACGTACATACATACATCCATCCTGACGTCCCTCAGCAGGGACAAAGGGCCTTGAGCAGATTTCTCCATCAGGGCATTGTAATTATTTTTATTTTTTTGAGATTTATATCTTCTTTTTCATGCCTTGTTGGCTGATTTTTATTTAAATTAATTTTTTAGTGTTTAATTTTTAATGTATTTTTTTGTTCTTGTGTTTACAACCAGTAGGTCTAAGATAATATATTTATTTATGTATTAACGAGCATGCAGTATCTACATCAAGTAGAGTGCAAAAGAAACACATGTCGTCAATATTGTTGTATTGTTACTTTCCTAATTTCGTACTTGGTTTTGTAGATCAATAAAAAAAAATAAGCAATTACAGTGCTCAGATCCTAACAATAAACTAAGGTACGGTTATGACTATCTTTGCACACCTATACATAATGTAGTATTAGTCAAGCAGGATTCAAAGAATAGCCACCTCTAGTGAATTAAAACTATATTTTTCACATAACAAAATATTTTTAAAAGGAATGCTCAGCACCCTGTCATTCAATTTATTTTCAAAATCTTAGCCAGACTTCTAGTAATTTAACAGTAAACCCTAAACAATAGGTTCGAAAGCACAAACTTACATCCGTATCCGAGTCCTGTTCATCGATAGGCCCCTCGTCCTCCGAGTCTGTGGCCGGCTCGAACTCCACCTGCCCCTCACTGTACTCTGTGTCGCTCGTGTCTCGCACATAATCTATGAACACACATCCTGCACTTCAACAATAATGTCTGTGTATAAAGATTGGAATTTCTTTTTTGTGTTCTGATCTCTTTTTTTGTTTTTTTTTTTTATTATTTGACACTTTTTATGGCCTGTTTTGTTGATTCTTTTTTTTAATAAATACTGTATATTTCTTTATTTTAAGTTACTATTATATTACTTTCCACCCTTTGATCATTGAACACTTTTTTTGAATATTTTTTTATTTCTTCGTTTTGTTTTTGCTTTTTGTTATTTTTACTTTTTTGTATCTTTTTTTCTCTTTTCAAATTTATTACCTAATGCTAAAACTTAAAAATAACAAAACAACACAGATCATACTACAGACAACACAGTTACATCTAAATTAATAGCAAGCACAAACATACAACAAAAACTATTAACTTAGCTAAAACAAGTCCAATTAAAGTAACCGTAACCTTACCAAATACAGGATCCTTATAATTAAAATTAATTTTATAATCTTCTAAAGAATTCTTCACGGAATAAAAACTAAGATATTTAGTTTTTAAATTGAAAGAAAAATACTCAAAAAATAAACCTTAATCAAATATTCTAAATAAGAATTATTTTATTGTTTGATTAGTTACTTTATTGTTATCGAATCTCGAATATCGAAATACTCTGTGAAAAATCCGATATAAAATCAATGAATATCAACGCGTTTAAGCCAAAGTAAGTGATACTAAAAACGCATGGACATTCATTACAAAGTCAGTAAATTAGTCATATCATAATGCTGATGATAATCATGTAAAAGTCAATGCGTCGGCCGCGTCAGCTGATGACCTGATGATGTACTGTACTCCGCTGCCAACCATCTGGCGATACCATCAATTTCATGTTAATGACAATCAATTTGTTAATAACATTATATCTAATATCATTTGCCTATTATTCAGTTGTGTCCACTGCTGAACATTTTTTTGTATGGTTGTTTCAAATGGTCAAGAATTGGAAATTACTATATGAATTATTTTCTAGTGATATTTATCATTTTTTACACAAATACCTTTAGGCTTTAGGTATTCACTACTACACATGTACTAATATAAAATATAATTATATTACAGTAAAAAATACTAAATAAGTTAACTATTCATAATATACTATTTTCTAATTGGGTTCAAAACCGAAAAAAATATAACTTTTTATAATTATTTACTAAAAGAACAATTTAATCAGGAAAAGACAAACAAGACCAGTTAAAATTATATATAAGAAATAGTAAAAAGAAACATCAATTGAGCTACAAGCTTTATCTATATTTATATATTTTCTCGTCATCTCGTGTACATCATTTTAACTGTACATGTAAATTTAAACTAGATTATTTTTATTAGTTTTTTTAATGTTTTGTAAATTTCCATTTCTATAATCACTAATCCCAGTATTAACAAAAATAATTCAACACAAAAGTACTTAGCCCATAACCCACTACAAGACGCGACATTCCAAACACAACATGATAACCTAACGACCAGCGTCATACTCGTATGAGATGCGTCACTGCAAAACGTCATCTGCGTTCGTTAGTTACTGACAGTTGTGTAAATATTGTGTTAACATGAGATGAGTCAAGTGGCGAGAATAAGTGGAAGCAAGTTCCGACAAGCTTTACTGAACTTGAGTTGGCTTGGGGATTCATTTCTCTGGAATGTTTCAAAGGGGAAATCCCACTGAATAGAAGGAGGTTTTATTACTTTATTCTAAGAACTTTTAACTCACAAATGTTATTAAGGATATAACTGATTCTATTAAGTTGAATGGGGTTTTAAATAAACATGATAACTACTGTTTTACAAATTGGTATTTTGTATTTATGATTTCTTTTATCGTATCTGATAGGGTCTTCAAGATAATTTTAGATAGAGTAAAGACAACGTAATAACATGTTTGTTAATATACATGAGAAATATAATAATAACATAAATAGATGATATATTAATATAATAAAATACGAGTAACTATAAAATAGAACAAAACATCATCTATCATGCACTTCAAACAACACAAATACAACATAGACAAAAAATGCTTACAATTTGATTCCAATCCAATTACACACCATTAAATTAGATTTTATAATAATGTCAAATTATAACTAGACTCTTCTTAAATATTTGATTATAATAAATATAAATTGTTATTTACACAAATTACTAGTAGTATGATTATGATTAGTCATAAAAAAATCAAATTGGAAGCATTCTCAATAAAATCAATAAGGATAAAATGACAAAAGCAACAAAAATAAGACTTCAAATAAATTCCATACCAGTCTCCTTTCCTTGTATGCTGAGGATGCTCTCTACGGAGTTACGTCTGCTACTCGTATTAAGCCAGGAATGTTCTGAAAGTACACCATAACTTCATTCATAAAACTACACTTGAAAAATATAACCATTTTTTTTTCCGAGCGCGCGTAAACTGACGATAAAGAAGGATAAATAAGTTAAAGCCTCTGTTTACCCCTTTATGGCCATTAGTTGTTGTTCTCAAAAAGGAATCGCCGTTAAAGAATCACAAATACTTTTATCAATTAAAATATTAAAAGTTCACCCAATGAAACATTAAAATAAATTTTAAACTTTACTACTGAGATCTGAAATAATGTATCTTCAAAGACAAGATTAAGTATTTCTGTGAAATAAATAATTGTAATAGTTCTCACCCGCGGATATTGAATGCAAATATGAATGAATAACTGTATGGTACATTCTATTTCACAATAGTATTTAACTCTGACCCTTCCAACACCCTCAAATGACTCGGAACGTCTGCAAACTACTAGAAAACTCCCGTCCCGCATTAAACCCTCAGCTTATTACCGTTTAAAGGAAGAGAGTGGAGGGGATGCCTGTCTCTAAAATCCTGGAATCGAATCCAGTGTTAAGTTACGTTTATTAAGGTACTAAACTGATTTATAGCACCATACGCACTTATTCGCGCGAGTATAGAATGCTGTGTAGTGTCGGCTTAGAATAGCACTACCCCATTTCTTCCGGTGGGTGTACGTAAGAGGCGACTAACGGTATTGGGGCTATTAAGGGATTTTTGGTCGATGCGGTTGGAGACCCATCACCAACAACCTTTATTTCACCATCTTTACCCCACTCAACTTTCCAAAAGTGGCTGGGGAATTTCTAATTCCTTAGCTCTGGCTACCCCTTTTAGGGATTTATAGCCGTGAGTATATGTATGTATGAATGTATTTAAGGCGGCGACTTAGGGTATTGGGGCTTTTTAAATGATTATTGGAGAATATGACTGGACACCCACCACCAACTGTCCTTTACGAATCCACTTCAAAAATCGGAGGTTCTTATTCGATTGTACTTTTTTTTTTTTTTGTATTTATGTTAGACGATAAGTCCTTCAAAAATATTTCTAAAAAAGTTTTTCTTTTCTGTTGGATATGCTTCTAGAATGGATCAATTTAATTTTAGTTTGGTTGCGTTGCTATAAAAATGTCAAAATGTATATATGTGGACGACTCTGTTGTTTATCGGATAACAAATAAAAAATTGGGTTTCCATCAAATGGATGAATTTTTATAGTTAAAGAAAACAGTTCGTTTTTGTTAAAAATATATATATATCTTTCTCTACCCAACTCACTTAACTTCTAAGAATACTGGAGGAATGTCTTATAAAATAAAAATAGATACATCTGCTACCCCCTTTGGGATATAGTTTATTTGTCTTTTCCTCCCACAACTATTAAAAGTGGCCAAAGATTTTTTAAATGGAGAACACAAATGGGAATATCTGTACCAAATGCACTTGAAACTTTAGTTTATATCATTTATATTACAATCGTTTTTATTTCACGTCAATACATGCAGCATTTCCGAAGCAGCGACCTCGAGAAGTTCAACCCCTTTTTCAAATCTTCAGATTTCGCGCGCTTAAGAAATTGAGAATAACTAAATGGCATAGAGGATTATTGTTGTTGGTGATTGTTTTATATTATCTGTGTACTATCGGCACAGAATAGCACTACCTCGTTTCTTCATAAGGGTAATAAAATTTGAATGTTTTTGTTCATGAAAACCTCCTGTACATTATAATGCTAATATTACTATCTTATATATCTATACTTATAATAAATCTGTAGAGAGGTCAATTCTGTACATGAAATATATTTTCAAAATAACTATCAGGTGGTGATTAGGGATCGATACTGATGCCAAAAATGCAATCAGTAAAATTTTTGTCTGTCTGTCTGTCGGTTCGTATGTGCCTTATGGAAACAAAAACTACTCGACGGATTTTAACGAAACTTGGTACAATTATTCTTCATACTCCTGGGCAGGTTTTTGTATACTTTCCAGCAGAGTAGTAAAGGGGAATTTTGGGAAAACGGGAGAAGTTACTCCATTTTTTAAGCTTCCGTCGCGTGTGCAGCCTTAATGATTAAACTTACATAGAAATCATGTATGACGGAAATATTCTTCATAAAATTATCTAAAAAAAAACCTCGACAGTTTATGTGTCTATCTTTTACGGTTGACTCACAATAACACGTGTAATTCCTGATAGCTTAGCAGTTCGGAACATTCTGATTATATTTGTTTACTCTTACGTTTGTAAACCTCTCACTCATCCCTAATTTAAAAAAAGGTAACATTATTACCTATTCAATAAAAAAAAGAATCATAGAAATCGGTAGAGACACACCGAAATTATACATAAAATAAGCCATCGCACCCGTGACCAAAACCAAATCTTTACTAATTTACATATAACATACTAGATGGTGCCAGTAGTTGCATCCTACATCACGTAATGATTTATTTTTTATATTGTTATAAATACTTCATAGCGTTTTATTCAAAAAATTGCTAATAAACGGAAATACTGAACCGTTCATAAAAGCGCAATCAAAATCACCAAACTACACTGTTCAGGGAGTGCTATAAATTTAATAAATTGAAAACATTGCGCTAATTTTCACAATGCTTGAGCAGTGACTGAAGAAAGAAACCTCAGATATTTAAAAAAACAACGCTACCCGTGCGAAGCTGGGACGATCCACTAGTAATACATGTTATTAATAAAAAAAGGAAAGTATTCTTTTCTGTTTGTTTTTTGTTCCCCGCTGGTGTAGAAATATTTTTTTTGTTTTATTTATCATATCAGTAAGGGTATTAAAAGGTGACTTTGAAAAGTAGGCGCTTTTTTCTAGGAGAAGGAGAATATTAGACGATGCGGCGGAGACTCATCATCATCACCAACAACCTTTATTGTTCAATATTTTCCCCACGCTAACAAATTCCTAATTCTGAAGCTTTGGCAACCTTTTTTCAGTTTTGTAGTCATGATTATATTTTTATATTAAAGTGGCCGTGTAGTGTCGGCTTAGAATAGCACTACCCTATTTCTTCCGGTGGTTGAATGTAAGATGTGACTAACGATGTTTGCGCTTTTAAAGGATACTTTCTTTTAAGAAACTTTATTTCACCATCTTTCTCCACGCAGCTTTCAAAAGTCGCTGAGGAATTCCTAATGACCTAGCTCTGGTTACCCCTTCAAGGGATTTATGGCCGTGCGTATTTGTATGTAATATCTCTTGGTAGTCTCGTATAAGAGGTAATAATAATAGGCACATAAAAAAAGAGTTTATCTGGTGTTTTAACTACATCTAGAGTTTTGTAGTGTGGCTTAGAATAGCACTATCCCTTTTTCTTACCGCGGGTATACGTAAGAGGCGACTAGGGATATTGGGGCTTTTAAATGGATTTTTGGGCGATGCGGTCGGAGACCCATCACCAATATCCTTTATTTTACCATCTTTTTTTAATTCTTTAGCTCTGGCTACCCCTTCTAGGGATGTAGGGATTAATAGCCGTGAGTATATGTATGTAGTTGAAACACTGAGGCACACTACAGTATTTATTTGCTATTTTGTATCACAAAACTACTACTACTACTACTACTAAACCCCATGCGTACGTAAGCGTAAGCGACGAATGGCCAGGGGGGGTGTGACGTCACATCGCCACTATCCCGCGCCAACCGCAATTAAATCCGTCGGCCGAAAATGCGCACTTTAAACCTAAATATTTCAGCCATTTTTTAAGTAATGAAAAAAGTAAAACCACAGTTTTTCGTAATTTTTTGTAGAAATATTTGACGTATAAAATAAAAAACGTTGGTCAGGTCCATTCTGAAGTACTGGCTACCTCAATATGTGTTTAGCTGTAACACTATGAAGGGGCAGCCAGAGCTTCTATATGACTAAGCCTTTTGAAAGTGATAGCCACACCATCCAAAAAAATATTAGAATTCACCAAAACCCCGAGTCGCCTTATAACCTTGTAACTAGTTAACATTTTTATTTACAAAATATTGTAAAACACATTTTCTGTTGATAAAGAAACCAGTCAAGTGTAAATTTATCCAATAAAACAGGCAACAAATTCATGTATATGAAGTGTATGGAAACCCCCTTAATTTATTTTTTTATTGAAGTATTAATATCAAGTGAACAACAGCACTCAAATAACATTTATTTCATGTAAGCACCCTATTTCATTTATTTATTTTCTTACTTTGTACATACTCACGGCTATAAATCCCTAAAAGGGGTAGCCAGAGCTGAGAAATTAGTAATTTCTCAGGCACTTTTGGAAGTTGAGTGGGGAAAAGATGGTAGAATAAAGGTTGTTGGTGATGGGTCTCCAACCGCATCGCCCAAAAATCCCTTAATAGCCCCAATACCATTAGTCGCCTTTCACATACACACACCGGAAAAAATGGGGTAGTGCTATTCTAAGCTGACACTACACAGCAAAAATATAATAGAGTAAATTATCATGCTGGCTATACAGCTAAATCAGTTGCTGAAAATAACAACAATTTTTTGTATATCTAAAGAGAGGGTTTATAAACTCATTGAGGTAGAGTCTCCATGTAGCCATCTCAAAGAACTAGTAAAGCCTATCTAGCTTTGATTATTTTCTATAATATTAGTTTCTATTATTGAATAGTCTTATTATTGAATAGATAGTTAATTACATGTATTAACAAAAATTCTTTCAGCAGACAAGAGGGGACGATTTAACAAATGAAAGTTTTAAATTTCAACCTTAGATTTTCCCAAGAGGGAATTCAGCAAGTATTTCAACAAACAACACTTTATTTTATTAGTCTGGAAAAGCAGTCCTCTAAAAATATAATTTAAAACATTTTTCTCACTTTTTGTACTTAGTACTTAGGATAATACCACCTTTAAAGACCCAATGGTTTGAAGGCAGATCAACAGATAAACATGGTTACTTGACACAAGAATAAAATGACAAAATAAGAACTTCTTCATAACCAAAGAATGCTTACAAGAGTGGTATTATGTTGAAAGGATTATGAGACCTGGGAATATAGGGATAATTATTACATATTAACTATAAACTCTCTGCCCCTTCATTCTGGTTTATCATGCTGGAAAAAAATATATACTTAAGATATTTACAGTTCTAAAATAATGTTTCTTACCTGATGAGTATGACGTAGCTGTTGTGTTCATGGCAACTCCAGCTTTCAAGCTAAAAATAATAACCTTTAATAGAAGAAGGCTCTGACAAAATCACACACATGACCAACATACATAGAAATGTTAATTTAGCTGATGGGTAAGAATTTCTTTATACGCTTTGATTCGGCCAATAAAAGTAATATGAGAAACTTTGCCTTCTATTAAAGATAACAGCAACCCAACATGCAAGTATTTATCATTTTACCACCAGGCTAGTAGATCTTTTAAATAGCTACTACTTATTTATTACATTTAAGACCAAAACAAAGGTAAATTAATAAAGATAAGCAACATTTAACATTCTCAAGTTTAGAATGGCAATGACTGGGTAAACAAAACTCAATGTATGTTAAATTTTAAAGACAACCAATAATAAATGCATTATATAAAAACATCCTTTAAAAATAGTTATTCAATACCCACTAGACTAAGTTCGGATGAGAAAACTCCCTCCAAACCAAAAGAAATAATGCTAAGAACACTTACGTTGATATTTCCTTCGTGCTAAGTATGATATAAGCGAAACTTAATCGAAATCTATTTAACGATATCGAATTTGGTCGCCACACGAATGGATTGTATTGTAATTATAACATTGCTTTGCTTGATTTCGCTACACGCATTTGTACTGGAATTGGAATAGTAGGTACAAGTACAAGTACAACTTGCTTGTCTACACACGAAACACCACCATTTACCTTTTTTAAGGTCATTTCAAATTTTTCGGTGTTGCCAACATTTCATATTCATTCAAAAGGTGTAAGCTTCGTTCATATTAAATAAAACCTTAAGACCTACAAAATTTCCAGTAGGAACGTAGGAATTTACCTGCTTATATTTTAACTTTGATAAAACTAAAAACATTAGTCTGAAAAATCCATGTATTTATGATTTGTCTTTTAATTAGACCACTGGTTTATTTAATTATAACATAACATAGTAACATTATTTCTAAACTTATCACAGTATAAATAATATTAACGGAAACTTATAAAAAAATAGCATTCACATACTAAAAAAAAACATAATTATATTTAAAAATACACAAACCGTTAAATAGTATCTACATGTCTAAAACAATAAACTTTAATAAATGAGTTAACTACTAACAGACTCATGCGCAAAAGCACCCATGATGCCCGCCGCATTGCCCCACTGGATAGCCACCGAGAGTCTTTGCCTCAAGAAAGCACCAGCACGAGCATCATGGCCATGTTCGCGGAGCCTCCTGCCAATGTCCCTAATGAAGGTTATGGCCTCGGAACCCCAAACACCAGATGTCTCAAACGCCATCGGGACGAACAAGTAATTAGCATGCTTAAGCCTTGAAGCCGACTCTGCAGCAGCACCTGCTTGTCTGATGGTCGAGGGCAGATGTGATGGAGCATAAGTGATAACACACGTTGCATCCCAGATTAAGCACCTTCCTCTCTCCCATGGAACCAAAGTGAGCCCATCCGGCCGCTTACCATCCGTCCGGGTCAAACCCGGCGGCTCCACCACACACGGAACATTGGCAGATACCAGCGCCCTCCGAATAATGTCGTTCAAGGCATGATGGCGCGGAAAGCGACCAACACACCTTAAACAGTTCAAACCATGATGGCCATTTACCTTTACCACCGCGCCACAAAATCAACGATGCCTCTCACACACTTTACAGCCAAGCTAAGCTTGAGTGCCACAGCTATCCTAAGACTATCGTTGTCCAAAAAAGTTCCTAGCTGCGGTGACGGCAGGGCATGAAGCCACGCGCCGGACTCTGGTCTTGACACTGCTTTTAATCTTGCAAGATCTACTCCCTCACAATTCTGCTTCAAACTGTCCAAGACCCTCTCCCCTCTCTCTGCCAACTCGTCATCCCAACACCTCTGAACCTCGGGGTGCTCCGGCTTATCGGTACACGGGCTACGAGCCAACGCCAACCACTCCGCCACAGCCTCCTCTGCATAGGGCAAACAGAAATTTTCACCATTAGTACCTAAAATGCTAGTGACTAAGCCCGCCACCCCATGCACAGAAGACAGAAACGAAGGCAAACCTAGGTCCCGCATACAACGCACGCCTACACCGCCATAACGAACCGGCAGCACCGCCTGAATCCACTGATCTCCCGTCAGTGACACATTAAAGGTTTCTTCTAAGATCTCTCTCAGCACCTCATCAAACTCAGCCACCTCAGCCTCATACCTCCAAACCGGAGAAGTCCTTAAAATTTTAATTTCTTTGGTGCTTAAAAACAATACCATAAAATTTCAGAAGTTTAGATTATCTCGTATAAAATGTATGCGACGAGTTACATGGGTTTTTTCATGCATATTTACTGAAGAGTGAGATCAATATTAGGCTGCAAAAAAATATAATGATATTTATTTTAACATTCCTCCGTCTCTGTTTTTCTGAGAGGATCAATCATGATGTATTGTATTTAAGGGAATAATGAATTTGCTCTAATAAGTGCAATCATCGCCTCGCCTTTTCGTACGAATAGACTGTCGCATGATTGAGTTCAAGTTAGACCCTATATATTTTGAATTAAAACATTCGAATAAGTATTTTATTCAAATGGTTATTATTAAACAAAATTATTAAAAAATTAAAATCCTTACCTACCGAATTGTTTTGTTTGTTGTTGTTTGAATTGTAGTTTTGTTTTTGAGATATTGTTATAGTAAATATATTTTTTTATTGGTAATATACAGTTTTCTATCCTATTTTTTTATATAGTGGAAAAGTTTGTTACTTTTTTGTTTGCTCAGTTTGGGGTAATCTTCAGAAATACTGAACTGATCTTGACAGTTCTTTGATATGTTAGTAAGTTACACTTTTCAGGATTACTCTAGGTATATTCATATCAGTACCTTAAATTTCATTAGAAGTGAGTAGAAAATTAGTTATTACATAGCCGAATGATTCGGCACAGTTTGCTAGTAGTTAGTTATTAATACAGTAGTTCAGTACCAAATTTTTAAATTTAAGCAACTTGAACTTGAACGCAGTTTTTTATCAGTTTAACTCAAGACATTGGGTAGCTTGCAACACTTTTAAAAACAAAAAAGTTTCCTTTTCCGTGTTGCATGGTGTCGGCGTAAGGTAAGCATTTTCGGATTTAAGTAAAACAATTAAGATTTTTCCTAACTTTATGCTTTTATTATGTACAACCATCATTCCTTTTAATTATTATATCGCGTTTTCTGTTTGTGCGGGATTTTATTCGAGTTTTACTAAAGTACGACGATGAATCCCATGTTAACACGTGGATTATAGGACTGAAGATATTTTACAGCCAATTATACTTTTTGAGTTGGTTTTTCAATTGTATAAGTACAACTGGAATATCTCCTGATTAAATCTTGTAGTTGTTAAACTTTTTTATGTACAATGTGTTAAAAGTGGGGTTAGGTTGATCTTGTCAAGTGTCGCCTCCCATTCTCGTTGTGTACCAATACCAATTATAATTCATTGGTGTGAAGTAGAAGAATAATCAAGCGACTAATTTTGTTGTAGTGGCCGATAAAGCAACACAATGCCACAGAACGAATATATTGAGCGCCACCAAAAGCTCTATGGTAGGAGACTCGACTATGAGGAACGTAAGCGTAAGAGAGAGGCTCGTGAACCTCACAAACGAGCTGAAAAGGCCAGAAAATTACGTGGTATCAAGGCTAAGATCTTTAACAAAGAACGCCGCAATGAAAAGATTCAGATGAAAAAGAAAATCAAAGCACATGAAGAGAAAAATGTGAAACAAAATACTGAAAAGGTAGCTGAAGGTGCAGTACCTGTATACCTCCTTGATCGTGATGTCCAGTCCCGGGCTAAGGTATTATCCAACATGATCAAACAGAAACGGAAGGAGAAAGCTGGCAAATGGGATGTCCCTATCCCCAAAGTACGAGCTCAAGCTGATGCTGAAGTGTTTAAAGTTCTCAAATCTGGTAAAACAAAAAGAAAAGCTTGGAAAAGGATGGTCACCAAAGTTACATTTGTTGGAGAAAACTTTACTCGAAAACCTCCTAAGTTTGAGAGGTTTATCCGGCCAATGGCTCTTAGGTTTAAGAAAGCACATGTAACACATCCTGAACTCAAAGCCACATTCTGTTTGCCGATGATAGGAGTTAAGAAAAACCCTAGTTCACAGATGTACACAAGCTTAGGAGTAATAACAAAGGGAACAGTTATCGAAGTTAATATATCTGAGTTGGGTCTTGTTACTCAAGCGGGTAAAGTGGTTTGGGGGAAATATGCTCAAGTCACCAACAACCCTGAGAATGATGGATGTATCAATGCTGTGCTATTGGTGTGAATTTGTATTAAGATGTCATGTTTTACTGTGATCTGCAATAAAGGCTTACCTAACTGAATAGTTATTGTTTAATTATTGTTAACACCCACCCTTCGTAATGTATATGTCTGACCTGAATGTTAAATTATTCTTTCAATTGAATAGCTTAAGTCTTGTTACTTCATCATTTAATGAGTTGATTAAGCAGGAAGGAATGCAATTCAAACCACATATTGTTGTATTTTCAAGTTACTCGGGATAAACTTAGATAATTTTAAAATTAATATATTGAATAGTTAAGGTTGTCTGGTTTACCGAAAAACAACTTCTTAAAACTAGACTTAATTGCTAAAGAGTTTTGTTTAGAATTAAAATGGGAAACACATAGCTCATATCTATAAGTACACCTTCCCTGTTTCGTTCCACAACAACCTATATTTTTTCCACAATAACCTTTCTTGTGTTTGATGTACAATAAAGAGTTATTCTATTCTTAACCTACAAGATTTTTCCTAGAGTAAACCTCTATGCATGCAGGAAAACCCTATTTAGAGTGTAACCCAACAAGTGAGAAGGTATCCCATTTAAAATCCCTTGTAAGATGGAAATTTTATGGGGGTTTCCGTTTCAAACTGTAAGGTAAAAATATCTTTCTACTGGGGTTTCTTAGGGGATTTTAAGCAGCTTATAATATTTAATCAAATAAAATCCCAAACAAAAACCTTCAAAAAGGAATCTGCTTAGGTCTCCCTGCCTATATGTAGAGTGGAACAACTAAGCTAGAAACGCTACTCTATAATATGGCCTCACGTGTCAGTTACTTAATTCACATTTCAAATAGCACAATGGTAGGCATGAGTACAGCTGTAAATTCCATTGAAAAGTAACTTCCGCCAATATTGGAAGCATCAATTGCAAGTTTGCCGTGCTGTGACGGCTTAGAATGTCGCTACCCCTTTCTACCCATGGGTGTTGTAAGAGGCGACTAAGGGTATTGGGGCCTATTATTGGATTTTTGGGCGATGCGGTTGGAGACCCATCAACAAAAACCTTTATTTTTACCATCTTTTCCCCACTCAACTTCCATAAGTGGCTAAGGAATTTATAATTCTTTATCCATCAAATATTGGTAGGTCTTACTTGTTTTATTAGAATATAATATGTAACAAAATAAACTTTTTCCTTACCAGACAGGCAGCCATGCAGATCTTTGTGAAGACCCTTACGGGCAAAACCATCACCCTCGAGGTTGAGCCCTCAGATACTATCGAGAATGTGAAAGCCAAAATCCAGGATAAGGAGGGAATCCCCCCAGACCAGCAGAGGTTTGTTTATAAATAAGTTCCTTTTTTTAGAAAATTTTATTGATAATATGTATAACCTAACTAAAATGTCAATTTTTTTTGCCGTCTTAATATTAAGCCCATCATTATTAAATCACAACTTGTTGAGCATAAACCATTGTTATGTATAAATTTAATAAAATCATGGTTTCTTAGATTTAATAAGTATGAAAGGGATAATTGGTTACTAACTAATCTTACTTCTGCCTACAGGTTGATCTTCGCTGGTAAGCAGCTGGAAGATGGCCGCACCCTCTCGGACTACAACATCCAGAAAGAGTCCACCCTCCACCTGGTGTTGCGCCTCCGCGGAGGTGCCAAGAAACGCAAGAAGAAGAATTACTCCACACCCAAGAAGATTAAACACAAGAAGAAGAAGGTCAAACTCGCTGTGCTTAGGTTCTACAAGGTATGAATGAAGCTCAAATATTGTATCAGAAATAGCTATGATATCATTGGTAAAGTTAGATAGCTTCAAAGCAAATAGAAAGGAGGCAAATAGTGGACATAGATCAGGTTATCTGCATATCATTACTGTTTTCATCAATCTAACTACTTAAAGATCTGTAATAGTAAAGATGAGAAAATAAAGAGAACTTTGTAAAGCTAAACTAATTATCTAACAAAGAGGTAACCTCAATAAACAAACATACATTTCCTCAGGCAGCAAGTTTAAACTTGTACCCATCATTACACAATGATTTTGCGAATTCTTGGAGCTCTTCACATATGTTTTGAATGATGTATTGACGTTGTTAGTCATACCCGTGCCTCATCATCCTGGGTCAGACTTGCTCAGACATGTTAAGACACATCATTGTGGAGTAGAGGGTCTTTGAATGGCGTGTATTTATCTTGATGCTTATTCAATGAACTGACAAAGGGTTGAGAAAAGAGTTGTTTTTTGGTCTCATTATAATGACGATTCATATCATTTGTATAGGCATCATTTGATAACTACATTTTTTATTCAATTAATTATATTGTAACAGTATTCAGTGCAGACAAATTGGGAGTTTGAATTAAAATGCTTAGGAAGAAAAAAAGCAAATATCCTTTGTTATCAATCACTTACACAGTATTTTACACTGATTTAGGTATATTTTATTATCATAAAATATTGTTAGCATGATTTCCTAAAATCTCTACGCATATTTTGTAATCTTATGCATGGTCTGGTAGAAATGACAATATAATTCATTTAACTTACTTAATTTCATCTGTATAAATTATCCATATTACAATTGATGTATAATTGTTTTGTTTTCAATAGTTATTTTAATATTTGCGTTTTTCTGTATCATCTGTATGACAAATTGGTAGAAACTTTATAGGTCAAGAACTTCTCTGTATTTTTCTCTTATTTGAAATATTGTGTACCATTTGTTTCCTGAATAAATAAATAAATAAGATCAACTTTAGAAGGGGTTTGGCTGCCACCCAAAAAAATGGAAGGCAATCCAGTTTTATTATCAGAGTATATTTAATTTTCCCATCACTCTTGCTGTTGTATCAAAATGGTTACTGGCCAACACACTTTTGACCAGCTTCCTTTATCTTACAGGTGGATGAGAATGGCAAGATCCATCGTCTTCGTCGTGAATGCACAAGTGAGCAGTGTGGAGCCGGAGTATTCATGGCTGTCATGGAAGACCGTCATTACTGTGGCAAGTGCCATCGCACCATGGTCTTCAAGGACGATGACAAATAAACTAAGTTAATATCTAGTGTAAGGCAAACTTCTCTGACTGCTGTGTATGACGGATTTTTCAATAAATCTTGACACGGTGTCTGAGAACTTATCTGGTTGTTTTATTTCTTTTATTTTAGTGTATCGGTGAGTATTCATTTTTTGTATGAGTGAGAGCTGAATGATAGTGCTTGGATATGTGATTAAAGGATTAGTACCTATTTGACTTTCTTATCTTGTCCTAAAGGACTTAAGCAATAAACAAACTATATCACTGCTTTGATAAAAAAAATTGACTTACCTTTACATCTTTTTTGTGCTTTGCAGAATTAAAAGAAACTCAGCTTTTTGCGTAAATTACATTGCTTCTATAAGTATTTATTATTGCATAGAGACTGATATACCACTTTAAAAATGCTCTATTTTATCAAGACACCTGCTTAAAATATATATTTGTTATTTTTTTTACCTCTTTTTACATCTAAAGACATTGCTTTGAAATCAACAACTCTTTAGACATTTTTGGGAATTCAAAAGACAAGGAAAGGAGAAATAAAATAGAGTTCGTAATTAGTTGCTGACCACGCATTGTCTAGCAATCACTTAAATAACCTACCGTACCGTAACCTCAGACAACACTGACAAAAAGAGATAGGATATTGCTATTTTAAGCCGACACTAGAAAGTTTTTCGTAGTTCCAAAAATTATAATTTTAGTTGATCTTGTAAAAGCTATTTTTGTTCACCTCACATTATTTGTAAAATGGTATCCCTACTTGTTGTAAATTGCTGTTTAGTGTCAGCTTCGAGTGGCATCAACACATTTCTTACTCAGGGCGACTTAGGGTATTTTGGGGTTTTGAAGTGATTGTTTGGCCATGTCGCTAGGGAAGCATCACCAATAAGCCTTAATTTGTAATATTTTACCTATTCAACTTCTAAAAGTGGCTAAGGAGTTTCAAATTCTGAAGCGCTGCCTTATCATTTTCGGGTTCTAAAGTAGTGAGTATATGTATTTATTTAATTGTATTATTTAATCCTAGTGCTACTCTAAAAGCAGATAATAACAGTATGAATGAAGATTGAATGAATGAATATACTAAAAACACAAACCTTTCCCAAGCTCCCTTTTTTTCAGAATAAAAACATTCGAAAATTTATTTTTTGTTTTCAATAATATACCCTTGAGAACACCCTTCTATAGCACAAAAATAAGACATAAATACCTATTGCAAAATATCCTAAATCCTGAAACTAATACCTTTTAAGATATTGCAGGTGAAGGCACGTTTCTATTGATAATTAATTTTCTATAACAAACATAACATAAACGTTCACGCCGAATATCCCCGAAGGGGTTGGCAGAGGTACTAATACTTCTGAACATCACGTGACTTTGTCACCTGGTGTTCAGAGTACCCACGTTTTGCATGAACAGTGTACTCACGTGATAGGAGGGCTTATTCCGTTTATCCACCCTAAAAAATCCTCCCTAAGGCGGATATTCGGAAACGCGTGTCCGTCTATCCACCCTGAACGGGGTGGATATCCGGAATGCATATAATATGGTTCTTCCGATTTTTTACCCCAAGTACAGTAATTTACAGAAACATACACAACACAAAATGGGTCCAAGGAACATCGTGAACATTAAAATACTTAAGATAAACATACCTACTTTCTTATTTACAGTTTAAATAAAAATATCTTACAAACTTAGGGTATTTTTTCTGTAAATGACTGTACGTAGGCAGGGTAGAAAATCGGAAGAACCATATTATATGCATTCCGGATATCCACCCCGTTCAGGGTGGATAGACGGACACGCGTTTCCGAATATCCGCCTTAGGGAGGATTTTTTAGGGTGGATAAACGGAATAAGCCGATAGGAGGCAGGCCTATCGCCGTTTTGCGTGCGTTAAGGTGGCGTACCATGAAGCTGTATCAAGCTGGTTACTATGACAAAAAACTCTGCCTAAATAGTGCCTAATTAGTGTAAAACTAAAAAAAATAGTGCCTCTTTAGTTAAGGAAATAAACACCATTTTAACTGTGTACGCTAGCTTGACGTTACGCCAGCGTACAGTCGCCATCAGATATATCGGAGCGGCCGAGGTACTCAAATATTTCTAAGCAGCAATAAATTTCAATAAATTCTTTACGGTAAATATGATCAATAAAATCTGAACATCCAATTCGCCACAAATATATGAGCAGTAAGTTTTCAATGAAATATGAACACACAACGAGACAATAATATCTGAAAGCACAACTCGTCAAAGTTATCTGCTCAGACAGGGTGATCATAAATATCTGAACATTTAGGGAAAATATACCTTAAAGCACTAGGCATACAGTTTCCTTTTACAAAATGAATAAGTATACAAAATATGAATCTGCGAAAAGCAACTTTACAGTCTTGTTACAAGAGACTCATTTGAATAAAATATTTGGCAATTTACAAAAACGTGTGCGTAAATGAGTGTGTGTGGTGCGCGTGACATTAGTATGGCGGATTCCATACTAGCCCTATTAAAATTGATAAAAATTGACGTATTCGTAATTGTAATATTATGATGACAGAAGATATTTTGTATCATGTATTTGCATTGCAAACTTTGGTTTAAGATCTATAATAAAGCATATATACTGGTAATTATTACAGTCTCAATTTGGACATAAATGGCAAAAAAGAATATGTATTTATTTAGATTTTGTGCTGTTAAATCTAATTCTAATTAATTAATTTCAAAAATCACCAAAGATAAAACTTAAGACCAGACATACATACACTCACGGCTGTTAATCCCTAGAAAGGGTAGCCAGAGCTAAGGAATCAGAAATTCCTGAGCCACTTTTGGAAGTTGCATGGGAAAAAGATGGTAAAATAAAGTTTGTTGGTGATGGGTCTCCAACCGCATCGCCCAAAAAATCCTTAAAAGCCCCAATACCGTTAGTCGCCTCTTACGTACACCCACCGGAAGAAATGGGGTAGTGCTATTCTAAGCCGACACTACACAGCAAACAGAACCAGACCAGACAATAATTAACAAAAATAAGTCATTTATTTATGTTCTATGCCAAAACAGTTGTAGGCTGTTATCGTGTCCGTGAGAGGTCCTGGCTTTGTTGACGTTTATGTTATGGCGTTTGTCACTTACTGCCAAACTGTGTGCTTCTATATCTATGGTAATATTAAAGCCATGGAAGTATTATTTAAACAGGAACGCGCGCTGGCGACCTAAAGTGTCCTGAAAAAGGATGGCTAACTAGCGAACTGTGTCTCGTTTTAAGTAGGGTGACCATCTGTTGGTGTTTTAATAAGAGTTCCTCTAAGGGATACAAAAACACTTATATTTATATATTTTGAATGTTTTTGTTCATGAAAACCTCATGTGGGGACCTGATGCACTCAGTACCGTCTTTACCATAAGGGCACACGGGGCCCGTGCCCAGGGCCCAGAATCTTGGGGGGCCCCGGAGAACCGGCAGTTTCTCTCACACAATAATTTTCAGAACATTTTTGTCGGGCACATTTACACTTTTTTCACAAATCAGTAATCTCAGGAGAAGGTATTTACAAGGCATATACTTCACCATTATATTGATGACTGCGCCTACTCCTACTGTACTAATCTATGTATATAAAAGAAAGTAGTGTTAGTTACACTATTTATAACGAAAGAACGGATGTGCCGATTTGGCTAAAATTTGTGGGGAGGTTGCTTAGAACCGGGAAAAGGACATAATTTACTTATTTACAATATTATAAGACGGGAAGATATGTTTGTATGTCGGTAATGAATAGGCTCCACAACAACAAAACAGATTTCAAAAGTTCTTTCACTAATGGAAAGCTAAAACTCTCAGAATTAACATAGGCTTTATATCATCATGCCAAATAGGGGGTAAGCAGTGAAAAGAACTTAACTCAAATCGTGCGAAGCTGGCGCGGACCACTAGTTAATAAGCTATCTAGTGATGCTTTTCTTTGTTTGGTTTCGGCCGTTAAAACGTCACAAACTTTAATCACTTATTTTGTCACTTTCACTTGATATTACCCTAAGATAACACTTGTGTGGATGAAATACGCACTAATATACAATTTACAACCATTTATGGTTTATTTCTATGCTTTTTAACAATTATAGCCAAATTTAAATAGCAAAGTACGAATCAGATATTATTTCGATCTACCCGAACTCCTATTCCGAACGTAACCTAATTTACTAAGTACATCATCTGGCGTGTAGTGTCGGCTTAGAATAACACTACCCCATTTCTACCCATGAGTGATCGTAAGAGGCGACTAAGGCTTTTTAAGTGATTTTTGGGCGATGTGGTTGGAGACCCGTCACCAAAAACATTTATTATTACCATCTTTTCCCCAATCAACTTCCAAAAGTGGCTGAAGAATTTCTCATTCCAAAGCTCTGGCTACCCCGTTAAGGGATTTATAGCCGTGAGTATATGAATAAATGAATGAATCATCTGGCAATAACTCACGCAGCAAATTTACAGAAATTTATTATGAAGACATTAACAGCTATTAGACATGAGCTCAAAATAGAAAGTTTTCAATATTGGCTTAAATAAGATTAAAAACATAGCAAAGGAATGAGTTGATTTTAATATCTCAAGCTTACATATCCTAATACATTCAAAAAAATTGTAAGAAAATTTGAATATTTTGTTCATGAAAAAAACTCATGTGAAATAAATAAAGGAAAGCATTATTTATTAAATTTACCCGCTGGTGTAAAAAAAAAAACCTTCATTGATTAGAAATTGTAAGAAATTTTTGCAAACGTAGAAATTGCTACAGAAATATTCCTTTGCCTCAAAGTTACCAATTGTAGTGGAGGGCGATCATTTTCATCATCAACCGGCCAAGGCCTAGAAGGGATAGCCAGAGCTAATGAATTAGAAATTCCTCAGCCACTTTTGGAAGTTGCGTGGAGAAAAGATGGTGAAATAAAGGTTGTTGGTGATGGGTCTCAACCGCATTGCCCAAAAATCCCTTAAAAGCCCCAATACCGTTAGTCGCCTCTTACGTCACCCACCGGAAGAAATGGGTTAGTGCTATACTAAGCCGACACCACACAGCTATATTCAAATTCAAATCGTTTAATGCATTCATGTGGTAAAGTTCGGGATGATACAGGTTATTTTATTTATTGTTCCATAACATGAACCCATATTTATCACTATATTTTCTTAATTAAATGATGAAGGCTCCAAAACACTCAAACAGATGATAAATTGTGGACACCACATTTATCTTGTTTCGATGGGGATACCCGTGACAAATATTAATATCCCTTTTGCCAAACGTAACCAATTATTTATCTCCAAATCGAAAGGCGACAATAATAATTAAAATAAAATACAAAAAAGGAACAGTTTATAAACTGCTTTTTATAAAATACTCCCTATAAATAAGTTTGATTTGTTTTTCTTTGAACTTAATCTCGACTGGCAACCGTGCGAGCGGGACACACTTCTCTCTCACACGGCTCTCGTTCTAGGACATTTCTCTGCTTGACAGTCTTTAAAAGATAATTAACTTTATTGCATGGTAATAAATTGCATTTTTGTTTACCATATTTTTGTGAGTACTCTCTCCTGTTTAGTTAGTAGCTTCATGATTAAAGCTGCTAAATTAAAAAAGGTACGAATGCTTTGCAATATTTCATCCACTATCGTGTCAGTCACCATGGCCTAGCTGTTTAGTAATTAGAAATCATAAATATAAACCGTTACGTCAAGGTTCAAATCCTCCCTTGTGTTTATTTTTATTGTATTTTATTAGGAATTTCTGATCTGTTTTTTATTAACCTTTAGATTTATTGTCCTCATTTAATATATTTAAATATAAAGAATATATAGAGAAGACTGCAGGAAAAAGTATAATTTTGTAAAAGCTAGTTTATCTTTTAATTTTATTAAAGCTGCATTTATATTTATGCTACCCTGGTACTAACATACATACATACATATACTCACGCCATTAATTCCCATTGGGGTAGGCAGAGACTATCGATCGCCACTTCGTACGATCCTGACAAACCACTCTAGCTTCGTTTACATCCAAATTGAGAGTGTGCTCAAAAAGGCTGGCGTCCGAAGTATGAAGAATAAAAGAGCATGTATGAAAAGATTGATGGATGTAAAGATTGATGGTACTAACAATGTACAAAAATGGCATACAACGTTTCAATATTTCTAAATTATTTTACCTCTTGATGTTTTTGTACCGGCGAAAATTATACAACTACAAACCCATTCAAAAAATTGGTCAGTGGAAAACGATTTAGTATTTTTTTTCTAATAACATATTAACCGTACAACTAGTTGTACCTCCCGGCAGAAAACTCTTTTTAGTTTTGACATTGATAAAACTAAATGGTGGTTGTGTAGAAAATGTATTCCAGCGTAGAAAGTTAAAGAATTTTAAACAGTATGCCTAGTTATTTAAGGTATATTTTCCCTAAATGATCATATATTTATGATCACCCTGTCTGAGCAGATAACTTTGACGAGTTCTGCTTTCAGATATTATTGTCTCTTTGTGTGTTCAGATTTCATTGAAAAGCCACTGCTCATATATTTGTGGCGAATTGGATGTTCAGATTTTATTGATCTTATTCATCGTAAAGAATTAATTGAAGTTTATTGCTGCTCAGAATTATTTGAGTACCTCGGCCGCTCCGATATATCTGATGGCGACTGTACACAGTGAAAATGGTGTTTATTTCCTAAACTAAAGAGGCACTATTTTTTTTAGTTTTACACAAATTAGGCACTATTTAGGCAGAGTTTTTTGACATAGTAACCAGCTCGATACAGCTTCATGGTACGCCACCTTAACGCACGCCATATAACACATCTATCATGGGGGGGGGTCCTCCGGATATCCGTGAGGGGTATCAGAAATATTAATACTTCTGGATCCAGACATTACGTGACACAAGAAATAATAGTGAGCGTCATGATGGCTGAACTGAACGAAGTATCGATGAGTGTCACATCGCCCAACAATCACTTAATATATACTGGTTGTCGCCTCGTATTCGTACTGGTTGTTGTCACCCGTAAGAAGAAATGAGTTTGTACATAAAACAAGAAATATGTGGGATGGGAGTCATGTTAGACCGCACACTACTGCGGACTTACTCGCACATAGCAGCGTCTCACTCAAATTCCTACATCGCGGTATGTTAATGTTTTTCGAGTTGAGCATAGATACAAATTATAAGTTGGTACACAGCAGGGTCTACTGGCCAGTATATCTTTGCTGTTACCACAAATACAACTAAACCGACACAACACAGCAAGAGCCATACGGATGTAAGATTGGCTGACCATTCTACCTCCTCACTGGTTTTAGCGCTGTAGTGCGTGTCATAATTATATTGTTACATAACTTTAGGAAGCTTTTTTAAAAAATTATGATTGACAAAAATTTAAAAACAATATTCCGCCCAAAAAAGTATGCCTCTTTTACCGTTCTCAGGAAATTGCTAATCATATTTTTGTAGGAGATCAATGGCTCCTGGATAATTAACTTCGCGAAAGAGCTCAGTAACGGGAGACGTTATGGATTACTACGAAACATAACTTGTAGGGAGGTGCGAGTTTCAAACGAAATTAAATACATCAGAATGAAATAGTACATATTCTCGCCTCCATACAATTCGATAGAATTCACACTTTAGAATACCGTTATGATTTACGAGCGAGCAAATGATTTGTGAAACGGATATGAATTTACAGTTTGTACCGATACTATCAATAGTAGAGTTATTCATATCCACCATTGTCCCAGGGAGCAGATAAGGAATATGTATATAAAATTTATTCTATTCTGCCACCCCCTACAGTCAGCCGATTAAAGATTAATCAAGAATTTCTAGAGGGTGTCTGTTAGGTCACTCGTTCCGCGTAGACACCCTCGGGGGAAAGCTGTAGGGTAGCAGATAGGAAAAACTCTAGCATCGGTATGTTACGTACCGGGTTCTTAATTTGATAAATACCAGTCACACTTTCGTGCAATAAGGTGTAATTATATTTATTGACCAATAACGCACTTTACACAACACAACAAACACTATCGATAATTAACTATCGATACTCGCACTAATTAACAACACTAATTTACTCCGTTATAGTAACACTGTCCACACCGTTAAGCTTATTTCCGTAATCCGTATATCACTGCACTGTCGTATTTAATTTCTTCGCTCTAGTATTTCGCTTGTTCTCGCTTTAGTTCTTCGCACTCGAATCACTCCGTAGCACGCGTCGCTCTTTATATATGCCAAATCTCAAATACGCGAATATTACAGAAAGTTCTAGTACCACATTCTCGAAAAGTCGATATTCGAGAAACATCTAGTAATTCCTTTACTTATTAGAATACTAGTAACGCCATCTGTTATCTAGTAGTGGCAAATCCTATCTCCTACTTGCGAACAGATGTCGTAACATTACCCCCTCCTTACATTAATACTCGTCCCGAGTATTATTGCTTCCATGGTACTTCGCAAGTCGATCGATGTGAACTATTTTCCAAGCCCCTCTAGGTTGGCGTTGAATTCTGTACGTTACATCGTTTATTCTAGTGACCACCTTGTACGGTCCTTCCCACCTATTTTGTAACTTAGGGGACTTCCCTTTCTGGCGAGTTGGATTGTGTAACCAGACGAGCATACCCTCTTCGAAACGCGGCGTGTTAGCTTTACGGTCATATCTGGTTTTCATCTTTTCACTAGCATGTAAACCATTTTCACGCACTAGGGAATGTACATCTTGCATTCTTTCCCTCAAATCGCTTACATATTCAGTTACACTCTGCGGCTCATCTGGTGACCCTCCTGTCAACAAATCTACAGGCAATCGTAGCTCTCTTCCGAAATTGACGAAAGCAGGTGTTTCCTTCGTGCTTTCGTGAACAGCTGACCGGTAAGACAGTAAAAATAATGGAATGTGTTTGTCCCAGTCCTTCTGATGTTTTTCAACCATCTTCGCCAACTGTCTCTCCAGTGTTTGGTTGAACCTCTCCACCATTCCATCTGACTGAGGACGATATGGCGTCGTCCTGGTTTTATGCATTCCAAGCAGTTTGCACACCTCTTTAAATACTTGTGACTCAAAATTTCTTCCCTGGTCAGAGTGTATCTCCAGGGGCACGCCAAATCGACAGATCACTTCCTCAACCAGTTTTGTAGCCACAGTTATTGCTTCTTGATTGGGTATGGCAAACACTTCAGGCCACTTAGTGAAGTAATCCATCACCACCATGAAATATTTATTTCCGGACTCTGATTGTGGAAACGGTCCAGCCACATCAACGGCAATCCTCTCCCAGGGAGCTCCCACATTGTACAACCGTAATCCCCCTCTACTCCGGGTCTGCGGACCTTTCACCGCGGCACACGTTGTACATTTCCGGCACCAGTCCTGTACGTCGTCCCTACAATGAAGCCAGTAAAACTTCGCACGAACCTTCTGCAACGTACGATTTACCCCAAGATGCCCGCCCGAAACACCGTCATGTGTTTCCCGCAGTACATCTTTAACCTTGGCTCTGGGCACGACCAATTGTAGGTGCTCTTCTTTACCGTTGGGTTTCTCCCACCTCCGGTACAGTAGACCATTGATCAGAACCAGGCTGTTCCATTGCGCCCAGTAAGCTTTCGTACTCACTCCTGTGGACGCTACTTCACTCCAAGCCGGTTGATCGTGTTTTTCCTTCTTCCATTTCATGATGGGTCTGAGGTTCTCATCTTCTTCTTGGGCCTTCTGCATAGCTTCTGTTTCCCATCCATCCAATGGACAAATTCGAGTCACTTTCACGACCTCCTCCTTCGACTCTTGCTTCCTGCAATGTTTACAGTCTTCCGGACACGGTCTACGTGAAAGCGCGTCTGCATTGCCATGAGATTTACCACTACGGTGCTCGTTTCCCTGGACGTTTGCGGCAGGAGCCTCTGCCTGCCTCTTTTCTTCCTTCCTCAGCGGGCAACTTAATCGCAAATGGCCCCTTTTCCCGCAGCCATAACAAATCGGTCCAGTACTCCTTCCGACGGATGCTTTCATGACCTTGACGTCCTCATTTGCTTCCGCAATCTCACGAAGTCGATGAGTTTGGCGCGTATCCTGGCGGCAAGCTTCAACTTCTAAAGCGTTCGCCAAGGCATCCTTGAGAGACGTGTGGTGTTGAAGTCTCACCGCTGTTCTCACTTCGATATCTCTGATGCCGTCGACGAATGCTTGCACCAGGTTCATTTCCACCGTCTTCGGATCTACACTGGGATAGGCCTTGCGGACGAGCTTCTCGATTTCAAGGGCCCACTGCTGAAGTCCCTCTCCGGAACGCTGGACCCTATCACGCAGCTGAGCGCGGAACACGTGCTCCAGGTGTCGCTCTCCATAGCGAGACTCCAACGCATCCAGCAGGTCCTTGAAACCACCACTCGGAGTCGGCAGCGCCTCTATTACTGACAGTGCTTGACCTCGGAGCGCCACCGTCAGTGCAGTCAAACACTGTTCATCAGTCCAACCATTGGCAGCCGCAACAGTCTGGAACTGATGTCTATACGCCGACCAGGATGTTGTTCCGTCGTAGGGAGGAACCTTCACACGAGGACCATGGACAGCTACTACATTCTCACCGGAGACAACCTTGACCGGTCGTGATTCAAGCTGCAGAACCCTTTTCTCCATTCCGCGGAAGTCGGTCTTCATGTCATCGATATCTTTCTCAATAGTGGTTACCTGCTCCTTCATCTGCTCTACGTCTTTTTCCACAGTAACCACCCGACCACTGACTTCATTGACCGCAGTGAGAACTTGTGAGAACTTAGTTTGCTGTTCCTCGCGCAACTCACGAACTTCTTGTTTCACAACACCCTGTACCTCCGAATGTATGTTTTTTTTAACATCCTGTACCTCCGAATGTATGTTTTTCACAACATCCTGTATGCTTTGTTGTGCTTCACGCATGCTTTGAAACATTTCAACTATCATCGTCAAGTCAGTATTAGTTGCGGCCGCCGGCGCCGTTGATGTAGACGGCGCGTTAGTCACCGCGGACGTCTCCTCTGGAATGTCACTCCGAGGGTTCGTGACCGATGACCTCATTTCCGACAGCTGTTCACCCTCTGCGGCTTTCTGAGCGCGTGTCTTCACACCCTCTCTTCCGTCTTCCTTCGGCATAACTGGCATCTTCAAATCCCACTTCTGACACCAATTGTTACGTACCGGGTTCTTAATTTGATAAATACCAGTCACACTTTCGTGCAATAAGGTGTAATTATATTTATTGACCAATAACGCACTTTACACAACACAACAAACACTATCGATAATTAACTATCGATACTCGCACTAATTAACAACACTAATTTACTCCGTTATAGTAACACTGTCCACACCGTTAAGCTTATTTCCGTAATCCGTATATCACTGCACTGTCGTATTTAATTTCTTCGCTCTAGTATTTCGCTTGTTCTCGCTTTAGTTCTTCGCACTCGAATCACTCCGTAGCACGCGTCGCTCTTTATATATGCCAAATCTCAAATACGCGAATATTACAGAAAGTTCTAGTACCACATTCTCGAAAAGTCGATATTCGAGAAACATCTAGTAATTCCTTTACTTATTAGAATACTAGTAACGCCATCTGTTATCTAGTAGTGGCAAATCCTATCTCCTACTTGCGAACAGATGTCGTAACAGGTAGTTATATCACTTCTATTGATATTATGGCAGATTTCCGAGATCATATCTATCAATTCAGGATACTAGTAATAGACTATTACTATTGATAGTATCCTAAATACGACGCTAAACATAAAAAACAATGCTACCACAGTTTATAAAGAAAAACTACAAACATTTACCCTGTATGGGGTTTGTACTTATTAAAAAATACTTACCTACTTAGACATATTGAAAACTTATCTCTTATTATAGTTGGCGGTAGGGTATCATAGATAACTTGATATGTACAAAAACAGGGTGCTGACCACATCAATAGATAAATGCACATGATACCTACATCATCTGTAACGATTGTGCGTCATATTACCCGCGAGAGAGAAAATAGGAAATGATTTTCTTAATTTCAATGTTGTAAGACTTTCGAGTCCGAATTTCAGCAATCAAACAATTGGTTTTTGGTCTAGTATTTATTGCTCTTCTTAAACGAAAAATAACATGTACAATAGTAAACATGATTCAAAGGAACATTAAAATTACATCCACTTTTCTTAATAACAATACACTACTTTATCTTACTTATTTACACATCGTCTCTTTCATCAACATTTCATTAAATTGACAACTTATTTTTATCTACAATAACAAATATATAAATATTTTTAATATAAAATACAATTTCAATACTATAAAAAACGAGAAATAATAATCACATACAAACATTTCTACTACAAGATTATAATGAATTTAAAGAATGATTGAAAGAATATTTAAATATAGAATTATAATGCATAATAGAATGTTATAAGTTAAAACTCAATGTTATAATGCTGAAACATTTGAAAAAAAACCGGTTACATTTAATTTTTATATATTTTTTTTTTATAATGATGACATTTATTCATTGTCACAATCTATTACAGTACATCCATCTAAGTCTAGCAAAACCTAACATTTTAAAATTTACATCAAACCCAATTCCTAATGTGAATAAAAAAAAAACCTTTTTGGCACCAAATTTTGAATTTTTGACGTTAACAGAATCCTGAATAATAATTAGATGATTTAATAAGAGAATCTTAAGTAATTGTATGAATTTGAACAAGGCAGTCCTAGTGAATTGAATACATTGACTAAAGCATCAAGCCATTTAAAGGACAATTGTACTACTTATATGTAAAATTGATCTATGAAATAAATGCGAAAGACATCATAGTGTATTTTTTTGGCTTCAACTTTTATGTATTTTTTCTTTTTTTAAATTGAATCTACGTACGTACAGTGTTTCTATGTTCTTCATGTTCCCGCAAACCTCGGGGACATAAGATTTTTTTTCTATTCTAAAACATTTAAGTCTGTATCAATTGAGAATCTCAGCACCCCGTTTCTTTTTGTAGCAATTTTCATGGTAACCGATCTGTCAGTATATCACTTCTCATATGAGATATTCGCTCTCACACGACTCATGCGACGGGGGCTGGGGCTTTTCAAGTGATTGTTCATGTTCATGACATTAATGAGGTTGCAAACCAATCTAACAAAACGATCTAGAAGTAGCGGCTCAATTTTTTATTCCGAAATAACTCGTTTTTGGGATTATCCCAGGAGTGCAAGGATATATTTTGGCTAGAGTACATATAGATAAAAATGATAGCCGAGGACTGTCAAAAACATTTAGTAATAGAAAACGCTGTACGTCTGTCTGTACGACGTATATGTCGAGTCATGTATTTTCCTCACCACAACAACTACATAGAAACAGCTTTATATACTTTCTAGTATTAACACCTACGTTCTATCAAACTAATATAATTTTCAAGTTATAAATTCGTAATTTATTGCAGTTAATGATACCACATTATATTTTGTAGTATCAAAAACTAAATAATCAGAAACCATAATATTATCACCATAAAAACAAATTTAAACGAACTTATCGCAAGTTGTAAACGGAACGTTAAAAGAACATATTAATTTTCCACATAAAATATAATAAACACGTAAGAAAATAAAAACAATCTAAAATTTACGACTGACGTTGGTCCAAACAATCTGATGTTGACACCACAGACCTATAGAATAAAAAACTATCTTATGGTTTGAGAATCATAATTATATAAATAAAAGCACCACTATTCCTTGTTTTCGACCGGCACACGCGGCGTAACGGTGAAAATAAGTAACCTAGATTTATATGTACAAACGTAACTTTATAAATACATTTTAGACCCAAGTGAAGCTACTGTACAATAAAACCTTTTTTTTAGTTTAAACGGCTAAGACAGATCTTGATTGATAAAATAACATACAGTTTAAGATTGCTTACAATTAAAAACTAATAAATATAGATACATATCAGACAAACAACGATATCATTTATTGTATAGTAACCCATATTGTATAATCTAGCTGCTCAGACTACCGAAGTATAATGAACCAACAAAGTAAAACACCAATCGTCATAAGTTAACATCTACGCTTTATCCTACACTTACGTACTGTCACACACAATAACGTCACCCAACTGCACTTTGTTACAGAAAGTATTATCCTACATAAATGAACGTAGCTAGCTTTATATCTGTATTCCACTATTTCAGTTGACATAATCTTCGGAGGTCTGAGTTTGGTTTATTTAATAGACCTTTACAATAGCGCGCGATTTTAGCTATACAACCGCATAGTCATTTGATACAAAAACGGGCGTCGACGGTACGTTTAAAAAGCGTGGTGTGTAAAATTTCTAGCAATTTTTTTTGTGTAAAATTTTTAAATCAAAACTATGTTAAACTTTCGTTAAAGAAGTAAAACAGGTAACTAAGAGCTCATCTTAGACTGGCAATAAAAAACATACGATCTGCCACTTAGATCCATTGTTAAGCATTTCAAATTATAATCTACGTAGCATTTTCGTTAATCCGGTTTTTTTACCCTACTGCTGACTCATGATGATAGCCATGAATAGTAATATGCCTAATAAATAAAATAACCAATAGTAATAAAAATTTAGTATACACCAGAGCTGGTTTGAGCCAAAATTTGTAGTCTTATGAAGGTATACAGAATTAAAATGAAAACAGCAAAATCCACTCTTTTCACCAATAGACTCTAAAGAGTGTTGATTGGGCCTTGAATACTTGAAAGATTGAGACTCTTAAACTTTTCTCTAAAACAGAAATATCTTTCAATAGTAATCGTTTAAAACAATTAGCAAGAACATAAACGCCAATGAGAAACATATTTTAACACCGTTTCTTCCCGCCATTGAATAAAACGTTATCACTGCAAAACCAGACGTACGTAATAGAAAGCCTCAAAAACCATCACCTAAAATAAGCATTACAACTAAAAAAAACATAAATTCGTGTCACAAAAATACACACATCACAGAAACGATATTGACGATACAATGCAATCATATCTAAACTAATAAATAAGAATAAATAAAGGATAGAAAAATTTCGACATAGGCGGGAATCGAACCCGCGACCTCGGGTATACGCCCCCGTCGCTCTGCCAATTGAGCTACCGTGTCAATGGCTGCCGGCGCGAAATTCTATCGTTTATTTCTTTTACACGTTCAAGTAGTGTTTGCGTTTTCTACCTCCGATTTTTTACTAATTCGGAAGGAAATTTTTCTTTCCTTTATTTGTTTTTTATTTATTAGTAATACCCATCCCCACATGAGGTTTTCATGAACAAAAAGATTTAAATTATATCTAAACTAATTTAACTAAGACCATAACACGACGTTGAAAATTTTGTATTACTATAATGGGTACTAATATTTTACTAGTTAAATAAGTTTTATTTTTAACTGCTCTACTAGTAATGGGAAGTTACTTACAGCTTGTTTGATAAATGATAAATAAGTTAATAAAGATAATAAAATAAATTATCACATTGCCCATTTATTTATCTCTGTTGAATGACAGCGTTAATATTAAATAAAATGACATCTTAATGGCATCATATATCCCTGCCATAATAATTTCAAGTGTAAGTTTCAAATTCGGCGAATATATGGCGTTGACAAGTAAAAAAATAGCATTATAAATAATAATAAATAAATACATATGACATTAAGCTGATACAGAGCAAATCTCACAGAACTCATGCTAAAGTTGCTGGTTTTAATCTAATGATTAACAAGATGCTGTGAGATTTGAATTTGATCACTTCTCATAATTACCAAACTAGAAGATTAAAATACTCACAAATAACATGGTAGAAGAAACTTTTATATATTTTTTTCGATTGGATCGTGATGAAACATATTAAAATAAAATAAATATCCAATACTTATATATATACTTATGCATAGACAACTTGGTATGATCTTAGTTAAAACACGTATCACAGGGTTGTTTATGTGAGGTTTAAGATCAACATAGGAAATTTGGCATAAAAATTACAATCACCTTCCATCACAAGATAAATGCATTAAAATAATGTGCGTGTATCAGGAATTATTACAATTTATTAACGTCATTGTCTTGAACGTTTATTTCTATGTAAATCGAGTAAATATTATAGAAGTAAAGTTTGTAACTTTGATTACAATTGATGATTTGGTACAATCGTACGGGCTTTTTTACGGTAAGCATTTCTTCGAAAATACTTAAGCGATTGTTAAAATTCATTCACAATCAGATAGCTACACTATTAAAGAGTACCAAACGCTGTTTGGTAGCAAAATTCCATAAGGGGGTTGAGCAGAGAAGATACCTTAGATTTTTGAAAGATAGTATCGTGCGTATCAAGAAAAGGAGGATTTTTATAGAATAGTGTTCAATCGACTCTCGCATGTCAATAAAATGAGATATCTGCAACATAACACCGGCAAAGAATGTCACTTAAAAAATTTACAAAATAAATCAATTTTTCTCTTGATTTAATGGATAGTTTGCATCTTCTACCAAAATAGGTTTACGTGTTTTAGAGCAGAGATGCCCTCATAACGTCCATTACTAAATGCGTATAATATGAGATCCCTTTTTTAGTATTAGTGTTACTTAACATCTTTGCACTATGTTTAACCTGGCTGCTAGATGTGGCGGGAGACCCAACATTAATAATCCTCTATTTTACAAACTTTTCAACATCCAACTTTCTGAGGAATTTTTCATTCTGAAGCTCTGACTACCCTTTTTGGGACTTTTACTTACTCGATTACATTCTTGACAGAATTTTGATCACTCCCGTTATTGTAATATAATTTAATTATGTGAATAAAAAAAAACATTTATAGTATATACAGAATGATTGAAGAAATGTTAGCAGTTCTATAGAGTTTTGAAGAAACTTCTTTTAGTTTCAACTGCAATGATATTTCATTGACAATTAATTCCAAAGTACAACATAATTATGAAATGTTAATGTATTACATATTACTTAGATTGAAATAGAGAATTTGCTAGAATAATTTATATCACATCTATTAAAAAAGAATAATAACGGAAGTAAAATTGTAAGAAATCATGTTTGTATAACAAAACGCACAACTCATCACTTACCAATACCTAGTTTTCAATAAAATAATAAATATATCCCAGAATATCGCTTAGTCGTCGGAATGCTAAAACACAAATAAGAATTTGGCAAATAAAATGTAGTATAAAACGTAGGTTATCCAATTATAATTCTTCGTGATCTTGCACCGGTTTCTGCATATTCTTGATAGAAGGTTTGATTATATCTAAAAGTTGGCTGAGCGCTTCCTCCGTCTGAAAACAAAATATAATGGATTTTAAAACTTTCATTTTAATTGGCCACGAGAAGGATCATCATGATCATTGATGGAAATAGAAACATAACATATAAACATAACATAAACGTTCACGCCGTTTATCCCCGAAGGGGTTGGCAGAGGTACCAATACTCCTGAACTCACATGGCAAGCGCCATCTAGTTTCCAGAGAAGGTACCCACGTTTTGCTAAGACAGTGTACTCACATGATAGTCCAGTGGGTAGAACACCCGCCCGTAAAACAGAAGGGCGTGAGTTCCAATCCTGGGATGGGCCTACACCAATTTGTCTTTTCTAAAGTCATATGTGTGGTTAATTTATCATGGTTGCTAACGGTGAGGGAAAACATCGTGAGGAAACCCACATGGCTGAGTTGTACTTAGTCATGTGACAGTGTATTCGTACAAAACGGCGATAGGCCTGCCCCCTACACTGTCTTAGCAAAACGTGGGTACCTTCTCTGGAAATAGAAAATAGTAAATAAATAAACAATAAATATATAGGTCTAGATATAATGTAAATAGCCAACAAAATCAATAAATTAATGTCTTGTGATATGGGATTGAAAACGAAGCATCAAATATACAGTACTACGAACTGATTCCTAAGTCGATCAATCTGGCATGTAGGTTTCCTGAGGATTTTTCCCTGTGAGCTCTATGTGCATGGTAATAAGGGTGATAATGCCTAAGCTTTTTGATAAAAACTGACGCTCTCACCGACCGTAAAATACCTGGGAGTAATCTCAATGCATTCTGGCAATGTAGAAGCATGATAGAAAAACGATGGGGACTAAACCCCAAAATAATCATATGGTTGTATACAGCTGTGATACGACCAATACTCTGCTACGGCGCTGTTGCCTGGTGGCACCGCACAGAGCTAAGCACAGTGCAAAGCAAACACAAAGCTTTCAAAGACTGGTGTGCAGAGCGGCTACGGGATGTATGAGAACCGCCCCCACCGCCGCCCTTCAAATAATGCTAAACTTAACACCACTACACCTGTTCATCAAACAAGAAGCTACTGCCTCAGCTATGAGACTAAATGCAAACAAACTATGGAAATCCAAGAAAGTCCCTCACGCCGAAATCCTTACCAGAATGGTAAAAGAGGCACCTAGAATATCGGCTGTGAACGACAGGATTCCCAAATTATTCCTGTTTGACATGAAATACAAAATACAACTAATTTAAATCTTTTTGTTCATGAAAACCTCATGTGGGGATTATTACTAATAAATAGAGAATATATAAAGTAAAGAAAAATTTCGACACAGGCGGGAATCGAACCCGCGACCTCGGGTATACGCCCCCGTCGCTCTGCCAATTGAGCTACCGTGTCAATGGCTGCCAGCGCGAAATTCTTCTATCCTTTATTTATTCTCTATTTATTACAAAATACAACTGTCAGAAAATCCGAACAAGGGCCTCAATGAAAGGGAACTGGGGATATTTACAGATGGCTCTAAATCTAAATCTGGCACAGGAGCGGGGGTATTCTCCGAAGACCTGTAGATAAAAATAGCTAGACCAATGGGCACCTGGAATTCGATATTTCAAGCAGAATGCTTCGCAATCATACTCGCCGCCCAAGATGGGGCAGTGAGGAAAATCAGAGAACTTCCAATTCGTATTCTCTCGGACAGCAAATCAGTCCTGCAAGCCCAAATGAGCTACGAGTGCAAATCAGGGCTCATATATGAATGTCACAAAGCCCTAACGGCGATAGGGCAAACCAATGATACTACCATACAATGGATCAAAGGACACAGCGGATCACGAGGCAATGATGCAGCAGACGAATTGGCCAGAAGAGGATCGGATACCCCGTTCACAGGCCCAGAACCATGTCTGCCTCTACCAAACGATCAGTTAAAAACAATAGTTCGTAAGGCTATACGAGGTACGTGGGAAGCATGCTGGTCCTCGGAGAGCGGCTGTAACCAGGCCAAATCCGCTTTACCCAGGTTCAACAAGCAACTTACTAATAAACTATTTAAACTTAACAAAAAGCAAATTAGTTGGATTACAGCCACCCTCACGGGGCATGGCCCTTTTAACAAACACTTGTTTACTTTGGGTGTTACAGATAGCCCTCTGCGCAGAGCATGCATGGAAAAGGAAGAAACAGCTGCGCACGTGCTCCTCGAGTGTACAGGTGTAGCGGATTACAGGGTAAAACACCTGGGTGACGCCAGGTCGCTCCCTGAGGTGTTCAAGGACATTAGGGGGATCCTGAACTTCCTTAGTAAGCTGGGGTGGCTAGAGTAGTGCCATCCCTTTATCACGCAAAACAGGCGCACAGTAGACGTCGACTTGCGCAAATTACCCGTTCTAATACTAAATAATGTGATAATGGTAGTGACCTGTGCGAGGTATTGCTGAGCGCGCGTGAGGATCTGAGCTCTATAAGCATAGAAATAAGGGTGATAATAGCACTTGTTGCCCAATGTTGCTGTGCTGATCTGTGCTCTATGTATATAGTAATAAGGGTGATAATAGTACTTGTTGCCCAATGTTGCTGTGCTGATCTGTGCTCTATGTATATAGTAATAAGGGTGATAATAGTACTTGTTGCCCAATGTTGCTGTGCTGATCTGTGCTCTATGTATATAGTAATAAGGGTGATAATGGTACCTATACTAAATGTTGCTGCGCGCGCGTGAAGATCAGAGCTCCACGCGTATATAAATAATGGTTATAATAGTACCTGCGCTAGATGCTGCTGCACGCGCGTGAGTATCTGAGCTCTATATTTATATAAATAAGAGTTATAATAGTGCCTGTGCTAAATGTTATAGGAAAACACAAAAGTAAAAGAACTGAGCTCTATTCACATATAAATAAGGGTGATAATGGTACCTGCGCTAGATGCTGCTGCGCCCAGGTCAGGGCGTCCCGCCAAGCGAGTATAGAAAATACAAGAGTGCAAGATCTGAGCTCCAGGCGCAAAGTAATAAGGGTGATAATGGTACCTGCGCTATATACTGCTGTGCGGATCTGAGCTCTATTTTTATATACATAAGGGTGATAATGGTACCTGTGCTAGATACTGATGCGCGCGCGTGATTATCTGAGCTCTATGCACAAAGTAACAAGGGTGATAATGGTACCTGCGCTATATGCTGCTGTGCGGATCTGAGCTCTATTTTCATATACATAAGGGTGATAATAGTAGAACGCGGGGAGAGCGACTTGCGAAGCGGGCAATTAAAATCAAGAGTGCAAGAACTGAGCTCTATACTTAGGGCTGCCATCACCTGATCTGCCGACGCCGGACGAACACGGCAAAAAACCCGGACATTTGGGCGAAATTTAGTTTTTTCCCCGGACGCCCAATTTTTAGCAAAGAAAAAAAATTCATATTTTTTTAACATTTTATTCGTTCTTATTAAAATAGTATGAAGTCGGTAGGCACGCATGTTTAAAATATAACTCTTACTGTGGTAACAAAATAATTATTGAACACTCGTTTTTAGGTATCAATCAAATTATTAAATAATAGATACGTAGGTAGCTACTTCTATAAATTAACTATACTAAGAGACTAAGGCCCACTTGCGCGGCTCGGGGTTAGCCAACTAACTCGGAGTTAAGGCTTAACTCCGGATTAGTTGGACCAAGTAACACGGATCTTAATCATTTATAATTATAATTTTAAAATAGTCAGGTACGCAAGTAGACGCAACAAATAATAGACATTTATATAAAATAAAACACTCTTTCTGAGGTAACAAAATAATAATTATAAAACGCTTGCTTTTTTGGTGTCAATCCAATTATTATATAATTCGTTCTTCTAATGTACTAAATCATTTATTATTTTAAAGTACAAAGTTAGGTGCGCATTTAAAGTCAACAAATAATAGATATTTACGTAAAAAAAATAAATATTTTTCTGAGGTAACAAGATAATTATAAAACGCTCGTATTTTTGGTATCAATCAACTTAATATAATACGTACTTTTAATGAATAACTGTACTTATTGGCAGATTATCGAAAGAAGGTACCATAACACATAGACACGTTGCGAATGTGTAGTGGCTATGAATCATAATAAATAATATTTACATATTCACAGACAAGCGCAACGTTTTCTCAAGTGTCTATGTGTTATGGTTCCTTCTTTAGATAATCTGCCAATAATCGTTTATAATTTTAAAATAGTTAGGTAGCCCTTTAATACACATATATTTGAATTATTAGTCAAACGTAGGATCTTAATTAATTATCTGCTAATTCTTTTAATTTTAAGTACCTAGATAATTTTTATTACTTTTCATATTTTCCAGTCTTTCCAATTTTTGCTAATACATCTTTCTTATCCAACAAGTATTTATAAAACTCCGAACAACTTACGTACTTACAATTATATTTAATTTTAATCAAAGAAGAAACCGTGTTTAGATTTAGCGAGTTTCTTTCTTTCGTCCATTGCTGCGTGACAAGTGAAAAAACTCCCTCTACGTTGGCGTTATGGGCTGGAATGCAAAAGTAGTACTGAACAATTTTTAGTAATTCCGAGTATAAGGTGTGAGTTGGGGGTTTTGAAAAAATTCAGCCAAAGCTGATTGGCGCTTAAAAGCTCATCGCCGTCAGTGAGATTTAAGCTGTACGCTTTTAAGTTGGCCCATTCATCTATCAGCTTTGTGTCTTCAATATCTATATTGATTTCCTTGAGGTAAATGATTGTTTTTTCAACATCAGACCACGGAGTACTTTCAGTGATGTTTGGCAACATCATCCAGTTGAATTTGTCGAAGTCCTTCATTGGTTTTTCCCACTTTTCTATGTAGGCTTTCATTTGTTTGTAAAAATCTGTACAATTTTTTTAAACTCTATTTTTGTGTTTTCGTTTTGTTTATTTACAATAGGTTGAGCCTTGAGAGGCACAAAGTTTTCATTTATTCTGTCTTCTAACGTTTTATTCAAGAATATCAATATGTTTCTTGATTTCGATAATGGAGTTATCGCTTTTCTCCAATTGCTCGATTTTCCCATGGAAAACGTACATCACTGAATGTATCAGAAACATATATGCCTCTGATAGAGGGTCGTCAAAAAATTTACTAAGATTTATTTCAAGTTATCGCTTACCAATAAAAAAAGTGGGTTTCCCCTGATGACAAAAGAGTCCGGGTTTCACCCGGACTCTTTTAAAAACCCCGCCCGGACGTCCCTCGGACGCCCACCAAACTAGGACAAATCCGGGGAAACCCGGACGGATGGCAGCCCTATCTATACTGATAGTAATAAGGGTTACAAATGGTACTTGTGATAGATATTGCTGCGCGCACGTGAGGGTCTGAGCTCTATTCACATATCAATAAGGGTTACAATGGTACGTGTGCAAAATGGTGCTGTGCGCGCGTGAGTATTTGAGCTCTATGCACATAGTAATAACGGTGATAATGGTACCTGTGCTAGATGCTGCTGCGCGCGGGTCAGAGCGTCCCGCCAAGCGAGCAATGAAAATACAAGAGTGAGAGAACTGATCTCTATATGCATATAAATAAGGGCGTGAGGATCTGAGCTCTATGTACATGAAAATAAGAGTGATAATGGTACCTGTGCTAATTGCTTTTGAAAACTATTATTTAGCTAGCAACTACTGCCGCAATTCTAAAGCCTGTGGTGGCTCCGCTATATTTTTAAAAAATAATATTAAATCAAAAATTCGTAATGATATTGTAAAGTTAAGCGTTGAGCAAGTCGTGGAATTATCCTGCATAGAGTTAAAAAACTATTTCTTAGTATGTGTGTATCGACCCCCTTATAACCAAAATTATGATAAATTCGAAAATGTAATGGAAGATGTATTAAGCAAAGTTTTCAGGAATAAAAAACGTATAATAATATGTGGAGACTTCAATGTGGATCTCCTACAAGACAGTTATCTTAAAACACGGTTGATGAGTTTATTCCAATCGTTCAATTTAGAAAATTTATTCTTGGAACCGACTAGAATCAAAACATGCTTAGATAATGTATTTACTAATGCAGATTTTTCAAGTAAAAGTGTTATAAATAAACTAAAGTCTGATCACAGCGGCCTTTTTGTTAGCTTTCCTCTAGAGATACCAGAACCAAAAATTGTTATTAAAAAAAGGCATATTACTGCTAGTAAAGTAGAAAAATATATAAATATAATAAGCTCTAAGTTGCCTACATTTACAATTAATAAAAACTCAGATACTAGCTATGATATCTTTTATAATGTTTTGATAAATGAGTTTAATGAAATTTTCAATGTAAAAAATTTAACTATTACCAGTAAATTTAAGTTTTGTGAGTGGGCAACACCAAGTATTTATAGATCAAGAGAAAAACTCTTCGATTTATATGATCAAAAAGCTTATAGTAATAATAATGAATTGAGTGAATATGTAAAAAAATACTCAAAAATATTTAATAAAGTATGTAAAGAGGCTAAAGCCAGATACCTAAGCCGACGTATCCGAACATCCGATAATAAAGTTAAAACAGTGTGGAATATTATCAACACCCAAACAGGCCGAGGTAAACCATGTGATCAGGAGTTCTGTGTTCGATCTGATAAAGGTCTGACTACCTCTAATGAGGAAATCGCTTGTATTTTTGAAAAATATTTTACTGACATACCATCAAAAACAACTGAATATTTAAACACATCGGTCATAAAAGCTCAACACTTGTTACAACAAAATGTTGATAGGTGCGAAACTTTGTTTTGTTTTAAAGATGTCAGCCCTACAGATATCGAAAAATGTTTTAAATCATTTAAACTAAAAAGTTCTGAAGACATTTGGGGTATGTCAGTGAAAGTTTGCCATAATTTTATTGTAACTTTGGCTCCATATTTAGCAGATATATTTAATGAATGTATAAGAAATAAAATCTTTCCAAATCTCATGAAGCATAGTAAAATTGTACCACTTCTTAAATCCGGAGGAGATAAAATTAGTCCTGATGGTTATAGACCCATATCAATTCTGCCAGTTTTAAGTAAAATATTCGAAAAACTAATGTTCAATCAAATGCTTTTGCATTTCGCTTCAAACAAATTGTTTCATCCAAAACAATTTGGCTTTACGAAGGGCCGCTCTACCACCGATGCAGGCGTTGCCTTAATGAAACACATTTTTGATTCGTGGGAAAGCAAAAATGATGCTATTGGTTTGTTTTGCGATCTTACGAAGGCATTTGATTGTGCAGATCATGAAATCCTTTTTATTTATTAAATTAGAACATTATGGCATACAAGGTGACGCACTTAAATTAATAAAGTCTTACTTTTCGGATCGGATACAGAAAGTGCAAATCAATAATGCAATATCACCTGGAACTCATGTAAAAATGGGTGTTCCGCAGGGTTCTATTTTGGGCCCATTTTTATTTTTAGTTTATATTAATGATTTGCCGTTCATGGTCGAGAAAATGTCCGAGATAGTGTTATTTGCTGATGATACTTCTTTAGTATTTGACGTTGAAAGAAATAATCAGAATATTGACGAGGTGAATAACACGGTTTCACAGATTCAAACATGGTTTGCTTCCAATAATCTTGTACTGAATGGTAAAAAAACCAAATGCATTAAATTTGTATTACCTAATGTTAGGTGCGTTGATAACGAAATAATTTTAAATAATGAAAAGTTAGTATTTTCGGATAACACAGTTTTCTTAGGGATAACTCTGGACTCCAAGCTCCAATGGGGACCCCACATTAGCTCACTAGCTGGCAGGCTAAGTAGTGCTGCATATGCCGTTAGGAAAATAAGACATTTGACAGATGTACAGACAGCTCGATTAGTTTATTACAGCTATTTTCATAGTGTAATGTCTTACGGTATTTTACTCTGGGGCAGAGCAGCTGATGTTGGTTCCATATTTATTCTCCAAAAGAGAGCAATAAGAGCTATATACAATTTGAGATCCCGAGATTCCCTGAGGGAATTGTTTAAAACAATAAATATAATGACACTGCCATGTCAATATATTTATGAAAATATTATGTATGTAAGAAAGAATCAGGCCTCTTTTGTGAAAAATTGTGACAGACATATTCGAAACCTGAGAGACAACAATAAAATATCAGTACCAAAATACAGATTGTCAAAAGTAAATACATCTTTCATGGGGTTATGCGTAAAAATGTATAATAAAATACCTGAGGACATTTTAAATTTAACAGAAACAAAATTCAAAGCAGCAGTTAAAAAAAATCTTAGTTCGAAAGCCTATTACAATGTCAATGATTACATTAATGATGAAGTGGCTTGGTGTCATCAGGGCTCTGTGCAGGATGTTTCCGGGCTAACACCAAAATTGTAATGGACGTTAAAAAAAGATGTGTGTTGACGAGTTTCTTACGGGTTCTTCTCTCAACAAAACACCTTCCGAATCCGAAGTAAACTTAGTATTAAGTTAAAATTTGACGTTCAAAAAACAAAGATTTATCTTTTTATTTTGAAATAAATGATTATTTTATTTTATTTTATTTTGCTACTACGCGCGGGGGGGTATCGGAGCTCTATGCACATATAAATAAGGGTTATAATAGTACCTGCGCTAAATGCTGCTGCGCGCGGGTGAGTATCGGAGCTCTATGCACATATAAATAAGGGTTATAATAGTACCTTAATGCTGCTGCGCGCGGGTGAGAACGTCTTGCGAAGAGGGCAACTAAAATCTAGAGTGCAAGAACTGAGCTCTACGTGCATATAAATAAGGGCGTGAGGATCTGAGCTCTGTGCACATATACATAAGGGTGATAATGGTACCTGTGTTAATTGCTACTACGCGCGCTTGAGGATCTGAGCGCTATGCACATAGTAATAAGGTTGATAATCACCTGTGCTAGATGCTGCTGCGCCCGGGTCAGGGCGTCCCGCCAAGCGAGTAAGGGCCGGCGCTGACTACCGGCATGGCATGGCAAAGGATTCGGTTCAGATATAGCATTTTTAATCTTATTACCATTAGTATAGAATTCATTTTGACAAAACGATGCCGAGGGAGGCCGCGGTAGGACAGCACGTCTGCATCGTTGTGTCAAAATAAAGTAAAATGAATTCTATACTAATGGTAATAAGATTAAAAATGCTATATCTGTACCGAAATCCTTTGCCATGCCATGCCGGCAGTCAGCGCCGGCCCTAAGGATACAAGAGTGGAAGATCTGAGCTCTAAGCGCAAAGTAATAAGGTTGATAATAGTACCTGCGCTAGTGGCTGCTGTGCGGATCTGAGCTCTATGTACATAGTAACAAGGGTGATAATGGCATACCTGCGCGAGATGCTGCTGCGCGCGCGTGAGGGCGTCCCGCCAGGCGAGCAGCTGCCGCCGCTGCTGCCGGCTCTGGCTCTCCAGCACGCGCGACCACTGCGAGATGCGCGCCTCGCTCAGCGAACTCACTCTGAAAATTATATTACATTTTAATCAAAACATACATATTAGTTCCCATTGGGGTACGCAGAGACTATCGATCTCCACTTCGTACGGTCCTGACAAACCTCTCTAGCTTGGTCTACATCCATCAACACTTTTCGAGCAAACTCTTAATTTGGTCAAAGTGTGTTCTCCGTGGAGGACCTCTATTAACATTACCGCCCACACTAGCTATTTGAAAGTTTACTGTAAATAAAAGTAAACAATCCAATGCCAATTAAAATCTCCACCTATAATCACAACTTACTGACTAAAGTAAATTTTAATAACAGATTAAGAAATAAAGGAACAAAATACTAGAAGTATATAACATGCATACATACATATACATATACTGACGCCATTAGTTCCCATTGGGGTAGGCAGAGACTATCGATCGCCACTTCGTACGATCCTGACAAACCTCTCTAGCTTCGTTTACATCCATCAATCTTTTCATACATGCTCTTTTATTCTCCATACTACGGATGCCTGCCTTTTTGAGCACAATCTCAATTTGGTCCAAGTGTGTTCTCCGTGGTCGTCCTCTAGTAACATTACCATCTACACTAGCTCTATAGATCCCTTTTACCAATTTTCTATCATCCATCCTCTCTATGTGCCCAAACCATCTCAACATTCCTTTTTCTATCATTCTTACAATATCATCTTTCACACCACACTTTTCACGAATAACACTATTTCTCACTCGGTCACATAATCTAACATAACAAATTTTTCTGAGGGACCTCATCTCTACTGCATTCACTCTGCTCTCATGCTTCTTCTGCCACAAAATAATGTATATAATGTTTGTTCCAGTGCGCCCAAGTAGCAACAAACGTGGTAGAACAGAAGCACCATGTGTCGCGAGCCAAGAGGGGTCGAGCGCTCGGCAGCCGCGCCTTCAGGGGCAGCACTGTGTGGTTCACCGGGCTCAGCGGCGCCGGGAAGACTAGCGTGGCTTTCGCACTTGAGGCATATCTTGTTTCGAAAGGTGAGATTAAAAAAAGGCATTTTATGTTCAAAGTGTGGGAACAGCAAAGATATACTGGCCAGTACACCCTGCTGTGTACTTTTTCTTTTTTTTTTTTTCGTTTTTATACCGGGGGGAAATCCTCCAAGGATATCCCGCCACTCGAGAGAGCGGCGAGGGCATGTCAGACTTTTACTGACTAAAACCCCCCGGTTTGGTGCTGCTGGCCTGCGGCCTATGCGGCGTCACCTTGACTTTTGTTGCCGGGCGGCTGAAGGCCGCCCTGGCGCGGCAAAGGAGTGTACCTAAGCTAAATCGGATAGGGTGAGTATAAAAATAAAAGAGACTCTACGCGTTGAGTCTAGTGTGGCTCTTAATTTAGTGTCATGTTCTACGACCTCGCTGGCGGGGTCGGTGTCGGGAGTGGGGTACCAACTTATAATTTGTATTTATGCTTAACTCGAAAAACATTTGCATACCGCGATGTAGGAATATGAGTGAGACGCTGCTATGTGCGAGTGAGTCCGAAGTAGTGTGCTCTCTTATATTCTCCCACAAAAGTGACACACTCATACAGAAGAAGCTAAGACAACAAACAAAAATATCCTTAAAAAAACACAATGATTGTATGAAACCCGCGTTGACACCATCATTGCACAAGGTGTATAAACTCGCGTTTACACCCGTACAAGGAGACGTTGATAACACTTGGTCGAAGATGAGTTCAAAGCGAAAAGACGTTAAGCTCTCTGCACCGCGCGTTCCGAGAAAAAAGTTCTTTGTTATAGTAAAGTCGAGTTACGGGTGTAAGTTGACCGAATAAATCACATGTGAAATTGTGAGCTGCCGCCGCCGCAGATCGTGCCTGTCTATCTCTGTTTCCGTGCTCATGCTTATCATTGATTTAACATAACACGATGTTTTCACGTAGAAAGATTACTAAAGCGCAGTACACACTTAAAGTGCTAACAGACGATCGAACATGTACGGCGCGCACCAGTGTTCGTGGTACGGGCCGTACCAAAAACGAACGTGTGTAGCGTGGTTCGCCGCACATAATTATTATTAATATTGGTGCGGGCTGGTTCGAAGCGCTTGCGGTGCACGGTGCGATGGTGCGCGCCGTACATGTTCGATCGTCTGTAGGCTAGAGCGCACCGCACAGTGCGTGGTGCGCGCCGTACATGTTCGATCGTCTGTTAGCACTTTTAGCCCCCCTGGGTTGTCGACATAGCCCGGCGACACAACTCTGAGGTCTGTGTTAAAACAATTATGTCTAACCTATGCATGTTTGAAAAATAGCTCGCCGACGAAAAGTTGCCGGCATATGTCGGCTGCCCGGCGGGCTAAGTGTGTATTGCACTTTATAAACAAAGACAAATTTCATCGTATTGGTACTATCGATATAATTTTAAAAAGTTTTTGTCCTCATGGTGGTTCTTATAGCAGACATGGTTATCATTGAGATTTGATACTTTGAAAGGTTACCCAAAGCGTGGGTAAGACCGACCATTGCGACTTAGCTACTTAAATCGTATACGTATCCTAGAACACACACAACAACTTTTGTACCCCATGTTGAAACTTGATCTTTATGCTGTGGAGAATCTGATTAAGAATACATGTATTTAAATAAAAACCGTGAAATTAAAGTTTGCGATGCATATTATGAAACCAGAAATGCTTATTTTATAATAACTTTCCCATTACTGTTACGGTTTGACATCTAAAAATATTATTCATTAATTTAATTGTATTTAGATATGCAAATTTTATTGAAAACAAAGGCCGTAAATTTAATGTTCAGAGAGCTTGGGCACATAGAAAAGATGGGTGACGGTTAACAGATGAAAAATATGTACATATAAGTCAAAAGAATATGAGTAATCAGGACTCATTTAAATCCAGGATATTATAAACAAAGCTGCCGTCTGAAGCGTTATGAATAATGGGGCATGTATGAAAACAAATGGAAATATGGATAAATCGTTGAAGCTTAGTCAGGAGAGTACAAAGTGTTGAGCGATAATTTCTGCCTACCCCAATGGGACCTAATGGCGTGAGGATATGTACGTATTTATATTACATACTTAATGATGTGCGTTCACAGTAGCCGCTAGCAGAGCAGATAATTATGAGAATCTAGTTCATCAGATAACCTTGTTTGTTGGTCAGTACCTTGTTTTGTGCGTGTATGTATCGAGTTTGAACTATGGGCAGTGTTCTTACTCTAGTTTTATAATAACTAGTTGATTACAAGAGCTGAATACATGACGATTGATGAAGAGCTAATTAGAATATAGTTTATCTTGTATAATTATTGTTGTGGAATGTGTACATTTGCCTATGTTCAAATATGTAAAATATACTTAAGTACATAATATATACCATAATACATAATACCACTGGTTATTTATAAGATTTGGAAGCTAAATAAAACTGGGATGGTCTCAGGTGGAAAGAGGCAGGCGAAAATTAATCAAGACTCTACCTCTGTGTTCTTTATAAAGTAGCTAGCGTTGTTTCATTATTAAGGAGTCACTAACCTTTTTCTTCTTGGGATATTGTATGAGATGACTAAGGGTATTAGGGTCCTGGTATGCAATCTGGCTGGAGACCGATCACCAAAATATTATTTTATTTATTTTTTGTAATAGTTTCCCCAGTGACGTAGTTTGACGACGTGATAGCTCAATGGGTAGAACACCGGTTAACGTGCAAGCGACTAGTGTTCAAATCCCGGGTCGGGCCTACACCAATTTGTCTTTTCTAAAGACATGTGTGGTTAATTTATCATGGTTGTTAACGGTGAGGGAAAACATCGTGAGGAAACCCACATGTTTGAGTTGTACTTAGTCATGTGACAGTGTATTCGTACAAAACGGCGATAGGCCTGCCCCCTATCACGTGAGTAAACTGTCCATGCAAAACGTGGGTACTCTGAATACCAGGTGACAAAGTCACGTGATGTTCAGAAGTATTAGTACCTCTGCCAACCCCTTCGGGGATATTCGGCGTGAACGTTTATGTTTATATGTTATGTTTTCCCCAGTCATTCCAAAAGTAGTTATGGAATTTCTAATTCTAATCTTGAAGATCTGGCTTCTTCTTTTTGTGATTCGTAGCCGTGTGTTTGTATATACTCGTATTGCATGTTCTCCATAAGATGAGATTGGAGGAACTCTAGCTTATTGTGGCTACCAATTGTACTTTGCCGTGTAGTGTCGGCTTAGATTGCCGTGTACTGTCGGCTTAGAATAACACTACCCCATTTCTACCCGTGGGTGATCGTAAGAGGCGACTAAGGGTAAAGGGGCTTTTTAAGTGATTTTTGAGCGATGTGGCTGGAGACCCGTCACCAAAAACATTTATTATAACCATCTTTTCCCCGAACAACTTCCAAAAGTGGCTGAGGAATTTTTCATTTTAAAGCTCTGGCTACCCCGTTAAGGGATTTATAGCCGTGAGTATATGTATGTATGCAATTCTACTTTCTTTGAGTTTAACTTAATCTGTGTAGCATGTACTTATTTATTTTATCGATTCAGGCATCCCAGCCTACGGCCTCGACGGCGACAACGTGAGGACGGGTCTGAACAAAGATCTGGGCTTCACGAAGGAAGGCCGCGAGGAGAACATCCGCCGCGTGGCTGAAGTCGCCAAACTGTTTGCTGACAGTGGCGTTGTCTGTCTGTGCAGCTTTGTGTCGCCTTTTGCTGAGGTAATATTTGTTGGGAAGATGTAAAATTTGTACGACGTGTATGAAGACGTGATAGCTCAATGGGTAGAACACCGGTTTTCGTGCAAACGACTAGTGTTCAAATTCCGGGTCGGGCCCTACACCAATTTGTCTTTTCTAAAGACATATGTGTAGTTAATTTATCACGATTGTTAACGGTGAGAGAAAATATCGCGAGGAAAACCACATGGTTAAGTTGTACTTAGTCATGTGACAGTGTATACGTACAAAATGGTGATAGGCCTGCTCCCTATCACGTGAGTACACTGTCCATGCAAAACGTACCCACGTTTTGCATGGACAGTTCACTAGGTGACAGTGACGTGATGTTCGGAAGTATTAGTACCTCTGCCAATCCCTTCGGGGATATTCGGCGTGAACGTTTATGTTATGTTATGTAAAAATTATACAAGTCACTCTTACTTAAAATAATGTACTAACGCATAGTTCTCATTGGTGTAAGCAAAGGCTAAGCGATCTTAATTATGTATGATTTTAGCTAATTTCTAGCACTTCGTTTACATCAAAGTTTTCTTATGTGCTCGTTTATTACTTGCATTTAGAATTACCCATTAGAAACTATCAATCGCTAAATTTAATCAGCATAGAAAGCGTTTCAAATGTACAATGCCCACAAATGGCTTTGTCAAGGCAAAATAATGTGTAATAAAATACATACATACATACATACATACATATACTCACGCCATTAATTCCCATTGGGGTAGGCAGAGACTATCGATCGCCACTTCGTACGATCCTGACAAACCTCTCTAGCTTCGTTTACATCCATCAATCTTTTCATACATGCTCTTTTATTCTTCATACTTCGGACGCCAGCCTTTTTGAGCACACTCTCAATTTGGTCCAAGTGTGTAATAAAAGTTCCCCATATTTACAGGATCGTGAAGTAGCCCGCCGAATCCACTCAGACGCTGACCTCCCATTCTTCGAAGTATTCATCGACACACCACTAGAGGTGTGCGAGCAGAGAGACACCAAGGGGTTGTATAAGAAAGCGAGGGATGGACAGATCAAGGTAAGTTGGATATGAGGGAAATTTTAAGTGGCTTTTGCCGTTTAGTGCCGGCTTAGATTTGTCCCCCTGTCTACCCATGGGTGTCATAAGAGGCGACTAAGGGTATGGCGCTTTTTCAAGTGGTTTTTGGGCGATGCGCTTCTTGGGATCATACCATCATCTTTTAGGGATTTATGGGCGAGGGTGATCAGAGTACCCACGTTTTGCATGCACAGTGTACTCTTGTGAAAGGGGATAGGCCTCTCGCCGTTTTGTACAAATACACTGTCACATGACTAAGTATATGTATGTATGTAATATTATTCTAACCCGATATAAAAAGGATAGTATATAATATAGCTGTGTAGCGCCGGCTTAGAATAGCGCTAACCCATTTCTTCCGGTTGGTGTACGTAAGAGACGACTAACGGTACTGTGGCTTTTAAGGGATTTTTGGGCGATGCGGTTGGAGACCCATCACCAACAACCTTTATTTTACCATCTTTTCCCCACTCAACTTCCAAAAGCGGCTGAGGAATTTCTAATTCCTTAGCTCTGGCTACCCCTTCTAGGGATTTATAGCCGTGAGTATATGTATGTATGTATTTTTATAATACAGAAAATATAACAGCATAAAAAGTAAATATAATAGTTACTGAAATGAGGTTTTCATAGACTGTGAACCGTTCAAATTACATTTGTTTAGCGTAACGTGATAAATTTCACGGTGATTCAGTTTTATGAATTGAATTTAAAGTATGTTACATGTGCGATTAGCAGCTGTAACTGTTTCTAGTAGAATATTTTCCAGTAGTTTTTCCTTCCATTTCGACTAAAGAATTAAGAATATATGTTGGTGACACTAGATCAAAAACATTTCATTTTGTATGTAATTCTGTAGCTTTGGCAACTTTACTGCACACATGCATACATACATACATATACTCACGCCATTAGTTACCATTGGGGTAGGCAGGCAGAGACTATTGATCGCCACTTCGTACGATCCTGACAAACCTCTCTAGCTTCATTTACATCCATCAATCTTTTCATACATGCTCTTTTATTCTTCATACTTCGGACGCCGGCCTTTTTGAGCACACTCTCAAATTGGTCCAAGTGTGTTCTCCGTGGTCGTCCTCTACTAACATTACCATCCACACTGGCTCTATAGATCCCTTTTACCAATTTTCTATCATCCATCCTCTCTACCATTACCATTAACCTTAATGTAAATTGAGATAAGTACGCGATATATTCATGTATTAGTTTAGTTAATATTTTAATTTTGATACGCCTTCCAGTTGAATGAATTTCTTTAATTTTTTAAGTTAAATAATATACAGCCATCACTTCCTCTGATTTTATAGGCCTTTTGCGACATTTGATTGTGTGGCAAATTGAACTGTTTTGACTGAATTGAAGATGCGAAATACTAGGAGTTAGGACTATTGGAATCGCTTTACCTTTTAAAAACTCAACATCTTTATTACAAAATTGCGAGGAAATAAAATACTTTATTCATCATAAAATCACTTTATTTGAGTTAATTTTTCGTTCTTGTTTCCAGGGTTTCACAGGCATCACTCAAGAATACCAGCGTCCCGAAGCTCCGGAGTTAATAATCCAAACAGTGGGACGAACCATCGAGGAGTCCACCATGGAGGTGGTCAGGCTGCTGGAGAACCAGGTGAGGGTTTGAGGAGAACTTCAATTTGATGAAAAAAAGTTTTATCATACTTGATATAGACAAGCCATTTGCTATTGAATGTATTTTTTTTTCACTTTATTATCTGACATAACTATTATATAGCTTGTTAATTTGTTGAAATATAAAAGTGAACATCCTGTATCATATTCATCACTACTATGAATATTCATCTTTTCGTTGTGACCGAACCACCTAAACATTACTATGTTTCCCAGAACATAATTCCAAACCTGCAATCATCTCGTCTCGGTGTAGACGAGCTGTTCATCCGCGGCAACCGTCTTATCTGCGCCGTGGAGGAAGCCAAGCGATTGCCGCAGATTTGTTTGACCACGCTGGATTTGCAATGGCTGCAGGTACGTTTATATTTTATAGGGTTAGTGAGGCTTTTAAAGTGATTTTCGGGCGATGCGGTTGAAGATGTATCACCAAAATCCTTTGTTTTACAATTTTATCCCCACACAACTTTTAAAAATGGCTGAGAAACAACTTATTCCAAAGCTCTGGCTACCTCTTCTAGGGTTTTATAGCCGTGAGTGTATGTATGTATGTTGATTTGGAAATGTGTGTGTTTGGTAATTTGGTAAGTAACGATACTTCCTGCAATCTTCTCGTGGAGGAAGACAAGGTGATTTGCAATGGCTGCGGGTACAATTGTATTTTGTGAAATCTATATAAATTTAATTTAGCTTATACCATAAGCAATCAAAATTATGGTAGAAAAGGTAACGTGCACATAAGGAAGAAGAATGAAAGCCAGAGTTAGACACGTCAGTATAAAGAGGAAAATCATTTCGATGAGGGCAACGCAAGATCAATCGCCCTAAGTTTCAATAAAATTGTGTTTCAATAAGTGACCAAGTAATATCTGCGCCTTAAGCCAAAGTAGGTTAAATATCCCAACATCTTATGTTAATTAAAGTACAAACATAAATAACACCCTCTTACTGACACGACATAAAACTCTTAAAAGATACTTTCTTTTCTTAGTAATCGATTCGCAAACATCGCACATCTCTTTTTTACACATGCGACAAAATAATAACATACAGTACTGGAATTTATATCACGTATCAGTTGGTCAAGTAAAAAGGTCACTTTAGGTGAACCGGTACAGTTCGCTGAACTAGTGACCGACATTCATATTTTGGAGCAATGACCTCACATACACGCATTATTTATGAACAGTCGTATATAACATATATGATTTAACTTTATGTAATCAACCTATTTGGAATTTCAATTGACCCATACAATTCCTGTGTGTGTTGTTCTATGACCTTGTTACAAATTAAAGTAATTTACTGTATAGATAGGTCCTTTGCTGCCCTCATCGCTCTTATGTTTTAGCCATTTAATGTAGTGGCGTACTTTTCTTCGGTCTTGATTTTTTTATACACTTCGAAGGAAAATTAATGAGCAGTAGATTGTTCTATCTTACAGAGCACTGGCAAATCAAGTCTTTGGTTTGAAACGCAAAAATATATTAAAGCTTTTATCTCCTTTCACTTGAATAACAATACCTCTTTGTTCAATTATTAAATTAATGTCCACAATGAGGAATCATATCAGAAATCATGATTTTAACACCAAAATTACCGTGTATTCTTCACCATATTTTCTTGCTTTCAGGTACTCTCTGAAGGTTGGGCGTATCCGTTGAAAGGTTTCATGCGCGAAAAGGAATATTTGCAGGTATGGAATATTTAAAAAATATCTTAAAATTCATCAAATACGCGTTGTCAATTCAACAAATAAGATTTAGGAAATAAAGGAATCTAATGAAGTTTACTATGTTCGTGCTTTGAAGAATATCTATAAAAATGAGATAGTTTGTGGAACCTTAATGTGATGATTATTGAAAGTAGTGTTTGCCCGTAAATATAATGCTTGAATGCTTTGCTAAGTTCTTTCTTTAATATTAATATAAAATTTTAAGCTCTCCATTCAAACTGCCTATCCCTCCCTGACAATCTCGTAAACCAATCAGTCCCGATAATGTTGCCTGTTTTTCATACATGCCCTTTTATTGTGCATACTACAGACCTTTTTGAGCACATTTTCTAATGCATCTAAATATGTTTTTACCAAGTAATTAATAATCATATTTCAGGCGCTCCATTCAAACTGCCTACCCCTCCCCGACGGCAGTCTTGTAAACCAGTCCGTACCGATAGTGTTGTCAGTTTTCATACATGCTCTTGTTTGCCTTTGTATGCCTTTTATTGTGCAAACTGCAGACGTCATACTATTTTGAGCACACTGTCTATTTGACCTAAATATATATCAATATAATTTTAGTAAGTAATTAATAATTATTATTTTTCAGGCGCTCCATTTAAACTGCCTATCCCTCCCCAATGGAATTCTTGTAAACCAATCAGTCCCAATAGTGTTATCAGTTTTTCATACATGCCCTGAATTGCCTTTATATGCCTTTTATTGTGCATACTTCAGGCATCTACCTTTTTAAGCAGATTACTTATTTGATCTATATATATCTAAATATGTCTTTACGAAGTACGAGTAATTAATAATTATATTTTAGGCTCTCCATTCAAACTGCCTATCCCTCCCCGACGGCAGTCTCGTAAACCAATCAGTCCCAATAGTGTTGCCAGTCCACACGGAAGACAAAGAACGTTTGCAAGGAGCCTTAGCCATAGCGTTGATGTATGAGGGTCGCAGTGTTGCCATACTGCGCGCGCCGGAATTCTACCCACATCGGAAGGAGGAGAGGTGTTGTCGGCAGTTCGGGATTTTTAATACTGGCCATCCTTATATTAAGGTGAATATGTGAAAAAAATGCGCTTGTTACATTCGCAACTTTTTGTAAATGCATGCTAAGTTACATACATATACTCACGGCTATAAATCCCTTGATGGGGTAGCCAGAGCTAAGGAATTAAAAATGCCTCAGCCACTTTTGGAAAGTTAAGTGGGGAAAAAATGGTAAAATAAAAGTTGTTGGTGATGGGTCTCCAACCTCATCGCCCAAAAATCCCATAAAAGCCCCAATGCCGTTAGTCGCCTTTTACGTACACCTACCGGAAGAAATGGGGTAGTGCTACACACTACACGGCATTACGGCACGAACGCCACCAAAATACAATTATGTAACTTACCTATTCCAGATGATAACCGAATCCGGCGACTGGCTAGTTGGCGGTAACTTAGAAGTGTTTGAGCGAATCAAATGGAACGACGGACTCGATTCATACAGACTGACTCCGAACGAACTGAGACAGAAGTTCCGAGATTTGCAGGCTGATGCTGTGTTTGCCTTTCAGGTATTCCATTCCAAATGTTTTCCAAAAATATGAGTTTACCATTTATTATTACCACCCATAATTATTTTTTCAGTTAAGTAATTTTATCCACAAGATTAAATCTGAATTAACCATACATATATTTTATTATTTCAGTTGCGAAATCCAATCCACAACGGCCACGCACTGCTAATGCAAGACACACAGAGACAACTCGTCGCGAGGGGATACAAGAAACCTGTGCTTTTGTTGCATCCTTTGGGTAAGTGGGGTATTTACTCGATATCAAAATGTTTCATATGTTACGAACATACATACATATGCTCACGGCCATAAATCCTAAAACGGGGTTGCCAAAGCTTCTCAAACTACTCAGCCACATTTGGAAGGTGATGGGAACAAGATGGTATAAATAAAGTATCGTTGGTGATGGGTCTCTAACCGCTTTGCCCACTTATTCCTTACCCTTACCACACGCTTAGTCGCCTTTTACGACACCCGTGGGTAGAAAGGAGTAGTGACATTCTAAGCCGGCACTACACGACAACGTTACGTACATTACTCTTACAAGAATAACATAACATAAACGTTCACGCCGAATATCCCCGAAGGGGTTGGCAGAGGTTTTAATACTTCGGAGCATCACGTGACATTGTCACCTGGTGTTCAGAGTACCCACGTTTTGCATGGACAGTGTACTCACGTGATAGGGGGCAGGCCTATCGCCGTTTTGTACGAATACACTGTCACATGACCAAGTACAACTCAGCCATGTCGGTTTCCTCACGATGTTTTCCCTCACCGTTAACAACCATGATAAATTAACCACACATATGTCTTTAGAAAAGACAAATTGGTGTAGGCCCGAGCCAGGATTTGAACACTAGTCGTTTGCACGATAACCGAGTGTTCTACCCACTGGGCTATCACGGTTATATACGGTAAGAATGTATGTTTATAAATATAATTTATCATGGTTGTTAACGGTGAGGGAAAACATCGTGAGGAAACCGACATGGCTGAGTTGTACTTGGTCATGTGACAGTGTATTCGTACAAAACGGCGATAGGCCTGCCCCCTATCACGTGAGTACACTGTCCATGCAAAACGTGGGTACTCTGAACACCAGGTGACAATGTCAGGTGATGCTCCGAAGTATTAGAACCTCTGCAAACCCCTTCGAGGATATTCGATGCGAACATTTGAGTCGTTGAGTCTTGAAAATGGTTGGGGCAATGTAAAAAAGTACATACGTAAGGCAAGTTGTTCATAATTTGTTATTGAAAAAAAATTATTGATGATAATTTATTTTGTTTTCCATGGAAATTACCAATGTGTAAAATACGTTTGAAAACCGTTTAGTTAAAGCATCCAATAACTCCCATTGTACAGTCGCCATCAGATATATCGGAGCGGCCGAGGTACTCAAATACTTCTGAGCAGCAATAAATTTCAATAAATTCTTTACGGTAAATAAGGCCAAAAAGCTCTGAACATCCAATTCGCCACAAATATATGAGCAGTGGTTTTTCAATTAAATCTGAACACTCAAAGAGACAATAATATCTGAAAGCACAACTCGTCAAAGTTATCTGCTCAGACAGGGTGATCATAAATATCTGAACATTTAGGGAAAATATACCTTAAAGCACTAGGCATACAGTTTAAATGTAATCGTATCAAAATGAGTAGGTATACAAAATAGAAATCTGCGTAAAGCAACTTTACAGTCTTGTAACAAGAAACACATTTGAATAAAATATTTGCCAATTTACAAAAACGATAACATAACTGTCATTGCATATAATTCACTGCATGTATTTTATCAAATACTAGTGGTCCGCCCCGGCTTCGCACGGATGGTGTAAAGTTTTTATACTGCTTACTCCCTACGATATTTAGCATGATGATATCTATACTTATAATAATAAATCTGTAGAGAGGTCAATTCTGTACATTAAATATATTTTCAAAATAACTATCAGGGGGTGATTAGTGATCGATACTGATGCCAAAAATGCAATCAGTAAAATTTTTGTCTGTCTGTCTGTCGGTTTGTATGTTCCTTATGGAAACAAAAACTACTCGACGGATTTTAACGATACTTGGTAGAATTATTCTTCATACTCCTAGGCAGGTCATAGTGTACTTTTCAGCAGAGTAGTGAAGGGAAATTTTGGGAAAACGGGAGAAGTTACTCCATTTTTTAAGTTTCCGTCGCGTGTGCAGCGTTAATGGTTACAGTTACATAGAAATCATGTATCACAGAAATATTTGCCATAAAATTGTAAAAAAAATGTCCTTCAATAGCATATGTCTATCTTTTATGGTTGATACACAATAACACGTGTAACTCCTGATAACTTAGCAGTTCGGTGCATCCTGATTATATTTGTTTACTCTAACATTTATAGTTCTTTCATTCATCTCTCTCTCAGTTTACATTATTACCTATTCAATAAAAAAAGAATCATAGAAATCGGTATAGAAACACCAAACTAATACATGAAATAAGCCATCGCGTCCTGTCGTCGCACGTGAATACTGAATCATGCTGGATTATATTTTAGTAATGGTTGCGCGGGAAAAAGATAGCCGTGAGTATATGTATGATGTATGCAAAGTTTGTAATTCTGATTCTTTGTTTGCATGGGTTTGTTGTCGGAGATACTGAACCGTTCATTAAAGCGCTTTCACAATCACAAAGCTAAACTATTCAGGAGTGCTATAAGTGGTGCTAAATTTTACAAAGGTTGAGCAGTGATTGAAGAAACCTCAGATATTTTTAAAACTACGCTACCCGTGCGTAGCTAGGCCAATCCACTAGTATATCCTTTGTCCTTTTCCTGGTTCTAAGCAACCTCTCTATCAATTTTTAGCCAAATCGGTTCATCCGTTCTTGAGTTATAGATAGTGTTACTAACACCACTTCCTTTTATATATATAGATTCGCAGATTTATTATACTATAATTACGTATATAGTTTGGCAATACAAATACGACAGGCGAGACCAAAAAAAAGTACAACGGTGTGCGTAAATGAATGTGTGTGCATGACATTAGTATGGCGGATCCCATACTAGCCCTATTAAAATTTATAAAAATTCACGTATTTGTTATTTTTGCCCAATTGTAAACTTTACAGTAATTGTAGTACTATGATGACACAAGATATTTTTTATCATATATTTGCATTGAAAACTTTGGTTTAAGATCATATAGACCTGTAATTATTTATTACAGTCTTAAATTGGACATAAATGGCTAATAATTTTGTGTTTGCCAAAGAATATGCATTCGATTTAGATTTATTTTTTTCACTTTGATTAAGTTATTAAATATTAATAACTTAATCGAAAAATCATTAAGGTTAAAATAAGTCAATTATTTTCTTTCATCTTCTAAGTCAATATCGTTGTAGGCCTTTATCGTCTCTGAGAGGTCCTGCCTATGTTGACGTTTATGCTATGACGTTTGTCACTTACTGCTAATCCATGTGCTTCTATATCTATGGTAATATAAAAGCTGCCAAATTAAAATAAGTACGAATGCTTTGCAATATTTCATCCACTTTCACCACCATGGCCTAGCGGTTTAGTGAATAGAAATCATAATTGTAATCCGTTGCGTCAGGGTTCAAATCCTAACTTGTGTTTATTTTTATCAAGAATTCATGTTCTTTTTTTTCTATTTTATTTATTAAGCCTTTAGATTTATTGTCCTCATTTAATATAATGCTATATATTACGTTATAATTATATATATATGAATACGTATAATACGTAACAGAAAACAGCAGGAAAAAGTACAATTTTGCAAAAACTAGTTTATCCTTTTATTTTATTAAAGCTGCATTGATATTTAAGCTACCCTGGTACATACAATGTAAAAAATGGCATACATGTTTCAAAACTTCTAAGTTATTTTGATGTTTTTGTACCAGTGAAAATTATACAACTACAAACCCATTCCTCTATTAACACCATGTAATTACCTGTTTCTGTCAAAAAATGGAGTTGGTCAGTGGGGAACGACTTAGTATTTTTTTTCTAATAATATACTAACCGTACAACTAGTTGGGACCGTACAACCAGTGGGGCATACCTCCCAGCAGAAGACTCTTTTTAGTTTTGACATTGATAAACATTGATAAAAAGGTTGTGTAGAAAATGTATTCTAGCGTAGTACGATTAAGAATTTTAAACTGTATGCTTAGTGTTTTAAGGTATATTTTCCTTAAATGTTCAGATATTTATGATCACCCTGTCTGAGCAGATAACTTTGACGAGTTGTGCTTTTAGATATTATTGTCTCTTTGGGTGTTCAGATTTAATTGAAAAACCACTGCTCATATATTTGTGGCGAATTGGATGTTCAGAGCTTTTTGGCCTTATCTACCGTAAAGAATTTATTGAAATTTATTGCTGCTCAGATACATTTGAGTACCTCGGCCGCTCCGATATATCTGATGGCGACTGTATATTGTATTCATAATAATACTTATATAAAACAGTGAAATTATACATAATAATCGGGATTAACCTACAAAATATTTTTAAATCACTTACGTGATATGTTTGCCCGACGTTTCGGCACACCTACTGGTGCCGTGAAAAACCCGATTATTATGTATAATGTCTACAAACTGCGAGAGTTTAAAAGGTGTATTAACAGTGAAATTATATCTTGTAAAGCAATATAAAATAAATATATCTATTTTTTTCAGGTGGCTGGACGAAAGACGACGACGTACCATTACAAGTTCGCATAAACCAACATAAGGCAGTTTTAAACGAAGGAGTATTAGACTCTTCGTCCACTGTCCTGGCTATATTCCCCTCGCCCATGATGTATGCGGGCCCTACTGAGGTAACTTAGGTTTTCTTTGATTAATTATGTTGTAAGTGCTGTTTAGTGTCGGTTAAGAATAGCACTACCCCATTTCTTCCGGTGGGTGTACGTAAGAGGCGACTAACGGTATGGGGCTATTTAGGGATTTTTGGGCGATGCGGTTGGAGACCCATCACCAACAACCTTTATTTTTTACTATCTTTTCCCCACTCAAATTTCCAAAAGTGGTTGAGGAATTTCTAATTACTTAGCTCTGGCTACCCCTTCCTGGGATTTATGGCCATGAGTATATGTATGTATATATGTATTATGTTGTACTTGACTCAATACACACATACATATACTCACGGCTATCAAACCCTAGAAGGGGTAGCTATAGCGTCGAAATAAGAAATTCTTCAGCCACTTTGGGGAGTTCAGAGCGGAAAAGTTTGTTTTAAGTAAAGGTTTGTGGCGATGGGGCTCCAACCGCTGAAAAAAAATATTCAGGAATATCGAAATGCTTACGTTTACTTGCCTTTTTTTGTTGGTTCCATTTTTTGTTCGAAAATATATTCATATAATATGCAACCCAAACATTCAATAGCATATTCCCGTATGAGTTTTTAGAAAAGACAAATTAGTGTAGGTCTGACGTGTCATTTCAACTCTGTATTGACGGACAGGTGCTCTTCCAATAATTATATTATCACTTAAAACACTACTATCTTATATATAATCGGGCCGCGACCCGATTACTCTTCATTCTCTAACTATACCACACACACTGTATCCCTTTATTCACCGAGAATGTTTGCCGATAAATAAATATCACTAGATCAGTTAGACTATATACAATACATATTTAAAATAGCGTATTGCTACAGGTGCAATGTCACAACGCGGGCCGCGCCCAACTACATAGTGCGCCGACGATTGTGTCGCAAGTTGCACGATTGTCGCTGTCAATGTCATAAATTTGTATGCTATTTGACACTTTTGACAGCGACAATATTGCAAATCGCGGTCGCTAAAGATACATAAACAGCCCCGGTTACTCTATATCCTCTTACTATATCACAGTAAACATTCCACACATGTATATAGTAGTCTATATTCTCTACATATATATACATACATATACTCACGCTATTAGTTCCCATTGGGGTAGGCAGAGGCTACCGATCGCCACTTCGTGCGATCCTGACTAACCTCTCTAGCTTCGTCTATATCCATCAATCTTTTCATACATACTCTTTTTATTTATTTATTTTCATTTATTCAGGAAACAAACAGTCGTTAACATTTTAAATGTACACAGTTATAAAAGAAACAATTAGACCTACAGCTCCATAAATTAATATTTTACAATTTTGTATGCGGCAGGTAGTTACATCGGTATTGTTTTTATTTTAAAACATCAGGCTTTATCCAAAAAGAATACAATTAACCTAAGAAGAAAATTGGTTTAGAGAAATAACATGAAACTTTTATGAACGTTTACATAACATATGAACAAACAAAAGAGATAAATGAAATAAATGGAATTAAGTTAAAAACAAATATCTTAATTTAGTTACAAAAGAGTTTAGACTGTTACAAAACTTGTTATTACTGAACATTTGTCATAATTAAGAAAGAGTTGGTTAGAACAACAATAGTTGGAAAGATTTTGAAGATCAGATTGTAATTTACTACAGTCACTTGAATTATGGATAATTTAAAAAAAACTTGGCATCATCGGCATATAGCAAACAATTTGAAAAATCCATGGAGTTATCAATATCGTTAATATAAATTATAAACAATAAGGGCCCTAAATGGGACCCTTGAGATACTCCTGATGGGATATCTAAAAATTTTGATATGTAGCCTTTAGATGATACTGCTTGTGAACGGTTCTTCAAATAAGAAATGATCCATCAAAGCAGATCCCCATGTATTCCTATATTTAATAATTTATGGCCATGAAGTCATGTGATATTTTATCAAACGCTTTAGAAAAATCGGTGTACAAAACATCAACTTGTAGCCCTTTTATCTATGGCATCAATAAGGTAGTTAGTAAAAGATAGCATGTTTGATTCGACCGAAGGCCCCCTACAAAATCCATGTTGAGAAGGAGAGATATGATTATGTAAAGCATTAATAATTTGCTGGGAGACAATCCGTTCAAATATCTTTGCAAAGATCTTTGACCTATATCTAAACTTAACGTTTAGATATAGGTCAATATTGTGTAAAATCGTTAATAATATATTTTTTTTGGAATCGGTGTTATTAAAATGACTGTTTCCAAATAGACGGAAATGTTCCAGATTTAATTGACAAGTTGAATATGTATAAAAGCGGAACTGATAATTCTACTGCACTATTTTTTACAAAAAGTGGGTATATACAATCATTACCTGGACCTTTATAAATGTCTACGTTCTTAAGCTCACGACTAATAAGATCTGCTGTAAATGTTATTGTACTTATATTCGTTGGAGCATTAGGGGGAACATTGTGTTATTTTTCATACTTCGAACATCTTTTATTCTTCATACTTCGGACGCCTGTCTTTTTTATACTGTCTAACTACATCACAATAAACACCATACTATTCCCATACAGGTGCAATGGCACGCCAAGGCGCGTCGAAACGCGGGCGCGCACCACTACATCGTGGGCCGCGACCCAGCCGGCCTGCCGCACCCCAGCGGCGGGGACCTGTACGACCCCAGACACGGGGCTATGGTGTTGGCTATGGCACCCGGGCTGAACGATCTTGAGGTATGAAATAAGACCCCCTTTAGGCTTGAATTTTTATAGAACTTTGGAGGAATTGGGAAGATATTGACTTGGATGTTGACATATGCAGTTCTATAGTGTATTCACAGAAACAAGGGCGCACCGCACGTGATTGGTTGATGATAAGAGAAGAAGGGCACGTTCAGATGTTAATTTTTTGACTGCGGCTCGCTAGTCTATATTGTCACTCGTACGTCTAAGCAGTACCGAACAAGCCTTGTGGATGCATCTTTACATTTCTAAGCGATTGTTTACGCCCACTTACTATTAATGACGGTCATATGTCCTTTTCATTTGCATACAGATTCACGAGTGAGAGGGCGATATATTTACTTGTTTCGGTAAATACAATATAGAGCTCATTCTATAAGATCGGCTCTGATCAATCGATAATCCAATTTAAGATTTATGTTTTTTTTTGTTTCAGCATTGTTCACTTTTAATTTTTGTTTACCACATTAATGTTAGTTTTGTTTTAGGTTTACTTTGCGCAAAATGCTTTATTGTGATTTAATTAAATATATATAATTATTAATATTAATTAATTCACATTACTTCTATATTTATTAATCCAAATAGATACAAATACGAGGGCTGCTATTTATGTATCCGGAACTGGCCACTTACAGAACAATAATTTAAAAAGTAATTACATCATTTAAAAATAGAACTCTTTAGCTTTAGAATACATTTATTTTTATGTGACTGTCAATTGTTTTCACATCGTAGCGTCATTTTGAAAATTGCGTGTCTTCACCACCATGGATTTAACTCGTGAACATTTTCGTGCCATGATTTTTTACGATTTTCGGCGTGGTCTAACTCAAAAACAGTGCATCGATCAGCTTACTTCGACTTTTGGGGATGAAGCACCCTCAAAGACCACTGTGTATCACTGGTTTAGCGAGTTTAATCGTGGACGATCTAAGCTTACTGATGAAATTAAAGAAGGTCGCCCTAAAACGGTCGTTGTACCTCAAAACATCGATGCTGTCCGGGAACTAATAACTCAAGATCGTCATGTTACATATCGTGAGATAGAGGCATCTCTGGGCATTAGTATGACGAGCATACATAAGATACTTCATGAACATTTAGCTGTAAAAAAAATTTGCTCCCGTTGGATTCCGCACAACTTGAGTATTGATCAAAAACAGGCTCGTGTCGATTGGTGCAAAGAAATGTTAAAAAAATACAACCGTGGTGCGTCAAAAGCTGTTTATAATATCTACACAGGTGACGAATCTTGGATCTACGCTTACGACCCCGAAACTAAGCAGCAGTCCACGGTGTGGGTGTTCCAAGATGAGCCGAACCCAACAAAAGTTATTCGTGCAAAAAGCACATTGAAGCAAATGGTCGCTTGTTTTTTTGGTATAAATGGCCATGTAGCTACAGTGCCTTTAGAGAATCGTAAAACTGTTAATTCGGAGTGGTATACGACCATTTGTTTGCCGGAAGTCTTTGAACAAATAAGAAAGACTAACCGACAACGTAGAATCATTCTGCATCACGACAATGCTAGCTGTCACAGGTCGGCCGTCACAACTCAGTTTTTAGAAGCTCAAAAGATCGAATTGACAGGTCATCCGCCGTACAGCCCTGATTTGGCACCCAATGATTTTTATTTATTTCCAAATGTGAAGAAAAAATTACGTGGTCAACGTTTTTCGAGCCGCGAAGAGGCAGTCGATGCGTTCAAAATGCACGTTTTGGAGATACCTCAGTCTGAGTGGAAAAAGTGCTATGAAAATTGGTTTCAACGCATGCAAAAGTGTATAGATCTGAGCGGCGAATATTTTGAGAAGCAATAAAACCATATTAATTGATATATGTTTGTTTCTTTTTTTTATTCCGGATACATAAATAGCAGCCCTCGTATATGGCTGTAAGTTAAATATATTATATAGCTGTTAAGATATTAGGCTGTCAGTTTTCCGGAGAAAAAAAGATCTTCCGCCTAGCAGTAGTGGTGTGCCTGGGGACCCCGGTCCAACTGTATTAAGTTGGAATGTTAAATAGCGTAAAAACTTTTATACCGCGATATAGGATTTGTAAATCGAGTCTTGTTGACGAGTGTGAGGTGTTGCTGTGGAATGTTATACTTCTTGCACTGTAAGCTCTGTGTAGTGCGCGTCACTGTGTACTGATAGCGCGTCGCTACAGAACTGTATTTGTGTAGATATATCTATACTATGAAGTGTTTTTCTATTATATTCTATAAAAAGCCTTATGTTATACACGAAAGCTGTGTAGTGTCGGCATAGAATAGCACTACCCCATTTCTTCCGGTGGGTGTACGTAAGAGGCGACTAACGGTATTTGGGCTTTTAAGGGATTTCTGGGCGATGCGGTTGGAGACCCATCACCAACAACCTTTATTTTACCATATTTTCCCCACGCAACTTCCAAAAGCGGCTGAGGAATTTCTGATTCCTTAGCTCTGGGTACCCCTTTTAGGGAATTTATAGCCGTGAGTATATGTATGTATGCAGAACATACGTGTTTTACCAGTTCCACTCCGTGCTACACACAAAATTGGGTAAATAGAGATACAACACGACTACTCGAGTTCTCACTCACATTATTAATTATCTATCTTAACTAATTATCTATCTTTTTTCTAGATAATTCCGTTCCGTGTGGCTGCTTACGACACTTCCATTAATAAAATGGCTTTCTTTGATCCGACAAGGAAAGAAGACTTCGATTTCATATCAGGCACAAGAATGAGAGGTAGTGTATTATCATATGTTTTATTTTGATTGGAGATGAAATAAATGGATAGAATATACATATAAATCTTTTTTTATGCCATCATAACTATTAGATAAACATAGATAGACAAAGTAAAGTAATTGCTGTGTAGTGTCGGCTTAGAATAGCACTACCCCATCACTGCCGCTGGGTGTACGTAAGAGGCGACTAACGGATTGGGGTTTTTAAGGGATTTTTGGGCGATGCGGTTGGAGACCCATCACCAACAACCTTTACTTCACCATCTTTTTCCCACGCAACTTCTGAAAGTGGCTGAGGAATTTCTAATTCCCCAGCTCTGGCTACCCCTTTAAGGGATTTAAAGCCGTGAGTATATGTATGTATGTATGTAACATACAAAGTAAATCAGTAAAGTGAATTGTTATTAATACGTCTCTCATCTTTACAGGTCTCGCTAAATCGGGTAAAGAGCCTCCGAAAGGCTTCATGGCGCCGCAAGCGTGGAAAGTATTGGCTGAGTATTATCAATCACTTAAATCAAAAATGGATACCAATTAATTTGGCAACCGAACAAATTCGTCTTGATGTATACGGTCCAAAAAAGTTTTATAAGATCTCAAATCAGAATGGTTATAAAATAATAAATGCCTATGAAATAATTTGTTATAGTCAGGATTGGTATAGAAAGTTAAAATGACGTATTTTTAGTGTGATATTTTTTTTGTCTTCCGATAGTTCATCTTTGCGCACGAACTACTATGTTCCTTTTTTTTACAAAAATATTGACTTTATACCTATTTATTCGATAATTATGTTCTAGATGACTTTTTATTTTATTTATACATATTTGTATATCACATGTTTTGTGTTTGGTATAAACCACAGTTTAAATATTATTTAAAATGTTTTTAACTTACGCATTGAATAACGATACTAAGACCGTATGTTTTAATGTAGTAAGAAACATAACGAAATATTAAAATAGCTACATTAGTAGTTTATTTTGTGGTTCAGGACCATTAATAATATATAATATAAATATACTATAAATTGAGAAACGGTAGAAAATGATTTACAAGTTAATAAAGGTCTTCGTCTTTCTTAGCTAAACATTATGTTTCTTACTTACTTTATATTATTATAGAATGAGTCTATATATAGATTTACCTTTATTAATATGTAGTTCTTACTTACTGGCTAGGTTTGTTTATTTTAATTCTTCATAGTAGAATAATAAACACAATAAAGAAACGGGTCCACAAAATAACTAAAATCATGGACACTGTGTGACAATAGTAGTAAAAAATTGCAAGCCTCAATGAGCTTGAAAAACATGTTTTTCTTACATCTGGCCCCTAGAGATCTCCGGGGTTCCTGAAAAACTGCTTTTAGTCAGTTATCAAAAGCCAAAAAGTGTTATTCACACTGGACACGGTTTTTCCACTTAATTGTTTTATCTCTAAAATACATAACTAATATGAACAGTATTGTAAGAGCTTATTTTCACTCTGCTTACTGACGTCTTTGATTATCTTATAATACATGCATATCGTAATAACCATTGTACAAGGTCCTTTAGTTTTTTGCTATCCAATTGTGTTCATTCTGACGTATCTAGATATAACGATATTCGTTTAGATGTAAATTAAAACTAATATTTAACCTATATAAAAATCTGCATTATAATCGTTGTTAATATGCAAAGTTCAACTATAAATATTATGGTGTTACTAAAATTCATTGCGTTTATGAAAATGTTACCAGTAAACAGTTTCAATAATAAGTATATATTTTCCAATAATTTAAATTTTCATCTTAAAGATGATTGTTTTTTGTGATGTTGATTTTATTATAAATGTTTTTACGTAAAACATTCCATTTATTCTATGGTTGTTATGATTTGTTTTTAGGATATTGACATTTATAATGTAAGATATTTTACAACCTTTAAGTTATATTTAGATTTTATTTCATTTTATACAATCATTATAAAAAGTAAGATTTTTGCTTACATATAGAGCATAAATATGATGACCATGAAAAGTAATATTACAATTTTAAATTGCACGTGCAAAAAAAGTAATATGCAGCGAAACTAGCATAACTGTAAGTATATAAACACTATTACATTCAATTCTTTCATCTTGCCGCACCACTCATCGCATCAAATTAAAGAACCTTAAAATATCAAATACTCTAACTTTAAACTAGGCAAAAAATAAAGAGCCTAACGCCCGATTTCTGAATTGAATATTCAAGCTGAGAACGACTTAAGTATCGTTTTGTCTCATTCAGTTGTTAAGATTTAACGAGACAGAACGATACTTAAGTTGTTCTCAGCCGGAATACTCAATTCAGAAATCGGTCGTTACTCAAATATTTAAATTTAAGTATTGGTTAAAATAACTATGCTGAATTTTAATCATCAAAGGATCTTACTTCTTTAGGAGAAAAGGATATCGTTACTTCTTTTAGAATAAATATTCTTTTGCCCCAATTTAAATTTCTTTTGATGAATTTCTTGTTAAAATATTATAAGGAATTGCCTTTTAGGTTCAAGGTAATTAGTTTATGTTAGGTTCAAGGTTAAATATGTGCAATAATTGTTTCTTCCTTCATTCCTGATTGCTTTTAAACTTAATTCAAAAGAAAATTTAACCAATATCTATACCCAAAATGGTCAATTATTAAAAACTATTGTTGAATTTTACTGATTGTGGTTTTTATTGTTTGATTATACAAAATTTTATTCATAATTAATTGTATCTTTAAATCATATTTTATGTTAGAATTTAATTTATAACCATAAGTGCGGTGCTTGAGTAGATAGGATAATGGATATATGAAATAAAGTGTATTTATATTGAAACTGTTATGTTTTTTTCCTGCTTTACCCCCCATTTGTATTACAACTTTTTAAGCGGCCAGTACACATTGGCCGACGACGGCCCACTGCACGCCATCACCACTGTGTACAGGGGGCAATGGTGCATGATGGCGGACAATTGCCGATCGTGGCGCGCAATGGCGAAGTTGTCGGTTTTTCGGGCACACTTCAAAGGAATCGTGGCGTAGCGTGGTCAGTGGTGTTTCCACAGTGGGCCATTGTTTAGTTCATCACCGGCCGCTCATACATACTTATTATTTTTTTGGAATATTTTATTGCAAAATGTATTTATAATCTCTATATGACGTAAAAATAACATAAATAGCGCCATAAATAAAATAAATTACATACATAATAATAAATAAATAGCTGCAGCCATAATTACTTCGACGTCCGTCGCAAGTGGCTTGCCAGGCAGTAATCAGCAATGGGCCATTTTGTGAACGCAAATTGATCGTGGCCTACAATTGCCAATTGCGAAGCGTGGCCCATCGTGGGCCATTGTGTACTGGGCGCTTTAGATACAATAATATTTCTGTAGGAAATTTTCGGGTTAGAATAGGACTAACCCATTTTTTCTCGCGGGTTTGTAAAAGGCACCTTAGGGTATTGTTTTTCTCAATGATTGGTGAGCGACTATGTTTTTTGCACATTCATCACCAATCATCCTTTGTCATACAGTCTTTTCACAACTCAATTTCCAAAAGTATTTGAGGACTTTCTAATTCTGAAGCTGGTTACAACTCTTAGAGATTTCTAGGCGTCAGTATATCTATGTATCTAGAATGAATGTTTAGAAATGTTCAAATCGTCTCACTTGTCTTCATTATTCGTGTTTAGTACATTAATAATAATAATAAAAATAATAATTCGACATTAGTCAATCTCATACATGCTTTTTTATTCGTGACACTTTGTACGCTATCTTTTAAAATGTTTTCAGCTGGTCTTAAAGCTTCCTTCGTGGCCATCCTTGATTATCCGCGGCTCTATACAACTCGTTTACTTCCATCTGAAAAATTCTTATGTATCTTTTTATGGCTTTTTCCAAATATCTAGTACACTGTATAGTTACCGAGTAACTGTGACGTAGATTGGACGAGTTCATATCAAACTACTGTTTACTAAATTGTAATGTAATCATTATCAGTTATATATACGATGATCAGCATCGAGTTACGTCATAATACTGTTGTATTTTTTTTTAACAATAGTAAACATTCATCTTCTTCTGTTCCCTTGCAAATCTCTCATTAGCTATACTATCTCGTTACTATCTTATAATATCGCATAAAGAAAACGTTCATTTGCTTTTATAAATAGGCTCTGAAACTTCTGAACACATTGCTTTAATTCTTTGACAATGGAAAAACTACAACCCTCAGAACAGGCATAATAAGAGCAAAATCACATTACTATTTCACTATTAATGATCACATAATTAATTGATATTTTAAAATAGGTCCGTGTACGCATGTAGATTGTTGGAAACAGTTCAGGGATGAGAACTAGTTTGTAGAAATCAGTATTTTACTTCTAGTATAGTAAAGTTATTAGTTTCTTTTTTTAAATAATCATTGAGAGTTACTGTCTAAAGGTTTGCAAGAAATTGCCATGATCGTATAAAGTGGCGAACGATAGTCTCTGAGTACTCAAATGAGAGCTAGTAGCGTGAGTATATGTATGTATGTAAAATTAGTTTTTTTAGTTTTACCGTTTTACGTTACCCTAGTCTAGATATATGAGGAAAGTACTTAGAATTGTCCAGGATCATAGTAAAGTCAAAACAAATTACTTCATTTGGACTCAAAACACAAGGTCAACATAACAACAAAACTTGAAATCTATTAAACGAAATTAAAAACGTCTTATCTATATGACATAAGAATTATCATAATTAAATCATTCGACTTACAATTACAAACCTTATTTCGTTATAAACAAGAACTAAATTAGTATCAGGAAAGTTATACATGATAACAGTATATTTATTCAGTTGAACATTGGACGTCGTCAACGATGGATAAACTGGTACGAGTACAGAAATTGTTAAGTCAATGTGTGAAAATAAATAATGGAAGGTTTATGTCCTTTTATCCCGTTGATGAAACAGTTTTCGGTGTCCCTGAGGAACAACAGCAGGTGAGTTTCTTTAGCTTTATATTTTATTATATTTACGCCTTATGTTTCCGAAAAGGTGGCAGAGACCCTGTTCTGTATTAGAGTACCCACTTTTTACCTGATATTGGAATCATATTTACGTAGCAGAGGGCAGGCCTATAGCCTCTTTTTACGCATGCACGTTTGTCTTAATTACTGTTCACTGAGAGATTTGGTTTACTTAACTAATAATAAATAAATAAATAAACTAATTTCACCATTTACAATTCTGATAAACAAACCCCACATTTGTCGTAAATTATTCAATTCAATATAAACTTACACGACAAAATTAGGGAACTTATATTTTTCTTCTCTTCCTTATCACTTTTATTGATATCATTTTATACATACATATAACTTTGTACTCACGGCTACAAATCCCTAGGCGGGGTAGCCAGAGCTTCGGAATAGTTCACTGCTCAGCCACTTTTGGAAGTTGAGTAAGGAAAAGATAGTAATGTGTCCGGCCGCATCACCCAAAAATCACTTCAAAAGATCCCATACCCTTATTATTATTATTATTGTTGGGCGCTAACCGCCTCGGGTTTCCGCACTTAACCCAGCTGCGAGGTGGGCCATTGTACGTGGGCCATTTGGCCGTTTAAGTTTCCCAACCTAATTCAGTATATTCAGACCAGAAGGACAAAAGCTTATCCAGGTCAGCCATTGCCTCTGGTAGCGACTTTTTGGATCCGATGGTGTTATTTCGGATATCGGTTACTCCGTTGCATTCCTGGAGCACATGAGTGACCGTTTCGTCCGCCTCCATGCACGCACGGCACAGAGGGCTGTCGGTGATGCCTAGAGTGTGGAAGTGTTTGTTTAGGGCATAGTGCCCTGTGATAACACCCACTAGAGTTCGTAGATTTGGTCTGCTAAGGCGTAAGGCATATCATATCCCATACCCTTAGTTGCCTATATTGATTGAAAGAGAAATTGATTTTTCTTTCTATGTTTACCTTTCTTCAGCTTCGAAAACTGGCCTTTGATGTGGCCCAAAAAGAACTAGCGCCCAAAGCTGCCCAAATAGACAAAGATAACAACTTTCCCGAGTTACGACAGTTCTGGAAGAAATTGGGAGAACTTGGATTCTTAGGTACGTATGAGAGACCCCGAGATCTGACTTATCTAGAACTTGAGATATCCTAGCTAGATAAAATTTAGTATTTTTATTTATTCTGACATTCAGCAGTATGGAGAGGGTAAAGGGCATGTATGAAAAGATTGATGGATGTTAAAGAAGGATCGTACCAAGTAGCGATCAATTGTCTCTGCTACCCCAATGGGAAATAATGGCGTTAGTATATGTACTGTAAGTATTCAGCGGTTTTCGTTGCTGTCTTGTATCGGCTTTCAATAACATTTCCTTCCCCATATGCTTCCTATGAGTGTAATCAAAGACGAGTTAAGGGTTAGGGTATTTTCAACTGACAGAGGGCGATGTGGCTGGAAACCCACTATCAACAATGACTTATTTTACCAACTTAACCCTTTACATATACATACTCAGAAATTTAAAAAATCCTTCAGCAACCGTTGAAAGCTAAGTGGCGCAAAAATAGTAATAAAAGGCTTTTTGACCGTAGAGCAATAAAAATCGCGTCTGCTCGTCGTCGGTTGATGTCCTAGGCGGGATCTTTTTACCCTCCGTGTACTTTTGTATTATAGGATTCACTTTATGCTTTGTGCCCGCCGCGCCCCGTCGTCTGCAAAGTGCCTAAACATACATTTACAAACTTTTCGTTGCTGTCTTGTATCGGCTTCCAATAACATTTCCTTCCCCATATGCTTCCTATGTGTCATCAAAGACTAGTTAAGGGTTTGGGTATTTTCAACTGGGTATTTTTTTTTGAAAAGATAGAAAGGGCTATGTGGGTGGAAACCCACTATCAGCAATGACTTATTTTACCAACTTAACACTTTACATATACATACTCAGAAATTTAAAATATCCTTCAGCAACCGTTGGAAGCTAAGTGGCGCAAAAATAGTAATATAATGGTTGTTGGTGATGTGGTTCGAGACCCATTGTCTCCTGCGACACCTGCGGGAGAAGTTTGATTGTGCTATTCTAAGCCAAGTCTACCCTGTGTCTACTTCAATTGACAACACTTAGTTATCAACCTCTGATTAAGCCATGAGTATATGATATTATCTGATCAATTTGAATTCATACATTATTAATATATAGTGTTTTATAAACAGCAAGTACTACGTTCTCTAGTAATAAAGATAGAAAGTGTACATAAAACTAACTCCGAAGCTAGAAGAACTCTAACTGTGAGAAGTTCTCATACATAAGTCATACATATGAGAAGTAAAATACATGTACACATAAAACCAATTCCTAAGTTAGAAGACCGTTTAATGCAATAATAGATAGAGAGCTAAGGATGCTTAACATAAATTGCTTTTACAGCCTTATAATAAAAACGAATGTGTATATGGTAGCTTTTCGGTAACAGATTTAAAAACTAACCTTATGTTTAACCTAAAAACGATGATAAAAACATTATCATATTTTTCAGGTATAACAGCCGATACGCAATACGGTGGAACAGGTGGAAAATATTCAGATCACTGCATTATAGTTGAAGAATTATCGAGGTGAATACATCTATCTATATACCGTGTGTACTGCGACCAAGATTCCAGTTTGAAAAAATCTTGTTTTCATCTGTCACCTCTCTATCATACCTCTTATTCTTCATTTTTATTATACATCTTCTCATATCCAAGACTTAATTCCAATTCATGTGCAGCAAAGAGGGAAGGAATAATTTCATACATTTTACATTTAACGAGTAGACGTGTGTTTCAGAGCGAGCGGTGCCATTGCTTTATCTTACGGAGCTCATTCAAATCTCTGCATCAACCAGATCAACAGAAATGGAACAACAGCACAGAAAGAGAAATACCTGCCTAAGGTAAAGCATTTATTTTGGAAAATTTTACCTATTTTTCAACCTACGCCTATGATTGATAGGCGGTTGTTTTCCCGCATCGAGCTAGCATGGTCTAATAAAATACATTTTACAATTATAATATTAATAACGGAACTTCTGGCATGAATACTTAGCTTGTAAACAAGGTAGTTTCCCGAGTTTCTGCAATTGCCATAAACATATATTATAAACGTTTCTCTGTATGCATTAGAGGACATCAAACAAAAGTACTTATATACCTTAAATATATCTTAAAATATTCGCTTATAATTTCAGTTGTGTTCCGGAGAGCACATCGGAGCCCTCGCGATGTCGGAACCAGGGGCAGGCAGTGACGTAGTATCCATGAAACTAAGGGCCGAGAAGAAAGGAGATTATTATGTGCTCAATGGAAATAAGTTCTGGATCACAAACGGACCTGATGCTGATGTTTTAGTCGTAAGTTAACTATTCGGTCAAAATTAGAAACTTAGTAATTTTATGTGCTACTAGTCCCAGAAGCATAACAAATGTAAAGGGTACGAGGTGCGAGGATACCTAGATAATATCAAATGTGCGATCGACATGCTAGCCTGAGTCGTGACTCAGAATACACTACTCCATACTGTTCCCCTGGGCATCTTATGAGTAGAATAACAGATTTAGAGCTTTGTAAGAAATTGTTGCGCGAAGTGCTTGGCATCAGTACACCAACTATCCTTTATTTCACTATCTTGTCACGGCTCAACTTGCAAAAGCCGCTAAGGAGATATCTGATTCGGAGGAGGAGATTTATAGCTGTGATATGTTTTATATAATGAAAGAATTTTATAGGATTCTTTTGGTAACTTTTCCATATTTTTATAGGTGTACGCGAAAACGGATTTAACAACCAAACCCCAACACGGCATCTCAGCATTTATCATCGAAAAAGATTTCCCAGGATTCTCTACGGCACAGAAACTGGATAAACTTGGCATGCGAGGATCTAACACCGGGGAACTAGTATTCGAAGATTGTAAGGTATCTATTTCTATTTTTAAATAAAGTTTTAAATCTTTCTGTTCATCTGTTCATCTGTCTATTTTTATTGCTCCTTTCATCGTATACATGGGTTGATAAAGAAGGCAGTGGTCCATTTACACCGACCAATATATAAACATATGGCCAGACAATTGAACTAACTCAACAGTTTCAAAATTATAGCCGTGAGTATATGTATATATGCAATTTTCAGTTTACAACTGAACTATTTAATATCATTAATTGAAATTAGAAGTTACTTTAACGATATTGTTATTTTTCCCACTCCTAAAAAAATAAATAATAAAATATAAAAATTAGTGAAATCTATAAATTGAATGAATTCTTTCATATTTGCTAATGCTAACCGTACGCACGGTCACTCTCACGCCTACATTGACGCGCAGCATATACAGATAAGTCACTCGCACACTAACGGCGCCGCACGCGCGTAAATTGTAAGATCTGTAATACAAGGCGCGCGCGACACAGCGCGACCCGGCGGCGCTCGGGCATGAGTAGGACCGCGAATAACGATGTTTTTAAAATATGTGTTTTATTGAATTTATTAAAAAAGAAAAATAATCGCCAACTATTATTAGTAAATGCTCAAATTATGATGCAAGTTATATGTAAGTAGGGAAAATAAAAAAAATATAAAACCATTTTAAAGAGTGTAATTAGAGGTATGTTGGCGATTTTTTCTATCGAGAGAAAATTTATTAATCATGTTTCGAATCGCCAATTTAACTGCAAAAAAGCCTCAAGATTTCGATGTATTTTTTTCAAAACCATATTGTTATAAACATACGCATAATAAGATTTATACCGTGGGTATGTATTTACTTAATGTTTTATCCACCAGGTCCCAGCGGAAAACTTACTAGGCGAGTACAACAAAGGCGTCTACGTGCTAATGTCAGGACTCGACCTAGAACGTCTGGTGTTAGCGGCCGGGCCGGTGGGGCTGATGCAGGCAGCTGTGGACACCGCCTTCCAGTACGCGCATACGAGGAAACAGTTCGGGAAGTTCGTTGGAGAGTTTCAGCTTTTACAGGTTTGCACATTACGATTCTGTTCATTTTACAATAGATTTGTTGAAACAGCAAAGATATACTGGCCAGTACACACTGCTGTGTACCAACTTATAATTTGTATCTATGCTTCGTTCGATAAACACTTACATACCGCGATGTAAAAATATGAGTGAGACGCTGCTATGTGCGAGTGAGTCCGCAGTAGTGTGCGCTCTAACATGACTGCCACACCTTACTCGTTCCAAAAGTGGATGAGGTATTTCAATTTCGAAGCTGTGGTTACCCTTCTTTGGGATTTATAGCTGTGAGTTAGCGCATGTAGGTATGTTCACACTACGTGTTAATGTCAGGCCTAGACTTAGAGCGTCTGGTGTTAGCGGCCGGACCGGTCGGGCGGGTTGATGCAGGCGGCAGTGGACACCGCCTTCCAGTACGCGCATACGAGGAAACAGTTCGGAAAGTCCGTTGGGGAGTTTCAGCTTTTACAGGTTTGTTCAACTTAGTTGGTGTGTGCCGGCTTTGGATAAATTAAAAAGCGTTTTTTTAGTAAATGACTGTGGGTGTTTAAATGAGATGTGGGGGTGTAAAGTGACTGATTCTAGAAATACAACATTGGTAGTTAAGTGAGAACACCGCCTCTAATGCAGAAAAGCTTAGTTTTCAATAATTTCAATTATTTACAATTACAAGTCATACATGTAGTTTATTTATCATGATTATTAACGGGGTTACATACTGTATTTCCGAAACTTTTAAAGCAGAATATGATTGTACCGAAAACTAATCAACTTTTTTAAATTGCCATAATATTGTTTCACCGAAATTTCAAATACCATATTCTTACATTCCAGATTATCGATTGATTTTCTTTTTTCTTTACTATCATTATGATTAACCACTATAACGGATTTAAAAAGTGACTCAGTAATTTCACACTCGAAACTTTGACCATATCTTGTAGGGCTCCCACAAAAATCCGCGAAGCGATGCGAATTTCCTTATTATAAGCTGCTAGAAATACAGAAATTCGCATCGCATTGCATCGCGGATTTGAGTGGGAGCCCTTAGGGTCGACAGCCATGACCTCATGTATGTCTTAACAGAAATTGTCTTACCCCAGGGCAAAATGGCAGATATGTACACATCGCTAAGCGCCAGTCGCAGCTACCTGTACTCCGTGGCGCGCGCGTGCGACAGCGGCCATGTTAGCGCCAAGGATTGCGCGGGCGTCATCCTGTACTGCGCGGAACAGGCCACGAAAACTGCGCTGGATGCTATACAGATATTGGGTAGGTTATATTAATTTACAGGGGCTACATACATGTACTCACGCCGTCAGTTCCGATTGGAATGGTATAGACAATCGATCGCCGCTTTGTACGATCCTGGCAAACCTCTGAAGCTTCGTCTATATTCATTAATCCCTTCATATATGATCTTGTATTCATTACGCTATAAATGCCTGCCTCTTTAAGTACGTTTTCACACAGTTATGTTTGTTAAGTGTTATAAATCTCATATGACACCATTAGTTACATCTATCATATCAGAGCTTGACAACTAATACTGTCTTTGTTGTCATCATAGAAATCATCATACATACATACATTCTCACGTCGTTACTTCCCATTGGGATAGGCACAAACGACCGATCGGCCTTTTCTACGATCCTGTCAAACCTCAGGCTCAACATTCAGCAATCTTTTCATCATCATATTTTTAAGTACTAGGTATATTTATATTTTACTTTCAGGTGGGAACGGATACATAAACGACTACCCTACAGGAAGGTTGCTAAGAGATGCTAAACTATACGAAATCGGAGCAGGCACTTCGGAAGTGAGGCGGATGTTAATCGGAAGAGCATTGAATGCGGAATATAAATAAGCTTAACATTGTCACTTACAAATAAGTAACTAAATGCAGTAATAAAACACTCTAAATGTTTAACTAAGTTTAATAAATTATTGTATATTACACCTTGAATTTATTTTATCACAGTTTTAAACAACTCTAATGCACTTATAAGTATGTAATGTTACTCTCACTGACACTTCATGTTTATCTGTCCATATGGCTCTATCTGGGTAAACCTAATATATAGAGAGCCTGAGCTCTTCTTATTTAAAAAAAATGTTAGTTGATAAACTCAATTCTAACTCTATGTTCACTCCACCCCAAACGAGTGGCAGAGATAGAAATAGTTCTGAAAATCATTTTTAAATTTTTGTCAGCTAGTGATTTTGGTTTGCATGTTTGGCTTGAACAGTGCAAAAAGTTTTTGTGTGAATGCACTATCACATGACTAAGTACAACTTGGCCATATTAGTCATCTTAATATGTTTTCTTTCACCATTGACAATTAATGGCTGGTAATATTAGCAGGGATGATAAACCCCAAATTAGTACCTCCGTTGTTTGCCATTGGCAATGGCCTTCCAAGAGTCAATAGTGTGGTGTTGTATGGCATAAGCTTCCTGCTTGGTCACTAGTTAGTCTTTTGTGTTCTTTCTATCTGATATTGATATTTTGACCACGGATTTGACATATTGGGATCGTGGTATAGTAAAATTTGAACACTTATAGATTATGTAGGAACAAAGTTTAGTATGCTTATTTTTATTTAAAACTAGCTGACCCAACAGACTTCGTACTGTAAATGCTTATTGTACCGTAAATTTTAGGTGATTTTTCCGGTACTCTAATTCAATCAGGCGTGAATATTTTATTGCTAATATTGTTCGGGGATAAAAAGTATTCTATTTGATAATTTGGGTCATTATCTAGCATTTCGCTAAATATCATTCATATACATTCTGTAATTGAGAAGCCTTTTTACCTCAAACACACAAACTTCTAACTAAACTTTCACATTTATAATATTAATAGGATAAAATAAATAGGGTCTACGTAGAATCTATACTAATATTATAAAGCTGAAGAGTTTGTTTGTTTGAACGCTAGGATCTCAGGAACTACCCAATCAAATTTAAAAATTCTTTTTGTGTTGGATAGTCCATTTTTTGAGGATGGTTTTAGGCTATATATCATCACGCCACTACCAACAGGAGCAAACTATCGGCGAATAATGTTGCAAAAACGGGGATAATTATTCATACTTTAAGGCTTCCGTTGTGTGCGCTGCGTAAACGGTTTAAGTTACCCAAAAAAATGTATTAAAGAATTGTTTCTCTTCAAATGATCTAAAAAAATGTCTGCGACAGTATATGTCTAACTTTTAAGATTCACTTACTATAACCATTTTTATGGTAAACAAATTTGGTCGAATTTAATGCATTACTGCCATAATGTTTTATCAACATAATATTAATCCTTATCCAAATAAATATGTTGTTGATAAAGAGTATTTAACTGAGAACAAAGTTGTCCTTGACATCACTTAATTTAAATAAACATCTTAGAAGATAATACAATTTTAAAATTACTCCGTAACAAAATTTACATGCATGAAGTGCAAGACGAGACGAGCGAGGTCACCTGCGCGAGAAGCTTATGTTTAAGCCTTATCCTATTAATATTATAAATGTGAAAGTTTAGATATTTGGATGTTTGAGTGTTTGTAGCTAAATAAAGACTAATTCATAAAACGTGTTTAAAATAAAAGTTACAGGAAGCCAGATAATGATCCCAATTAACACAATAGGACACTTGTTATCCCAGAAAAATTAAGAGATCAATAAATTTTCTTAAACAATGGCCAAACTGACTAACTGACTAAGAATCAATGCTCAGCCGAAACTACTATACTTATAAACTTAAAATTTATAAAGTGAAAAAAATGTGAGGACACTTTGAAAAAGATATTTTTCTCATCGCAAAAAGTCAAAAAAGTAAAAAAGTTTATTTTTCAAAATAAAGTTAAATACTAACATTTTTTGAACGTCAAAGTTTTAAATTAATCGTTAATCCGTTGCTTCGGAAGGTGTTCGTAAAGAGAAGAAGCAACAAAGAAACTCTTTACATTCACATTTTTTCATTTGCATGACAGAGACCCTCAACGGGTCAGTTAAATATTTCAGATTGACGCCGTGAAAGTCTACACTTTTGACAGTACGAAGTCTGTGGGGTCAGCTAGTTTATTATAACTCTACAATCATGTGTACTCACAAGATACAAACATATAATATTTTAAAAGTTTTAATCCCACCAAAAACTTACTGAAAAACTTATAGATAGAGATTCAACAAAATGCCACCACTTTGGTGGTATGTAAAGCATCTGTCCTGGTTTTAAAATGCAGTAATACAGTTTTGCTTTAACATAATTTGGATACAAATCTAAGTTTGGTTGCAAAGGATCTACTTTAGCTGTGTTATGTAAAAGTTTTTCTTCATGAGGGTATAAATATTCAGAGTCTGATGGAGAAAACAAAAATATTTTTTTGCTGCCAACAACTTGTGCCAACAAATTCTTTTTGGGATCAGTGTGCAGAGGAGATACTGTTCCCTTTGGTCCAAACCAGGCATTTATATCTACTGGGTCATCTGTTTCAGAAAAACAACAGTATTCAGGTTCTTTTATGTCATCTTTCAACTCTGGTATGTGTTCAAATAGTTGGTACTGTGCTAAATAACCTTTTTGTTCATGCATGCCAAATATATACTTTTTTATAAACTCTTCCAATGTCATTAGTTTTTGAGTCCAATCCTGGTCTGTGTATTTGGTTCCAAGCTCAACAGGTACAGTTCTAAAGCGTGCAAGATTTAAAAAGTAGTTCTGATCTTTCCATTTCTCTAAAGCTGGCCATTGAGTCATGCAGTGGTCTAGCACAACTGGCTTTTCTTTTAATATGTAGTCATTGTAAAATGATTCCATTGATGGACAACTTACTAATTCTAGTTTGATTCCATTTATATTTTCTATATTTATATCTGATTCACAATAGTTGTCACTCAAAATCTCTTTATCAGCAGACAGTAAGTAGCTACATTTTTCACATAAGACTGAAGCACACTCTTGTAATAATTTTGGTGCCTTTTCAAGCGGACAGCCAAACATCAACCCATGATCAATAATTTTAAACCAAGTTTTTAAAAACTCAACGGTCACTTCACTAGTCTTCTCTGGATCATTGATATAGGCGAGTAACTTACAATATGTTCCTATCGTCATAGTCTTTCTTAAGTAAGGTTTCACTTCTTTCCAATCACCTATATTTATTCTTTCGTAAATGTAGTCTAAGACGGCATCAATGAGTTCCGTTGCGGGAATATTTCTGCATTGTATATTTTTCAGTGATTCTTCCATTACTTTTCTTGATGTTACATCAAGTTCTTCTATTTCACCTAACCATGATTCATCATGAAGATTTGAAATTTTTAGGTAAAGCTGCGAAAGAGTTACTACCATGATTATATGTTTGTTTGACTCTCAAGTGAGTTAAAAATAAAGAGATTTTTAAGACTGCTAATAGTTGTGTTTATCAAGTTTCTTCTTAACAAAATTATCCACAAACACAAATTACCAAATTTCAATGTTTACAAATAATATTTGGTTTTATTAAGTGTTATCGCAGTTTCTAGGCATAGTAACTTCGCCAATGACGAGTGATTGAAATTATTTATATTCTAATACACTTTTTGAGCTCTTGCGGTTTGAAGACATTATATATATATATTATATATAAATATAATGATCGGGATTAACCAACGAAAGTAAGTCAAGTGACTCAGCCCGTGACCACGGCACCAGTAGGTGTGCCAAAACGTCGGGTAAACGTATCACGTGACTGATTAAATAACCATTTCGTTGATTAATCCCGATTATTATATATATTGGTATTCTTGTTATGTCAAATAACAAGTAATAAATATATATGAATAAAAAATTTGACAAATAAAATATATTATTTCTCTATATATCACAAAAGTACATATGCAATTTACAACTTACTTACTAATATTTACAAGTCACAATACGCGCCCCGTGTCATATCTGGTGTAAAAGTGCCTAGCACGCTTGCAGCATTGCCACGTTGTATGGCCAACGATATTCTTTGAACCAGATAAGACACGGAGCGTGGATCTGATCCAACGTCCCTCAAGCGCCGTCCAATGCTCCGGACAAGCTCCCACGCCTCATCGCACCACGCGCCGCTCACCTCGACCGCAAACGGCACGAACAAGTACGTGTCCTTCAGAGCCAGGTACTTCGCGTGCTTCTGAGCAGCTGCCCACTCCGCCGCGGCATGTGGGGCTCTCGTGGCTCTGGGTAGGTGGGATGCTGCGTATGTACTGACGCAGGTGGCGTCCCACACGAGGCATCGTCCCATCTCCCACGGAATGAGAGTGAGTCCATCCGGACGTTTACCATCTGTCCTCAGCAATCCGGGAGGCTCCAGCACACACGGCACCCCGGCGGAAACAAGTGCACGGTGGAGCACATCATTCAGCATGTGATGACGTGGAAACCGACCAGCTGACTTAGCGCAGCTTAACCCGTGGTGCCCACGAACATCAACTGCTGCCCCGCACCTGCATCGGTGTGCATCGCACACGTTGCCTCCGAGCCGCAATGCCACTGCCACCCTTAAAGACTCATCGTCCAGGGCGGTGCCCAATCCGGGTGAAGGTAGAGCTTTCAACCAAGCACCAGATTCAGGTAGGCCTGCAGCTTTTATGCGAGCAACATCTGGCCCAGTAGCTATCTGTAGCATGTCCGATACCCTCTTTTTGCAACACGGATCGTCCCACTGCCTTTGTATGTGGGGTTTTTCCGGGTGATCTACTGCGGGACATACTGACGACCAAGCTTCCTTGGCCTCCCCAACAAATGGGATGTTGAGCTCGTCGCCCTGTAAACAAAGAATGTTAGCGACGAGTCCAACCACCCCATGCGAGGAAGCCAAAAAAGCTGGTAAGTTTGTGTCGTGTACCCGCCTTACACCCAACCCCCCGTGACGAATTGGCAGCGATGCTTGCAGCCATTGTGTCTCATCCATGCTCACGTTGAGGATCCGCTCCAATGCCACCCTAATGTATTCATCTACTTCAGCAACAGAGTCAGGATAAAGATATTGATAAATATATTGGTTTATATTTTAGATAGATAGATAGAGATAAATATATTTATTTTAGATAGATAGAGATAAATATATTGGTTTATATTTTAGTTAATGTCGTTATTCTGTATAAAAATATTAATTGAAATCAATGTATTATATTATAAATTAAGAATATGATCGAAATAGCAGGATTGTACATAATTGGCAATCGATCGTCACTGCCTACATTAATCAAAATTAATCATTGTTGCATACATGAATAAAAACCGTTTAATAATCCACGAACTGAACCACTAGTATTTAAAATACTTTATCTTGTGTACAAGGTATGCTAATCAAAGACTAGGTAAATTGTAAAGTTTATTTTAAACTAGCAACATTGACCTTGACCTGCTCAAAGTGATCTGTCTTGTCTATGAAAAATCATATGACTTTCTCACGTGATCTGTCAACAAGGTTTTCGTATGAAATTGTTTTGAAAGAAAATCCTTACTTTTATTTTAATTATATTAGGCTTACAAGTGCGTTTTGAGATGATGTTGGCGCACAAAAGGAAAGCGCTAATTACGCTTCATTACGGATGAGGTGATGGCGTTTTTGAATAAGTTATTTACAACAAAAAGAAAACAATATGAACACGAAACACTAGATCACCCAAGGTACGTCAATTGAATGCTTTTCATTCATTAATTTCTATTTTTATTTATCTTGAATTACCGCGGTGGGTTTGACGCACTCGAAAATATTCTGATTACAAAGTTTCCAAGTCCACTATGTCATTTTTGTAGCTTGTTTCATGACGCACGAACGTACAGATAGTTGTTTATGTTTTGTGGTTGACGGCTTAAAGTACACTAGTGATGGTGTGGGCGACGACCTAGCACGTCATGAAAATAAAGAGGGGCGACAATCACTGTTTACTTTTCTAGTTACAACTGTACTTAACTTAATTCTGTTGTCAGTTTAGTAGTACATGTTCGGAAACCGCAAACGCGTCGCGCGAGCGTTACTCAAAAGTGAAACTTTAATTTTTGTTACGGTGCTTGTACTGTTTTGATGCTGAAATATATCTGCATGGCGGATATGCTTAATTTAGAGACAGAAATGAGAAGATGAAAGTTAGGTTTGTTATTTTTCCTTAATAAAATCTTGTTAAAGCTCCTTCAATCCAGTAAGTTTAGGGCAACAATAATCATGATGAATGCCAGTCACATATGCATACTGTTATGTTTCTGAGTTTAATATTGGTCAGTAAGCTCTACATATATCTTCTTGTTTCTATTTACTTGTGAGAATGTATTATCATTGCTTGAATGGTTTACTTTGAACACTAAACTAACTTAGGTACTTGATGCTACAAAACTTGTGCCCTACTAGTTATTTTTTATTTAAGTGTGATATACATCTACATTTAAAAACTTTAATGTTACTCAATCATGCTCTGATGCTTAAATAATTGTAATTTTCAATTAAAAAATTCAGCTATAATTTTCCAATTTGAATCTCATAGGAAATATTATAATACTCAAATTTAAAAATAGCAATCTTTGTCAAAGTTGTTACCCTATAAAAAAAGTTTGATCCATAATGACTTTAAAACTGGAATATTGCAGAATCAAAACTGTATGAACAGAAAATTTTGATAACATTGCATCATGAGGTAACAGACTAATTTCACGGTTCAATGGCTTCAAAGTTCTTAGAATTACCAATTTCTATAGAACATTCACATATAAACATATAATACATTGTCTATCATAATTTCAAGAGAGGCTAGTAGAGCTTCTTCAAAACAAAATATATAATGTGTTTATAGCACTCCCTTTGTTCCTGGTTAGTGTTTATATGATAGACACCATCCCTGTTTTCTATGAATGCCACTTGTAAACTTTTGGAGCTTTTACATACATACATACATACATACATATGCAACATGCTGAGCCAGTGACCAATTCACTGCATAGGGCTTCTTTTTTTAATTTTTTTACTTATTTTTTTGTTGTTATTGTGTAACACTATGTTTTATTTTTACATTTTATTTGTTGTGTATTTCCCTGTGCACTGAATAAAGCTTTTTTCTTTCTTTCATATACTCACGGCTGTAATTCCCTAGAAAGGGTAGCCAGAGCCAAAGAATTATAAATTCCTCAGCCACTTTTGGAAGTTGAGTGGGGAAAAGATTTTTGGTGATGGGTCTCCAACCGCATCGCCCAAAAATCCAATAAAAAGCCCCAATACCCTTAGTTGCTTCTTACCACACCCGTAGGTAGGAAGGGGTAGCAACATTCTAAGCCGGCACTACACGGACTTTTGGAGCTTTTATTCAACAAATAACAGTGTTACAGACAAACTGGTGCATTAAATAATAATTGTATGTAATTGTGTGCAAAACTATTTACTCCGTATAATGAGATTCCATCATTACTTACCAGAGGTTAGTAGGTAGACATCGACTTGCGTAAAACACCCGTCCACAGCACCCATCTATCATATTAAAAAGTGATGATACTGATTGTGTCAGAGTAGTGTGAAGAGAAATAAAATGATAGTATATGTTAATGAAAGTATTTTGGCTTCTTTTGTATGTTATGTAAAAAGTGTATTTTATGTTACCAGCCTCAGAGCTGATAACTTGAATGACTTGATAAGATTCAAGCCAAATTATTCATTGATAACAGTGGCATAGTTAATTGGATTATTATTATTTTGTTTGCTTATACATTTTAGGCATCTCTGAAGCTGTCACAGTTGTATTTTAATACAAAAATCTTGCATTAAACAACCTTCAGTTTCAAAACTTGTCTTGGTCAATAACCCCTCTTTATTTCAACATACAAAATCGACGGGAATGTACGTTATTCTGTGGCTCTTTCTCAACTTGTACTCAAATGAGCTAGATTATAAATATATACTCTTGAACGAAACTGATATTTTCGAAATATTTATGAATATGATCATAACTACTAAGGTTTGCCAGTTTTCTTTGGCTTCAACTGACGAACACTGGTATGGTATAGATTAACAACTAAATGAATCGATCATTTTACTTTTATGGAATAATTAGTTAAAAGTACCCTATCACCCTTAACATCCTAATCTAATGGCACCTCCTCATAATGTTTTTACCATCTAATTAGTTGTATTTAATGCAGGTGTAACAACATCACAGAGCAAGTTCGTCTGCTATTATACAAAGAGTGCGATTGGAAAGGAAGAAAACTGCTTTTTGATTCGTCAACCATAGACAAAGTTCCCGCCAAAAAAGATGATCAACCCTGTCTCAAACCAAACGCGGAGCCACCGGTCATCGTCGAAGTGTCGGATGGGTTTTCATATATTGTGAGTGATTAATCTAATATTATTAAATAATCTATCAATATCTCACTTATAAATAAAGTTAGTAATAATCCCCACATGAGGTTTTTATGAACAGAAACATTCAAAATATCTCACTTCTCACGTAACTCGTAACATAATAGCTCGCACACGCTTTATGCTACCATTACCTTACCATTGCATTTCCAGAGCTAGAAATCATTTTACATACATATATGTATGTAACTAAAAGAAAAAGTAAAGAAATATATTTTTTATTTAGTTAATTGTGGCGTCAACAGAACTTAGGGACCAACAAGATATTATAATTATACCATAATCACTTGCTTTTTAGCAACAATGTGTTGTTAAACCGTAAACAAACTTCCTTCATATAAATAAAACCGTACTAGAAGATCTTCATTCATAGAACTGGCATGTGACTACGATAGCGCTAAATATATGATTTCACTTGCGCCCGCGCAGTCTTAACTGCTCTATAAATAGTTCCGAGGAGTTACAGCACTAGTGTAAGGTCACGTGATTAAGACGGGTTTCGGTCATGTGACTTGCGTTGATGGACGGAGATAATTAATTATATTGGTTAGTCAGTGATGACACCAGAACGATGAATTATTACTAGTTTACTGCAGTTAAAAATAGGATCGTCCTATATGTTTTGGTACAGGAATTAATACGGCTAGGAAGAAGATACCTATGTCGTAACCGCAAATTTTTAGTTTAGAATCCTTTTTCACCTCAGGGCACAAAACTAGCAGCTCTCTTATTTTTCTCGACTTCTTCATCATGATCATCAGCGAATACCTTTCCACTACCAATTGGTCTGTGCTTCCCACAAATAACAATAAAAGAGGCTATTTTAGAAGATTCTACCTTTCACTAATGTGAAATATGAAGCGCTTATTATAAAAGAATTTAGAAGGAGAAGTTAAAAGACTGGACATCATAAAATTTACGCATAAAAGTTCGAGTCATAAATTCTAACCATGAAATTGACTTCATTGTATTTTGAAAAAGGTTAAGCTAAAGTTTATAAAAAAAATGGCCATGTTTCTTTCATAATTTACTTTAAGCGTCTTGCCTACTTTACTTTGATCTTTCAGTGTGCATCAAGTCTCAGATATTTAATAAATTACTTACATTAAAGCTTAGCTGTGTAGTGTCGGCTTAGAATAGCACTACCTCATTTCTTCCGGTGGGTGTACGTAAGAGGCGACCAACGGTATTGGGGCTTTTAAGGGATTTTTGGGCGATGCGGTTGGAGACCCATCACCAACAACCTTTATTTTACCATCTTCTCCCCACTACACTTTCCAAATGTGGCTGAGGAATTTTTATTCCTTAGCTCTGGCTACCCCATCTAGGGATTTATAGCCGTGAGTATATGTATTTATGTAAAAACAACATGTACAATGTTACATTAAAGCAGCACACCAAACAGGTATTGTTTAACATAAACAGTAATTATTTGCACAAGTATCGGCTCGTAGTGGAAAATGTTAGCCATTGTTAACATTAATGTGCGTTTTCCTTGTTTTTGCCTCATTCGCATCATTATCATGTTGTTTTCGCCTATTTCCATGCTTTTGAATGACTGACGTGAAATTATGCTTTATTTATTTATTTAAATAAGGCACACTGGCAGTTAACACAACAGACATAATAGTTGTTAATTTTACATTAATAAAAAGTTTTTATTTATGTTACCTTAACGATAACACTGACTAAACATATAATTATACTGTAACAATATATAAAACATGAAAAAAGTTTTGTCGGAACACATATCTACATCTCTATTCAAATGCATAAAATTAAAGTGTTTGTTTTTAAAATAAAATACCCCCACTTTCTTTTCTTTATTTATTAGTAATAATCCCCACATGAGGTTTTCATGAACAAAAACATTCAAATTTTAAAATACCCCCTTCATATTATATTGATATGGATATATTCGCGGTGGTCTTCCAAAAATACAATACTACACTCACACTCAATCACTTTTGAAACGAATGGCGGACCATCCTTTTATTTGTAACATATTTTAATTATTTGCTACTAATATTTGATAAGAAATCGTTAGTGCTGATAGATAGACCGTGTACGTAATATGTATTTATGTATGCTGTGTAGTGTCGGATTAGAATAGCACTACCCCATTTCTTCCGGCGGGTGCACGTAAGAAGCGACTAACGGTATTGGGGCTTTTATTTTTATTTTTTATGTATTGCCATCTTTTTCCCACTTAACTTTCTAAAAGTGGCTGAGAAGTTTCTGATTCCTTAGCTCTGGCTCCCCATCTAGGGATTGATAGCCGTGAGTATATGTATGTGTTAAGTAGGTTAGCTCTATTTTTGACAATCTGTTAAAAATAGAGCGATGTGCAAATTTTTCACAAAGTGTGAAATCTAACATCAAAGTGGTAATTGTCTAAATTATTTTGGCTTCATCTGGAAATAGACTAGTTCTATGAATAAAGATTTACTCCATTCTAACATCAACCCTGATAAATAATCTACATATTAACATTAATGTTTGCTGTGTAGTGTCGGCTTAGAATTGCACTACCCCATTTCTTCCGGTGGGTGTACGTAAGAGGCGACTTACGGACTTGGGGCTTTTAAAGGGATTTTTGGGCGATGCGATTGGAGACCCATCACCAACAACCTTTATTCTACAATCTTTTCCCCACTCAACTCCCAAAAGTGGCTGAGGAATTTCTAATTTCTCAGCTCTGGCTACCTCTTTTAGGGATTTAATTTTCAATTTCAATTTCAATCGTTTATTGCATTCATCAATGTGTTTAACAGTTCTTATTTATAAATTAATTCATAGTTCTACATTGAAGGCCCGGTAGGGCACAGCAATTTCTTATGTCTAAGTTATTTTACAATAAAACAAAATAGGAGAGGAGGAGGAAATTCTATAGAAGAAATTATAACTTTCATTCTAACACACACACACACACAAAAAACAAATACATACACAAACACAACTTTAGAGCACATACATTTTCATGTAATATTTGACGTTTATAGCACTCTTTCATCCCAAATTTCTTCTAAGTACTCTGTTATGCTGTAATAGCACTTACTGATCAAGAAAAAAAATAGTTATGTTGAGAATTTTGCATATGGTTCTATATTTTTTAACGTCTTTGGAAGATGGTTATATATTTTAATTGACATGACTAATGGGCTAGACGTGTGTAGAGTAAATTTTGAAATTGGAAGGGTCAGTTTATTTCGATGCCGAAGTGAGTAATACGTCTGAGATTCATCGCAATTCTTGTACAGTTCTTGGTTATTTCTGACAAATTTATAGCCGTGAGTATATGTATGTATGTCTGTAAAGTCTGTAAAGTTTTAAGTTATGACAGATGAAGATCAGAGTATGAAAAACAGTTCACGAGTTGGTTGTAAGCTTGTGCCATCTCTCTTCTACTTGGGTGTCTCGGCGGACGGAAGATATATAATTATGTATCTTTCTATCTTTCGTGAGTATGTACTAACCGTCATAAATCCCAAAAAGGTAGAGCTAAAAACTCCTCAGGCATATTGGGAGTTGATAGGGACAAGACGGTAGAAATAAAGTGTCGGTGGTTGCTACGCGCTTTTGGTAGCAGCACATTTCGTCTTGCTTGTGGCGGTTGCTTTCTTTGTAAGAAGTTATCACGTCAAAAAGCCTATGTGTGTTAACTCCTATTTTGAAACTAAAATCCCTCTGTATTTCTATCCTAAAATCCTGAATTTCAAAGTGAACCTATATCACTCGACACTAACTACCCTCAAAATCATATTAAGTACATTTGTTGCAGTACAAGGGCCCGGCGGCAGATGGCAGCACACTCGGTGAGATGATATTCGGTGCAGTCGCTATGAACTACAAAGGAGTCTCTCTCAAAATACATATAATGGAAGACCCGAAGAGGTAAGTCATTTGCTAAATAGAGAATATACATACATAGATATGCTTATGGCTATAAATCCAAGCAGCAGAGCTTCAGAATAAAAAAATCTTCAGACGCTTTAGGGAGTTGAGTGGGGAAAAGATAGTAATATAAACACATCAATTAAAAAGCGCCAACTATAAGGGTATTTAAGTCGCCTTTTACAAACACCCACCGGAACAAATGGGGTAGTGGTATTCTAAGCCCACACTACATACCTAAGAAAGAAGGAAGAAGTAAATAATATCTCTTGCTTGTTAGGCGATGTGGCAAAGTGGCCCAAAAACTGCTAATTCTAAAGTTCTGTATGTTTGGCAATTATGGCTAAGATTGCCAATAAATCCAGAGTAAGTATAGGTAGGTGTTATACATTATTAGTAACAAATAAATGGTATTTCCTCATAGACTGATGTGCACAAAATTAGTACAGATCGGCGTTCCACCGCTGACTTCAGACGTTCTTCTAAACCTTTGTCAGTGCCAGATAAGGAGGAGGTTGCCTTGAGTTTCTCCTTTGATAGAGGCTGTATTTCGAAGTTAAATCAATAAATAAATCTTATAATAAATGGTATTCCTCATAGGTTGATGTGCACAAAGCTATTCACGGTTCCCGCGCGGCGAGTTAGTAGAGATCGGCGTTCCACCGCTGACGTCAGACGTTCTTCTAAACCTGTGTCTGTGCCAGATAAGGAGGAGGTGGCCTTGAGTTTCTCCTTTGATAGAGGCGATTCAGGTAAGTGGATAGTATAGTTGAAAGGTGATAGACGTGACGACGTGATAACTCAATGGGTAGAACACCGGTTAACGTGCAAGCGACTGGTGTTCAAGTCCCGGGTCGGGCCTACACCAATTTGTCTTTTTTAAAGACATATGTGTCGTTAATTTATCACGGTTAACGGTGAGGGAAAACATCGTGAGGAAACCCACATGTTTGAGTTGTACTTAGTCATGTGACAGTGTATTCGTACAAAACAGCGATAGACCTGCCCCCTATCACGTGAGTACACTGTCCATGCAAAACGTGGGTACTCTGAACACCAGGTGACAAAGTCACGTGATGTTCAGAAGTATTAGTACCTCTGCCAACCCCTTCGAGGATATTCGGCGTGAACGTTTATGTTATGTTATGTGATAGACGTATTGTAGGCTCGTTTTGGTTCTTTGTAAAACTTAGCTGGGCTAAGAGTATGTATTCTTTGTAGCACTTCACCATTATTTAATAGAATTAACTATACAAGAAAAAGAGATGCATGCAAAGTTTTTTTTTAGATATATTTCTGAAATATCATTTCAATATCAGAAACCTCCCAAATGGTAAATGTGTGTCCTCCCACTTTTTAAATAAGGAATAGAAAAAACGAATAATAGAAATTTTGCTGTGGAAGTTAATTAAACTTATATATAAGTGGTTTCGCAGTATTTGCGATAAAGCACACATTAAAAAAATCTTATATCCCTTTTTAATTCATAGTTATAGCGACATGATAGTCCAGTGGGTAGAACACCCGCCCGAAAACAGAAGGGCGTGAGTTCCAATCCTGGGTCGGGCCTACACTAATTTGTCTTTTCTAAAGTCATATGTGTGGTTAATTTATCATAGTTGTTAACGGTGAGGGAAAACATCGTGAGGAAACCCACATGGCTGAGTTGTACTTAGTCATGTGACAGTGTATTCGTACAAAACGGCGATAGGCCTGCCCCCTATCACGTGAGTACACTGTCTAAGCAAAACGTGGGTACCTTCTCTGGAAACTAGATGGCGCTTGCCATGTGAGTTCAGAAGTATTGGTACCTCTGCCAACCCCTTCGGGGATAAACGGCGTGAACGTTTATGTTATGTAATTCATAGTTTATTTTTATTGGGTGATCTTGCTACCTAATTTACTTGCTACTACGAAATCTTAATGTACAACTCGACTGACCCGCACGCGGTCACTTTTATGAATGATTTCGATGACATGATATAAAGAAATGTCTTATTAGGTTTCTGTGGCGAGCATTCAATTCAGAGCAGCGTCAGTTCAACGGGCGAATTCTTCTCGATGTTCGATGACTACGACCCCAACGCATCGCAGGACGACTTTTATATGTATCAATGTAAGTATAACAATTTACATATACTCACGGCTATAAATCCCTAGAAGGGGTAGCCAGAGCTAAGGAATTAGAAATTCCTCGGCCATTTTGGAAAATTGAGTGAGGAAAAGATGGTAAAGTAAAGGTTGTTGGTGATGGGTCTCCAACCGCATCGCCCAAAAATCCCTTAAAAGCCCCAATACCGTTAGTCGCCTCTTACGTACACCCATCGGTAGAAACGGGGTAGTGCTATTCTAAGCCGACACTACACGGCAAACAATATGTGACACGTTAAGCCGTCGGTCCCGGCTACTATTACGGTAGTAGTCGTTAGTCTGCCAACCCGCACATAACCAGCGTTGTGGTCTATGGCCAAATCACCCTATATTGGGTAGGCTCGAGCCCCTTGGTGGGGACATATACGGGCTGTGAGGAATAACGATATAATATTAAACAGAACCTTTTATATAGTGGAAGAAATATCTGCGATCGTTGGTTAGCCGCGTAAATGTGGCGATTGTAGTTACCACCCCCAAAGTTATTATCGTGTTTTATAAAAAAGACCAAAAGATTTTCTGTCTTTTGGGTAAAGATAGCGAGCATAATTTGAGCATGTTAAACCGCCCTAGATCCGGTTTAACTTGATTCTTATTCGGTTATTTATCCTAAACTAGTGGGTAACCCTGGCGCGACTACGTCGCGTCCAATAAAATGAGTTTATTTTGAAATTTTCCGACCAATCACAGCGCAGCTCTTTTGAATTTCTAGTGAATTTTTCTGATTCGCCGGTTTGAAAAAATTCCGCCCAATCGCAGCGCATCTCTGATCGACTAAAGTTTGCGCGCGCTTATGACACTCAAGCAAAGTCTATGGGCCAAAATCGAAACTTTGAAATTCTGTAACAATTAACTTAATCCAGTTACATCAGATGTCTCAATTTTGTGCACACCACGGCCGCGAACTGTACAAAACGATACCTGAACCAAATTTCTAGCTTAACTCATCGCGTCACAGGCTTCCGGGCAAGAAAGAGGCTTACAGAAATAATATATAAAGATTCTAAATCTTCGCCTTAAAATTAATTCACAACATTAAACAATTTATTAAGATCTTCCTTGGTTATTCTTTATGCCTCCCAATTTTTTTTTGGTACATAGATACTTACAGTATCTTTTTAGTTAAAGTTTTTAATAGCTCATGTTGTTTTGACGCATTTTGAGGAATTGTTGGGCGGTGTGGCTGGAGACCCATCACCAAGCACTCTTTATTATTCATATTTTTCGTGAATTTCAAATTTCAAAAGTACATACATATAATCACGGCTATAAATCCCTAGAAGGGATAGCCAGAGCTAAGGAATTAAAAATTCCTCAGCCACTTTTGGAAGTTGCGTGGGGAAAAGATGGTAAAATAAAGGTTGTTGGTGATGGGTCTACAACCGCATCGCCTAAAAATCCCTCTAAAAGCCCCAATACCGTTAATTGCCTCTTACGTACACCCACCAGAAGAAATGGGGTAGTGCTATTCTAAGCCGACACTACACAGCAAAAAGTGTCTTGGTGTCTTGGTAATTTCTAATTCCGACGCTTAGACGTGATAAAAGATCTACCATTAACCTTTTTGATTTTAAGCCAAGCCGTATTTAGGTAGCTTGTAAATTTAAGGTATAATATAAAACCGATATTCCCAGCTCCTCCAGGACGCAAATTAAGCGCTTCAAGCGCTGGCAGCTGGCAACGGCGCACTTTCCGCAATCTCAGTACCAAGTTCGAGTTTAGCTCTCAAAGCGCTAACTTGCTAAGCGTGCCCACGTCGACGTCAAACAATAGTGCGGATTCACAGGTAATTATTTGGATGTATGTTTTACTATGATTGGACGTTTATTTGTTTATTCAATTTTCTACTTTGTGTGCCAAATGTGTCCTCCATGGTCGTCTTACACTGGCATTAGAATCCACGTTCACTTTATATATATATATATATATATATATATATATATATATATATATATATATCTTTCACCAATTGACTTTCATCCATCGGCATCGTCTCTATGTGCCAAACCATCTTAATATTAGATCCATCTTCTACCTTTTTTACAATATAAGTTCATATCGTACCATCTACGAATTCTCTCATCACATAATGTAACGTTGATTTTTTCTAAGGAAACTCTACCATACTCGTTAACTCTGCTCTCACACTTCTGCTGCCTCACCCAACATAAACTGCCATACATAAGCGTAGGAACTGAAACAACATCACGCCTTGTCATTTGGGCCTTTTCAGACACTGACGGTTATACAATATCTCCATTTTCCGCTTTACCCCTTTTTTAACCCAGAAACCAGCGTGCAGCAGCTGACGTGTCCTGCGAGACACGCGGTTGAGGCACATATGCTGAGCCAGAACCAATTTGGCAATATGATATTTGTATGATTTTTTATTGTAATTTTTCGCGGCCAAATCCCAAAAGAGGGTAGCCAGAGCTTGGATTTTGATAGGGAAGAAGATAGTAGAAATAAAGTATCATTGGTGATGGGTTTCCAGACGCATCGCCCAAAAACCACTTGAAAAGTGCCATAATCTTAGTCACCTCTTACGATACCCGTGGGTGGAAAGGTTTAGTGGCATTCTAAGCCGGCACTACACGGCACTATCCTCATTCTCTTTCTTAAAAGGCACAAATGAAATCTTCATCATCACTTGCAACTCTTCCATCAACGATGCAAGTACAATTAATAGTAAGTATAAAACCACCGTTTAGTGTACCGTTCTGCCGTGTAGTGTCGGCTTAGAATAACACTACCTCATTTCTACCCGTGGGTGATCGTAAGAGGCGACTAACGGTATTGGGGCTTTTAAGGGATTTTTGGGCGATGCGGTTGGAGACCCATCACCAACAACCTTTATTTCATCATCCTTCCCCCACGCAACTTCCAAAAGTGGCTGAGGAATATATAATTCCTTGACTCTGGCTACCCCTTCTAGGGAATTACAGCCGTGAGTATATGTATGTATGTATAAAACCAGTAATCATCTATCACATTAACTATACCTTACCTGCCTTTCCAACAAAACAACACATACCGCTGACTCATGCGATATTATTCACGTGACAACCGCTCATGTGATCAATGACGCGGTCATCACTTATTATGACACACTTATCAATATTTGCAGCGACAATACCACTATAGATAATGTGGAACTTAAATAGATTTGTTTGCTTGGTTTATGTTTAGCATCGGGGCGTTTGTAGTTGATTGTTTGTGGGGTTTTACGACTTTTATTAAAGTTGTCATGCTTTATATACATACATACATACATATACTCACGGCTATAAATCCCTAAAAGGGGTAGCCAGAGCTGAGAAATAATAAATTCCTTAGCCACTTTTGGAAGTTGAGTGGGGAAAAGATGGTAGTACAAAGGTTGTTGGTGATGGGTCTCCAACCGCATCGCCCAAAAATCCCTTAAAAAGCCCCAAGTCCGTTAGTCGCCTCTTACGTACACCCACCGGAAGAAATGGGGTAGTGCTATTCTAAGCCGACACTACACAGCAAGACTGAGCGTTATTTGATTTTAATCTTGTCATAGCGGAACATGTTTGATTCCTAACGATGGTTTTTATTTCAAGAAAATAAAAAATAATAAAAACATATATTGTTCGTCTATGTAAAATTAAGTTAGTAGTTTTTGAGATATAGCACATTTGCGAAAATCCAAAATATAGCGTTGTGATCAGTATTCAATTTTTGTGACTAATATTTGCCTTCTCACTCTTACAAAACTTTTTTCGGAAATTTCAATCTGGTAAAAGACTGGATATCTTCGCTGTCAGTTCAAAAAGATGCAAAAGATGCATGAGATGAAGCGCGGGTGTAAAAGGATCATGCCAGAGATTGGTATATATGGGTATATCCTCCTGACTACAGAGACAAGTTTTTGCTGCGACCAAGTTGATATTCGGAAATTAGCTTCAGAGTAGGGTATTTTCTAACAAAAAAAAAATTATGTAAAAGTAATGCCGGTGAAAAATCAAGCTTTTCTTTATGTACTACATATAAGACAAAGGGTCTTAATTACTATGAATTTCAAACCTTTATGTTTGACATAACACAAAGTTATATGTCCTGCCATTAGCCACTCTGCGGTCAGGAGGATATAGCAAACAGATCAAGTTAGCCTAAAAAAATTATAATAAGTTTTCTTATTGGATACTTACTTGAAAATATAATAAGCGATATACTTGCTTACTCAAAGCTATGAACCCCAAAAAGTGGTAGCTAGAATTTCATAATTACTCACCCTCTTTTAGAAGTTAAGTGAGGAAAATATTGTAAAAAAAAGTTGTTGGTGATGGGTCCTCCACCACATTGCCAATAAATTACTTAATAGCGCCAATACCCTAATTCGCCTCTTATTACCCCCCAGAAAGAAAGTAATTTAGTGCTATTCTAAGCTGACAATTACACAACTGTATCATTTACTATCTGAGATAATTGAGCCATGTGAAATTATGAATCGTGTGATGCGGTTATGATGCTAATAATTCATACATACATATACTCACGGCTGTAAATTCCTGGAAGGGGTAGCCAGAGCTCAGGAATAAGAAATTCCTTAACCACTTTTGGAAAGTTGAGTGGGGAAAAGATGGTAAAATAAAGGTTGTTGGTGATGGGTCTCCAACCGCATCGCCCAAAAATCCCTTAAAAAGCCCCAAGTCCGTTAGTCGCCTCTTACGTACACCTACCAGAAGAAATGGGGTAGTGCTATTCTTTGCCGACACTACACAGCAAACGCTAATGCTAATAATATCCATTGTGTTTTCACATTTCTTTGTTATTAACATATATTATCACTTCTTCGTGTTTGTCTGCTAATTGTATCCATGTATTAGTTCAATGATAAGTTTTATTTATGGAGATACCAGAGGATTTGTCATGGACGTTCTGAACTAATTACACGTGACTATGACATTCATTTATTTTGCCTTTGCGTGGAAAGTAGGTTACTAAACTACAACATAAGTTGTTAAAATGGAACGATAATTGCACCATAGCTGTGCGAGGAAAATGACAGTTTTTATAACTGGAGTTCTACTCTTCAAACCGTCAACGATAATTTCGTCCGTACCTCTTCATTTTTTTTTAAATCTAGCTATTGTACTAGTTCTCACATTTTCCCTCATGTCTCTATTGGATTCTCAGCCTTAATCTTCGACGTCATTCCATGCATTGTATTTCTATATCACAAACATTCCGAGATACGCTGAAAACCAGACAAATGCTAAGACGGCAACTATTTTGACAATATGCTACGGTCCGCTTAATTATATCCATTTTTTTTTTGTTAATATGTTTTTCCTATATATGTGTCATTTTGTTTTGTTATGTACCGTTTTAGTCAATTAAATATAATTTTCATTACCACCAGATATACAGCAACAGTTCTACCAGTGGTACCAACGAGAGCCTGCTCAGTACAACGTCGGGGTGCTCCGTGCCCAGGAAGAACAAGCTGGGGCTGGCGTTGCTTATCACGGTTGGGGATCCCGATCAGATGTGAGTTGTATACTAACTAGCTGACCCGACAGACTTCGTACTGTCAAACTTTCGGCGTTTTTTTCCGGTACTCTTAGTTCAATCAGGCGTGAATATTTTATTTGTAATTTCTTTCTGCCAAATTTCATTCATGTACATCCTGTACTTGAAGAGCCTTTTCGCCTCAAACACACAAACATCTAAACTTTCACATTTATAATATTAATAGGACTATTTTGCTTTCAGTATTACTTGCATGCAATGGTCCTGGTGCGTTGGGTGTGCATTCTTTATTCGCATTATTTTGTGAGTTATATATAATTATGACGACAGCAATTGAATAATAGATGGATACCAATAATAACGAATGGCACACAAGAATCATTGTTTTATTCATCAGTATCGAACAATTCCCACACTTGCATAGCAAGCTCTGGCGTGTTAGCATCGCCTGTCGATGTCTGTCTCCATTTCTCTATCTGTCTGCCCAAACGTCCTAATTTTATATATGAAACATCCTGTATATTATTATTATATTATACTACATTTCTTAGGAACACAGTACGTCAATGGATAGAACACTAGCCAAAGCGCTAGTGTGTCGGCTGCATCTATCGTTATCTTTCTTTTATATTTGTCGATTACTGTCTAATTATATGTCTATCTTCCTATCTGTCCATCTATCTGCCTATACATCACATCAAAATATCTATCACAAACCACCCTAATTAAACCACGTTTCCCAGGAACATCAACGTAATCGTTTACCGGCTGTGTCTATCAATTACCGTCGATCTATGTGTATCTGCCCGCCTGTCCCCCTGTCTGCCTTTCTATTAGTCTTCCCAAACATCACAGAAATGTATCCAAAACACACCACTCTTATTAAATTACTAGCTGACCCGACAGTCTTCGAACTGTCACAAAAGTTTAGTCTGAACTGAAATATTTATAACAAAGAAAAAAAGAATTATACTGCGGCGTCGAAAGCAACTACTCGCGCCATCTAGTATACAATATATACATTAGTAACGATTTAGTTTGTAATTTTTCTATTCACCCCACACTTAGCGTGTCTATTCACCCTATCGTGCTAAAAGGTTATGGTCTTTTGAGGCTCCTGTGGGAACACTTGCGAAATCCGGGATAAATGATATCCTATATTTTTGCCAAGTGTATAACCTACATTCATGTCAAATTTGATCAAGATCGGTCCGGTAGAATTAACGTGATGACCGGACATACAGACAGACAGACAGACATTTTTTTCAAAAATAACAAGTTTGGCTTTAGTAGCGAAAATAAAACATATTCGACCGGTTCTTATTTTTTTTGTTTAACGTACAGTTTTGACCCCGGTTCAGTCTTATTATATAGAAGATATAACAACGTTTCCCGTAGCCATATAGATATTTTAAACACACCACCTACAACATAGCTCATTGCCCAGGCACCTAGTACGTAACTGCGTAGAGCAGTCTCCGCAGCTGTGTGTGCTGGTGTGTCGGCTGCTTCTGTCGATGTCTGTTTTACTATATGTTTATGTATCTGTATCCAAAACTGTCCTCTCATCTATTCCAACGTTTCCCAGGCAGCTAGTACGCAGCTGCGTAGAGCAGTCTCCGCAGCTGTGTGCGCTGGTGTGTCGGCTGCTTCTGTCGATGTCTGTTTTACTATATGTTTATGTATCTGTATCCAAAACTGTCCTCTCATCTATTCCAACGTTTCCCAGGCAGCTAGTACGCAGCTGCGTAGAGCAGTCTCCGCAGCTGTGTGCGCTGGTGTGTCGGCTGCTT